>JAJLRJ010000012.1:8550855-9038355 GCA_024195265.1 Dendrophyllia cribrosa | reverse complement strand
GAAATTGTCATCGACAGAAACAATAAAAAAAAGTAATGCACTAAAAAAAAAAAAAAAAAATGAAAAAGTTGATCTCCCCTAAGTGATTTTTTAACACTCTAATCTATGGGGAAAGGGAAAAAAGCTACTTCATTTACCAATTACAAATATTCCCGTTCCCGTTAATTTTGAAGCGCAATATTCAAGCTTCGCATGTTTTTATAGCAGCGTGGGAATTCACACTTAGTTCTGTCTGTGGATAAAATATTACAAGCTATACTTCACTGTGGTACGTTTTCTTGTCTTCTTATTTATTATTTCAGTTTGCCAAAATGAAATATTGATTCCAGTTTTAAACAAGTGTAGCCTTTAGTTGTAAGGAAGAAGTTTAAAGGTGGCCTTTCAAAAGCGGCCATTTTGGTTTACTAAATGGGTGCTCATGTTAATGCTCATGTCAATTATGGAGACATGTAGTTAAGTTCTAACTTTTGAGTCTGTTGATGAAATCCCATGGTGTGACCATTCAAATGAAACCTCTTCAGCAGTACTTTTGCATGGTACCATTTGTTCTAACTTTTGAGTCTGTTGACGAAATCCTATGGTGTGACCATTCAAATGAAATCTCTTCAGCAGTACTTTTGCATGGTACCATTTGTTTTTCAATATTTTACAAAATGAAATTTGATATTCTTCTTCGTTTTTGCTGTTTGGCACTCTTGGGTGGTAAAGGGTTAAATGAAATAGGAAATGGCAGCGGGTGAAAAGACCAACAGAGTTGCTTAATTAACACAGTACTGCATCTCAAAACCATATTTGATTTCAATCATACATGTCAATTCAAGGTAACAAAACAATATTTCAGTTCAATCGGATTTTATCGTTCTTTATTATGAATTAACACACTTCGGTTCTGAGCGAGCACAAAATAAGTGCATGGCATTGTTTCGACACTTTACTGATCAAATGAATTGCTCATTCACAAAAGTTCCGTGTCTAAAATCAATTCGGAACACAATATTCCTGTCACGTTGAATCTCATATTTTTCATTAGAAAAACACTTGCGATATTTAGGCAAGAAGTCCAACACCGTTAAAAGCAACAACAATGGTAAACTACTATTTCCTTGTTTAGGCATTCGCTGCAACATTTGATGACAAAAAACAAGTGCCAAAAGGAAATATTTTCAGTATACAAAGAAATGGTCAAACCTATTGTGTGCAAAGAATTAATTTTCCCTATGCAGTTTGTTTGTACCATGAAGAAGGCAGCATTGCCGAAACGTCGGTAGAATCATTAACAACAGCGTCGAAATTCACATACAGTTTAGATTTTAGTACTATTGTGTGCAAGCTTCATGCACAGAGAATATTAAAGGGGCACTGTCAGCTATTTTTAGTATCAATTTGAAAAGCCAAAAAAAACAATTTGTATCAAGGGACAGTTTTGTTAAGAAATACTCTTCTAGTACACAGAAACCAGCATTAATTGTCTTTTGTTAAGGATGGCCAGGATAGAAATGGATTACAACTTGAAACATTGGCCAATTTTTTTAATTTCTTTCCGTGCGTCTTGGAAAAATCTTATAAAACTGATTGAAGTTTGTTCCTCCTTTGACGAGTCACTTGATATTTTTCGATGATCTTCGTGTTCCAAGAGCAATTTTTCATGTACATAAGCAAAGGCAGTTAGTTAATATTTAGTGCAGTCAAAGCTAATCGAGGGACAGGTTATGAAACCTTGCAGACTTCAATCAATAGCGATAACAAAGGAGCTACGATTTATGTTGAACTGCACTTGACCGTGCACATCTTTTGTTTTTCGATAACACGCTACGACTGAATAACTTAATGGAACCATTTCTATTGGTCAGTTGCTGGAACAAAAGTTCAACATCTATTGTCAGTGGTTGTGTACGGTCAAGGCCGAAAAACGATAACAAAAACATCGAATAAAGATATTTGTAAGGTTTCATAACCATTGCGCTTTATTAACTGGTGCAGTTTTTATCAAAACACAGCAAAATCCCTGCGACATTGCCTCTTTAAAAACTCATGTCAAATTGTCAAACTCTTGTACTCGGACAGGAGCCGCCTTCTCCAAAAAAGATGCATCTCTTGCATATGTTCTTTGTAGTTGCCTTAAGTTTCCAATTCCTCAGTGCAACTCTCAACTAACAACGCTACTAGATCAGCATTAATTCCTGCTATTATTTTAACTCTACACTCAGTTCTTTACAGCTCTCAAATCTCCCTCTGCTCTTAGCTAATTAACTACTCTTTCCGTTAGCCAATATAGCTTAATAACGCTTACTAAATCATTATACTTAACTCTGGCTAGTCAAATACAATATTTCTAATTGGTCTGGCCGAATTAGTTTTACACTTAGATTACCGACTACACCCTATAGTTTAGTTGAGATATAAGTACCAGGTTACATAAATTTCTGTAAGTTGCTCTACTCAAGACCAACATAACAGATTGTCAAAAAGGTTAAGCTATTTTCGTTCTATCCGTCAACATTGCAATATAAAATGGAATAATGAGTTGAGCCGACAAGATCCAGGTTCGTGGTTGTAAACCTCTCGCTTAGAAAACAGTTACGTCGCACATGAACCACAGGGGGACCAAACGGTCGGAACTTAACCGTGTTTCTGTAACATGAAGCAACAAGACGTAATGCTACAGTGTACTTCCCCTGGATGGAATGCTAGTCCATGCATCGCAGGGTTACCCCGAGCAATATGTTGCCGGTTCCCATTTATACACCTGGGCAGAGACAATGTGAAGCAACGTTTTTTGTATAAGGACACATACGCGACGGCATAGACCAGGAAAGAGTCTACCTGCTATAGCTCACAAGGAGGTCGGACACCTTATTGAGAATTATATAACGTAATGTCGACACGTAGAATTTTATTTTCAATAAATTTTCAAGTGTAAAAAAGAAAATCTAAATTCCCCACTCACGACTGAACTGTGACCTCAGCTAAGCTTAGGCTTACATAGCCTACCGTACCAGGGTACCAGCTAGCTTCTCGGGTTGTTTAGGCCTTAATTTAACAATTTAAACTGCTAACCCCAACCTCGACTAAAAGCTAACCAGTTACTCCGTTATATATTCTCATTAAGGTGTCCGACCTCCTTCTGAGCTATAGCATTTAGACTCTACCATCATAGACCAGGCGTCGAACCACCGACCTGTTCAGCCCAACGCGCTAACCAATACACCACACCGTCTCCACTAGCTAATTCCCCCAAAGGCCCTAAAACAGGTAGCAGGATATACCGCGAGCCGCATTTTTCTATTTAAGAAATCGAAAGAACGTTCTTCGTGTTTTCATAGAGAAATTGTTGAAAGTTCAGTGCAAGCACGTTTCACTAAAGTCGTCTTTAAGACGGCCTTCTACAGGGACCAATAAAGTGATGTTAAAAAGTCACTTTACTTGTTCCTGAAAATGGCCGGCTTGTCGACGTATTGGAAAATTACTAAGATTTCCCTGAATATGCATTATTCCATTGTCAAAAAACTTTCCAGTGCAGGCCTACCACCGTAGCACCTAGAACAGGCAGGATCTACAAGCAGGATCTACAAGCAGATTACAACGCGAGCATTTTTCTATTTCAGAAATAGAAAACCCTTTTTGTGTTCACATAGGGTTATGGTACTACAAGTGGAAGTTTGGGAGAACGAGAAATTATTGAAAGTTCAAAGCAATTACGTTTCACAAAAGTCTCTGTCAGTTTAAGACGGCCTTCTAAAGGGACCAAAAAGATGGTGTTACTAAAAAAGTCACCTTGTTAGTCCCAGAACAAGGCCGGCTTGTCAACGTATTGGAAATTACACGATTTCCCTGTAGCATTTCATTATGCCATTGTCCAACAACATAACTTTCCAGAACTACATCTATAGAACATGCTACACCTACAACACGCACAGTTATGGTAATACAAGTGAAAGTTTATAGGAGAACGCGAAATTGTTGAAAATTAAATGCAAGCACATTTGACAAAAGTTTTTTAAAGGCGGCCTTCTCAGGGACTAACAAGGTGGCGTTTAAAAGCCACTATCTTAGTACCTGAAAAAGGCCGGCTTGTCAACGTGTTGAAAAATTACAATGATTTCAAGTAATACTGCATTATTCCATTGTCCAGCAACATAACTTTCCAGAACTACAACTAGGACACACTACACCTAGAACAAGCAGGATCTAGAAACACATTACCGCAAGCATTAAGTAATTAAAACCCTTCTTCGTGCTTTCATAGAGTTGTGGTAATACAAGTGGACGTTTAGGCGAACGAGAAATTGTTGAAAGTCGAATGCAATCACGTTTCACACAAGTCTTTCTAAAAAAAAAACGGCCGGCATGCCAACGTATCGGAAAATTAGGATTTTTCTGTAGCACTTCATTATTCTATTGTCCAACAACATCACTTTCCAGAACTACACATATATATAGAACACGCTACACCTACAACAGGCAGGCTCTATAAACACATTACCGCAAGTATTTTTTCTATTTACGAAAGAGACACTCATTTCTGTGTTTCTATACAGTAATGGTAATACGAGTGGAAGTTTGGGAGAACGAGAAATTGTTGAATATTGAATGCAAGCACGTTTGACAAAAGTCTTTTAAAGACGGCCTTCTGCAGGGACTAACAAGGTGGCGTTTAAAAGTCACTATCTTAGTGCCTGTAAAAGGCCGGCTTTACACCGTCGTAGAACGGGCAGGATCTAGAAGCACATTACCGCAAGCACTAAGTAATTGAAACCCTTCTTCGTGTTTTCATAGTTGTGGTAATACAAGTGGAAGTTTAGGCAAACGAGAAATTGTTGAAAGTCGAATGCAATCACGTTTCACACAAGACTTTCTAAGACTGCCTTCTGCAGGGACTTACAAGGTGGCGTTTAAAAATTACTTTCTTTGTCCCAAAAAAAGGCCCGCATGTCAACGTATTGGAAAATTACTAGGATTTTCCTGTAGCACTTCATCATTCTATTGTCCAACACTTCACTTTCCAGAACTACACCTACAACAGACAGGCTCTAGAAACACATTACCGCAAGTATTTTTCTATTTACGAAAGAGACACTCATTTCTGTGTTTCTATACAGTTATGGTAATACGAGTGCAAGTTTGGGAGAACGAGAAATTGTTGAAAATTGAATGCAAGCACGTTTGACAAAAGTCTTTTAAAGACGGCCTTCTGCAGGGACTAACAAGGTGGCGTTTAAAAGTCACTATCTTAGTGCCTGTAAAAGGCCGGCTTTACACCGTCGTAGAACGGGCAGGATCTAGAAGCACATTACCGCAAGCACTAAGTAATTGAAACCCTTCTTCGTGTTTTCATAGTTGTGGTAATACAAGTGGAAGTTTAGGCAAACGAGAAATTGTTGAAAGTCGAATGCAATCACGTTTCACACAAGACTTTCTAAGACTGCCTTCTGCAGGGACTTACAAGGTGGCGTTTAAAAATTACTTTCTTTGTCCCAAAAAAAGGCCCGCATGTCAACGTATTGGAAAATTACTAGGATTTTCCTGTAGCACTTCATCATTCTATTGTCCAACACTTCACTTTCCAGAACTACACCTACAACAGACAGGCTCTAGAAACACATTACCGCAAGTATTTTTCTATTTACGAAAGAGACACTCATTTCTGTGTTTCTATACAGTTATGGTAATACGAGTGCAAGTTTGGGAGAACGAGAAATTGTTGAAAATTGAATGCAAGCAAGTTTGACAAAAGTCTCTTAAAGACGGCCTTCTGTAAGTACTAACAAGGTGGCGTTAAAAAATCACTTTAAAAAAGGCCGGCTTGTTAACGTATTGGAAAATTTCAAGGATTTTCATGTAGCACTTCATTACTCTATTGTCCAGCAACATCACTTTCTAGAACTACACCGACAACAGGCAGGATCTAGAAACACATTACGGCAAGCATTTTCAAGAAACACATTACCGCAAGCATTTTCTTATTTTTAAATAAGAAAATGCTTGCGGTAATGTGTTTTTATTACTTAAAAGTAATAGAAACCCTTCTTCGTGTTTTCATAGAGTTATGGTAATACAATACAAGTCGAGGTTTGGAAGAACGAGAAATTGTTGAAAGTTGAATGCTGCCGTTTCACAGAAGTCTTTTAAGACCGTCTTCTACAGAGAAAAACAAGGTGACGTTAAAAAGTCACTTTACTTGTTCCTGAAAAAGACCGGCTTATCGACATGTTGGAAAAGAACAACGATTTTCCTGTACTACAGTGATTACTGGCATTATTTAATTGTCCAACATAAGTTTACAGCGAGAGCCTGCAACCGTATACCTACAACATGCTGGCAGCATCTTAAGCAGATTGCACCGTGAGCATTTTTTGAGTAATTCAGTGTTACATGGAACTTGTCTGGAACAAGGATACCCTGGTTCTGTTACAAAATAAAATTTAACAGCATGTAAAGCTGGAGGAAAGCCACGAAAAATGTCTTCGACTGTTTGGTTCAAAATCCGAAAGAAAAAAAAAGGTCAGACACTACAAAATAATATAGAAATTGTATGCAAAACCAATAACTGATACACATTTCTATTTTGTCCAAATATAAAATACATTTGTGCCATAAATAACAGACAGAGTTAAAATGTTGTTGAAGTTTTATGTCATCATGATGTCGTCCCGGCGTGTTCTTGAAGAGCGTCCTGTACGTGCTTCGCCAGTTTTCGTTTTCTTTTCCGAATTCGTTTTTTCTATGAAGAAGAAAAAATGATGTCTCCAAATCAGGACAGACAGACTAATGAAAGTGGGAAACATGCAAGCAGTTCCAAGCGCGGGAAAAAATGTAACCAGTGCCAAGCGGGGAAAAACATGCAACGGCCGTGCAAAGCACGGGAAAACATGCAACCGGTGCCAAGCGTGGGAAAACATGAAAACAGTGTCATACGCTGGAAAACATGCAACCAGTGCCAAGTGCAGGAAAACATGCAACGGTGCCAAGCACGGGAAAACATGCAATGGTGTAAAGCGCAGGGAAACATGTAACCAGAGCCATATACACGAAAACATGCAACCAGTGCCAAGCGCGGGAAAACATGCAACAGTGCAAAGCGCGGTAAAACATGCAACCGGTGCCATATGCTGGTAAACATGCAACCAGTACCAAGTGTGGAAAAACATGCAACCAGTGCCAAGCGTGGGAAAGCATGCAACCAGTGCCACAAGCGGGAAAACATGCGACCATTGCAAGCGTGAGAAAACATGCAACAAGTGCCACGAGCGGGAAAATGTGCAACCATTGCCAAGCGTGAGAAAATATGCAACAAGTGCCACGAGCAGTAAAACATGCATCCATTGCCAAGCGTGGAAAAACATGCAACACATGCAACGGTGCAAAGCGTGGGAAAAAACGTAACCGGTGCCATAGGCTGGAAAACATGCAACCAGTGCCAAGCGTGGGAGAACATGCAACAAGTGCCACGAGCGGTAAAACATGCAACCATTGCAAGCGTGAGAAAACATGCAACAAGTGCCACAAGCGGGAAAATGTGCAACAATCGACATGTGTGAGAAAGCATGCAACAAGTGCCATGAGCGGGAAAACATGCAACCATTGCCAAACGTGAGAAAATATGCAACAAGTGCCACAAGCGGTAAAACGTACATCCATTGCCAAGCGTGGAAAAACATGCAACATATGGCAAGCGTTGCATCGATTTGCAACTCCATTTGGTCATTAATTGCTTTTCAGAGAGCTTGCCTGCGACGGTGAATTTTAATGTTTGTACTTGGGATTGCACGTTGTCGAGACAAACAAAGATGTACGTGAAATGCTTCTGTCAATTCACATCGTTATTTACTCTTTATAGACATTATTGAAATCTCGTAGCAATTTGATTAAACGAATGTTCCTCACCGAGGGAATGTGGAAAGGAGACTCAGCATTGTGCTTCTTTGATGCTTTTGAGTGCATGAAGGGCTTCATTAAAGGTCCACCTTCACCCAAAATGCTGTGCTTGCCGTGATCACTTTCTGTGCCGAATTTCGTGTGACACGAAATTCACACATGAATGCGTGCAACCAAACAGATCACACGTATGAACAATGGAGCATTTCAAAACAAAAAAAAACACCACAACCTTTTTGGGTGAAGGTGGGCCTTAAAGTGGAATAACTGATGAAGGAAATGCTTCTTTCTAGTAGAATATAAGACACTTCATTGCTCATATCCAGGGACAGTGAATTAGTCTATTAGTGAATTAGTCTACCTTTTTGCTTTTCGCTGGACTACCTTTTGATAAAATGGTGACTGCTCTTAGTCTAAATAGTAACGAGTTACCTTTGTATCTTTATCACCCTTGTGTTTGTCATCCTTTCGTCTCTTGCTTTTTATTACTGATAGTGGATTAGGTCCCCCGGGCCGCTTTCGTTTTCGTCGTGGTTTCGTATCCGCTGTGGAGTCACTTAGCTTTTCTATAGTTTCTTTTTCGTGTTTAGAAGGCTCGAGACGAGCAACTTGAACCTTAATAAAAAAAAAAAAAAGTTATCAAATATGGAGTAAAAAAATCAATCTTGAAATACCTGCAAATGTCATCACTTCCTTTGCTGGAAAAAGGCTGCAAGCACGTCCGTGAATTACCCACTCCTTAAACTCAAAAAAGCCTGTGCAAGAACAAGGAATTGTGGGATTGTTTGCAGATGCGATATTTCTAAAAATGGCAGCAGAGGAAATAAGCTGTAAAAGTGAATATTGCTATAAAGAGAGAATTGATATACCAGGAGCTAGGCTAACACGGGCTAACACCAAGGGAAGTTCTTTTAATTTTATTTATTTTTAACACCAAGGAAAGAACTATTGCCCAAAGCCTGAATTTTTTTCAGGTTGCTTTTTCAACTGCTTAAGTTGAGAGCACACTGCGAGGATCACAAATTTCACTTATTGTTTTCAAGCTCCACATCTTTGTGAACTCGGTAGTATTCTGGCAAAGCTGTGTTCCAGAAGCTGTTAGTTGTTGTAGCTTAGAATAATAGCAAATCCAGTGTCTGGGCATTCTGCCGCCACGTTTTATCTCCCAAGCGATCCCATAAACCATAGCGCAGGGAGCTAGGTCCCAGACTCCCCACAGTTGGATACTTTTGCTGGAGGTGTCCATACATACATACAACCTTTATGTATACATGATAAAAATTTTAAAGTTACAGCTTGTGGGGTCATGTAAAAAATAAAATACTACTTATATGTAAATCACATGCATTGCTTAAAGGAGCTATGTCACCATTTTTAGCGTTGCTTTAAAAAGCCAAAATACATCTTTATATCAGTGAAATTCCAAAAATAAGAATCCAGTTTTGTTTAAAATTATTCTACTAGTGCTCCAAAAGTAAAAATAAGTGTCTTGGGCTGCAGATGGCCAGGATGGAAATGGATTGTATCTAGAAAAAATTGGGCCAATTTTTTCAAGTTTATCGCTTGTGTCTTAGAAAATTCGCTAAAACTCCGATTATGGTTTATTTTCTCTGCTAAAATTCACTTGATATCTTCCTGTTAGTGTTCTTTAAGCATTTTGTGTACGACAAAGGTACTTAGTTTTAATTTGCGATGGTTTTGACCCGAAAACCTCAAAATCACCATGACATAGCTCCTTGGAGGAATTTAGTGCACACAACCAACCTTTTCTGAAGCTTGACAGGATGCAGTTGATGGTTTTTCCAGAAGAATTGTGTTGCGATTTATGAACAGAAGAGGCACGCCTAGAATCAATCAAAACCTCCATAACACAAATGACTTGTACATTTTATCGTAAGGGCTCTGGCAAGTCAACATGTTAACTACAGTCAAACCACTATTAAGCGGCCCTCTATTAGGCATTCACCCTCTATTTTAGCAGTCACTTCAACAAATCCCCGGAATTAAATCATTCCCCATATTTACTGTAAACTTGACCTCTTTTAAGCGGTCACCTGTATGAAAGACCCGGTATTGTCCATTATGCTTCATGTGCCTGTTGTTTTGGTTTGCACAGGAGCGAGGCTTCTATTGTTTTCTGGGGTTTAGCTTTTCTCGTGCAGCGCAAAAAACTTCCACTCGTCCGCTCGTCCGCTCGTCCGCTTGTCTGAGACGAGTACTTCTTGATCTCTGACGAGTGGATTTCCAAAAGCACTTGTCCGACAGGACGAGACGTCAGTACAATTTACCAGGAGAAATTTGTCTCGTTTTTCACTGAGTTTCCCAAGCATCTCTGGACTTAGTAAACTAAACCTGGTTTCCGCGAATTTCTGTTTCTTTTTACTCAAAAACTTAACCATTTTCCGACCGTGCAAATTTCTTGAGCGCATGTTTTTATGTAGCCTGGTTACTAAGGATAACCAAGATGGCCGCTTGTTTACAGACACTTTTCTTTGGCTTTGAATTCGTTGGTCTTTAAATGGTGTTCCTTTATTGCTAAAAGCTTCAAAATGTCTGACAAAGATAGGGAGCACTGTTTGAATACAGGTATTTTGACAATTTTAGGCTAAATTTTACAATTTATAAACAACGCTCACGTTCGTGCATTTTGAGAATACATGTTTCATGCGGATCCTTATTCTTCAATGCGATTTTTGGTCTCTGAAGCACTCTGGCAGCTCTGTTAGAGAAACAAGAATCACTTTTCTACACCACCTAAAGTTGAAAAATGTTTGCTCCACGTTGCACCTCAAATAAATACAATTTTCGTTTTTAAGGCTCAAAAAGTCTGGTCAACTTATATCACCGGAAAGTATAATCTATTGCAGGTGTTCCCGCAAATATAAAGCCACACCCCCAATTTTGCACAAAAATAAATTTTGGGCAAATGTGGCTTATAAAGTTTTTACGATACATTGTAAATTTCTTTTACCTCTACATTTTTTTTAATTTATTCAGTTTTTGGATAAGTGAATTTCACTTTCGGACAACCAAAATTTGAGTGGCACTTGTCCATTAAGAGAACATTTCATTAAGAGAACATTGATTTAATTCACCACTGAAAGATGCTATTCATTTTCACAACCTTCCCAACTACTTTTGTCTGCAATTGTAGGTACATAGGTAAAGTCACACATAAGCCACAGGGTACCCACACGGCCGGAGCTTAACCTGGTTTCTGTAGCATAAAGCGACTAGAAATATTGCTACTTCACACTGGATAGGATGCTAGTCCATCGCAGGGTTACTCCCGGCATTTTAAAAAAACAAGATGATGGCCGCAACCAGGTCTTGAAGCACCAACCTTCAGATCTGAAGTCAACTCACTAACTACTAGCCATTACTCCTCCCAAAAAAAGGTAAAGCTGCACACAAGCCACGGACGGCCCACACGGCTGGAGTTTAACCAAGTGTCTGTAGCATGAAGAGAGTTAGAAATATATTACTCCCCCCCTGGATAGGATGCTAGTCCATTGCAGGTTTACTCCCAGCATTTTGTCACCAGCACCCATTTAGGCTAAACTACATTGTACAGAATACACACCACTGCATTCTGTAATTGCTACCCCTTTTATACACTTGGGTGGATGGGGCGCAATGTGGAATAAAATTTCTTGTCCAAGGAAACGACATGACGGCCGCAACCAGGTCTTGAACCACCTGATCTGATGTCCAACTCCTTATCCACCAAGCCATTACTCCTCCAACAAAGCAGGGGATGATTTAATATTATTGACTATAGGCAGGAAATTGCTGGCTGTCAGCCCATTTGGAGAGAAATGCAAATGTTTGGCAGTCTAGATTTATCACCTTTTCTGCTGACTTTCTTAAAAAAACTATTGCACTTTAAAGTACCTGGAATTTGTTGCAAATGATGTCTCAGGTCTCTATCTTGTGAAGCAACAAAGTAACCATTTGGATTCTCAGTTCCTTAAAAATAATATCATTGTACTGTGAATACTACACAACAAAAACGTTTACAAAAAATAAATGGTACAATCAAACCTGTATTAAGCAGTTACACTCTATTACGTGGTCAGTTGAAAAAGTCACGGAAAATTAAATTTGTATCAATAACAAAATTCTCAGTTGTGATTGGTCATCCGCATGCCTATTAATTTTGTTATGTAATTGGCGCGCGGTCATGTAGGTGTCCAATTACAGCTATGCAATTGCAACTTTTTGTAAATGGGTAGCTGTAATTGGATACCCACATTGAGAAGATAAGGCTAACACCTTACGAACGTGCGGAAGAAACATTGAGAAGATAAGACTTATACCTTATGACCATATGAATGTACAGGAAACATTAAAAAAGTAAAACTAATGCCTTAACGAATACAAAGTACTAACATATCAACGTACATATTTGTACCAAGTAAAGAAACGCAATTTTCAGTTTGGCTTTGCTGGTGCTTCATGATTTCTAACCCAAATGGCTAGTGAAAGCAAAATTCCACTAGCCTGAACTTTTACTAGACTTTGGCTAGTTGGCTACCATTAGTCTTGAGCCCTGAGAAAAGTTGCACCATGTGTCCGGGTCTTTATCCAGTGGATAGCAATGGATAGCAGACTCCATCATAAAGAGGGAGGGGGTCAGAGTGAATAAGCAGAGGTTGGGAGGAGTGAAGTAAAAATGTTAGAGACTGACAATCTGTTAAAGACTAAGATGATGTTAGAGACTGGGATACAGGGCCTTGGCTAGCCCTGTATACACAAACTGTAGCAGTATTCACCTTTTGAATAACCAAAGGCCTGACAATCACCAACATTCAAACAATCCCTCATTTACCTATCATACTTTTGATACACTCGGCAGCTGGAACTGCAGACTTGTGATGACTACATTTGCGTAGCTGGAATCTCTTTGCAATCAGTACAGCTCCGGACAGATGAGGGCCAAGAGCTTCTCCTTCAGCTATGACACATCGTGTTGTCACTTATTATAAGTCAAGCGTTATAAAACAGGTATATGATAATAAATCCAATTCAGATTAGCCTGCACAGCAGGGTTCTGCCTAAATCATACCGTCCAGAAGGACGTCAGACACCTTATTGAGACTTATATTAGAAGTAATCAAGGATTAAAGTGCGTCTCCTTAGGTACCTTGTTGTGACATCACATGGCATTCGCGTTTCAGGCATGTTTCTGGTTCTTTCTTAATTTAGGGACGGCTTGTAGTTGTGGAACGTTGTACGTTGTCGAATGAGCTGTCAGAGCACGAGGCAGCAAAAAAAGTGCACACGCAGGTCAAAACATGTGCTAAGCATGCGAGATACTATTGTGACATTTCAAGATGGCGCAGATTTGGTACCGACACTTTTCTTGATTCGTTCCGCCTAGACGATGTGCTAAGCATGCTGGATACTATTGTGACGTTTCAATATGGCGCAGATTTGGTACCGACACTTTTCTCGATTCGTTCCGCCTAGCCGACAAGAATAGGAAGCGTCTCCTTCGTCGACCCAATAACGTAATGTCAACACTTAGAATTTTATTTTCAATACATTTTTAAGTGTAAAAAAGAAAATCTAAAATCCCCACTCAGGATTGAACCTGTGACCTCAGCTAGACTTAGGCTTACATAGCCTACCGTACCACTGTACCACCTAGCTTCTCGGGTTGCTTAGCCCTAAATTTAACTATATAAACTGCTACCCTTAACCTCAACTGAAAGCTAACCAGTTACTCCATTATATAAGTCTCATTAAGGTGTCCAGCGTCCTTCTGGACGGTATAATTTGGGCTTGACTACACAGCAGTCGTTTCCTTTCGGAGAGCATGGGAGGCGCCTAAAGGCATGGGAAACAAAAAGGAGTAAAAAATATTCAAGAGGGGGAGGGGAGAGGTATAGGAAAGGAAACACCTGCCACTGATTGCAAACATTTAGCCAAACATCCCCAAAAATGATGCTAATGGTTCACTCCCTTGGGGCATCAACTGTCACATAAAAACCAATGACAATGAACTAAGCGTGTAAATGTTTTGCTTTTTTCTGCCATCCCGCCTCCCAATTTTAAATTTGCTCCTTTTCGCAACCTATGCCTTCACATGCCTCCTGAGCTCTCTGAAAAGAACTGACAGCTTCACAGGCTACATACATTCAGATAAATGCTGCTCAGATACTAACATGGGTCATCGACATCTCAGGAAGTCTCAAATTTGAACATTCACTGCACCTACAGCTGTATTCTTGGCCCTAAGTTGGAGATTGTTAACAAAAATTCTTCAGAAAAGGAGTGTGGTGTGATTAGTGATAAATCGAAGAATTGCATTTGATTAGTGCTAATACAGTGGAACCCCGTTAATACGACCACCTTCGGGCCATGGAAATTTGGTCGTATTAACAGGGTGGTCGTATTAACGGGGTAGGGTCAAATTATGGTGCAACATGCTTTTAAACTACATTCTACTACATGTATTTCTTTAATTGCGCTATAAATCAACCTTTTTGCAGTTAATTAACAATCTTACAACCGCAATTCAAAGCAACGGAACAATGTAACAGTAAACGAAACCGAGTAATGAGAAAAAAACTGACTTCTTTCAGTTCCTTGTTATGAAGAAAAGGGAGTTCTAGTGAAATGTCTCGAAAAGCCATTTTCTATGTCGTAGCTTACAACACTTTCACAATCATTACAATGTTCAAACGGTTTTAAAAAAGTCTGTGAGCTTCGAACTTTTGCGAGTTCATTTGCAGTTTTCATATTGCCCTTTGCCTCTAGAAAATGCAAAACATTCCAAAATAACCGATCTGTGAGAAGAGAACAGGAAATGGACTTGAAGAGAAAAGCCACAGTGGAAGGCAGCAGAAACAAGAAGGCAAAATAACTTTGAGAGCCTTGAAATGCTGCAAAGTGAAGTCTTTCAGATCTTTTGTTATATCTATTCATGCATCCTTTTTACTGAACACTGCAATTTGCTGGATGTCATATCAATTGAACATGCTAACCAGTAACACCTTTGCCTAAAAACATTCAATAAAATATTAATGTGGTATTGTTTGTCAGATTGTGTCTGTTTTCATTCAGCAGCCTCACCAGGTATTTTGACTGGTCGTATTAACGGGGTAATTTTATAAAGAAAATAACGACTGAGGACTCCAAAAGGTGGTCGTTGGTCGTAATAACGGGGTGGTCGGATTAACGGGGTTTTCAGATAAGAAAATAAGTGTGCTTTTGTTCGGGCCACAAAAAAGTGGTCGTAATAATGGGGTGGTCATATTAATGGGGTGGTCGTATGGCGGGGTTCCACTGTAGTATATACTATTCTATGATTTAGCACTTATCATATGCAATTCTCTAATTTAACATTTATTGCACTTTTCTGCAGAAAAGTAAAAGTTTATATACCTTATTCCAAAATGGTGGTCAATTCATTATTCTTTTATATGTATGTTAATTAACCCTTGTTGCCTCGTCAGCATGTGCAAAATACAACAGAATTTTCACGCGAAAATGAGGCAAAGAGGGCTAATTGAAATGCATACAAAAGAATAATAAATTACCGGGCAATTTTGGAATAAGGTGTATGCCCAAGATCGATATAAGCTTATATATGCCCGGCCTTCCCCCTTCTCCATCATGCTAGCAAGCTTATTGGAGGAAAGTATTAATACCCCCATATATTGTATGTGTTTACAATACACACAAATATTCTGTTTATGAGTTTATACTGGAAACATATAACTACAAATACTTCTTGGTCAGAAAAGGATACATAACTGAATATCTCCATCGAGGTATTTTGGAAGCTGTTCCTTGATATTTATTTTAGTCTGTAAGGCTGCTTGGCAGAACGTCCCATCAACTGCAAAAAATAAACAACAAGACGCAGCTGGTCACAACCCACGTGCATAATTTGTTTTGGGGATTGCAAGGAAGGTAAGATCTCAACTGATCGCAAATTGCAGTATATCGGAGAATACGTGATGCTAAATAGATATACTTACCCAATATTTGGTATGGTTCGAAAATTCCAAAGGAATTCCTGAACAAAGTCAGGTATTTCCTCGCATGCTTCACTCGTTTCACCTTCATTTTGTTTTTAATCAAACCCGCTGACCGTTGAACACAGGTTACCCACACAAGAGCCGCCGGGCAAAGTCGCTCGCATAGTTCTCAGTGAATTGTTCGAAGTACTTTGAAAACGAAAAGAAATTCACAATACCAAATAATAATATAATAATGAATTCACATTTTCTGCTAATTTTTTCGTCTTTGTACCGCCGAAAAGAGACTGCAAAAACAGAAAACAAACGATAAACTCCACAGGGATCGGATCGACCAGCGGTCACACAATACTGCTTTTGTGACGCTTATGTGGGATTCCTGTGGATTGAATGCCACGTGATCTCCCATGCTTCTTTCTCTTCGAGCGTGGACGGAACATCATGGACGCTTTGCTCATTGTTCTGTCAATTTTAGCTCTTTTTGCGCCTTTAAGCTCAGTTGGTAAGCCTCAAAGTACATAAATAAGTAGCATAAGTTTCCCTCTAGGCTTGGAGTTTAATCTAAATTTCAGGTCTTTAGAGAAAATAGAAATTTTTAATCATTTTGTCCAACGCAACGAGGCAGCCACTTATTGGCTGATGGGTGAAAAGCTCTTGTAAGAAATAGTTTAGTGTTTCAAAACTCTTTAATTTTTCTAAATGTAGTTCAAGGCAATTGCCAGTCAAATTACTTTATGATATGTTGCTAAAGCAGTTCTAGTTTCTACACTGTACTTGCCACTCTAAACTAAATAAGACTCATTTTTTTGTCATCGCTGATAAAGGTTAGAATTACATGTATGAAGGTTTGAAGAAAGCTTTTTGTCACGAAAGTATCAAGTACTTTTTTCTGTCCAGCCACTACAGTTCTTTGTTTGTTTCTGTTTTGACTTTAGGTGATACATGTGTTGGAGCAAAGCCAACTCCTGAAATCTACTCCACAAGGAATATCCTGCTCTCAACAGAAAGTGTTTTCATTGTTGAATTTTCTCTCAAGTGTGATAACAATGCCAAGGTATAGATGAACTAAACTGTAGAATACCAACCCACTCATAACCATCTATCAAACGAGATGGCTCATTTGCTTCAGTCACTGAAGGCCCAAAACAAGTCGCCAAAGGCACAAGACCCCATGTTCATAGCTGTGCCAAATGAGCCACCAAGTACATACCGTATTTTCTGGTGTATAAGTCGACCCCACTTTTTGAGCCTAAAAATTAGGATTTCCTTGATTTGGTATCAAGTTTGAGGAGAAAAATTCTTTACCATTTTCTAGGAAAACAAGTCTTGTCTCTCTTGCAGAGCATCTTCAACACCCAAAGTCAAAGTAAACTGAATGAACCACATTGATTGATCAACACGCGAACGAATGCACTTCATTAATAAATTGACAATATGAATATGAATCCAAATTCTCAAAATACCTGCTCTGAAATTTCTTTTGTTATGTTTGTGGGTCATTTTGAGGCTTTTTACAATGAAGAAATGCCGTAAAATGAACGCATGAAGCCATAGAACGAGTCGGTGAACAGGCCACCATCTTGGATGCTTAGTAACCCAGCTAAGCTCGGACAACACCGGAAACCAGTAGCCAAAAGCATGTGCTCATTTCAAGTGTGCGGTTACCAAGTTTCTAGCGTCTTGTCAATCGATGTGCGATTTGTTTTCTTCAGAAGTAGTAGTAGTCATGGATTTCAAGCACAAAATAACCTCAAACTTGCATGCATTGAGCGGGAAATTCGAACATTTCTAATGACAAATCCCTAATGTGAAGAATTCACACTCGTAAAGGTAAGAACGTGTATTTTGCTCGGAAAGTGAAACCAAGATCGATCGTTGCTCCTTTACTGCAATAAATGTCACTTCCATGTTAATCTCATGGTGTCATTGTTATCCTTATGAACCGACAGCTCTTGAGTTTTGGCCGGTGTATAAGACGAGGTTGATTTTTGGAGCAAATTTTCGTGGTTTCAGGGGTCGACTTACACCGGAAAATATGGTACATGTAAACCCAACAATTTAAAGGTGGATATCTTTTCTCATCCTTTACATCCGCTGTTGAAACAAGCCATGGATCCAAACATAAATGCACATAGTTCATCATTTGCACTGGTTTGCCTGTGCAAAGGGATGCAGTGTTTTGGACTTTTCCAGTTGTAAAAACCATGAACATTCTGATTTCATTTTGACATGTGAATTGTGCAGCTACCAATCAGATCACAAGCTAACAACTTTTCAAAGACATAAGTGATGAATGTGAATCAGCTACCCTGAGCATTTTCTCATGATTACACTGTTAACATTCTGATATGTCTTTGGAGCAACCTTATTCTTGCAAAAGATAAATGCTCTACAGGTTATACTAGTAAGCTGATCACTAAATTTCTCAAACCTGTTTTTCTTTATAAATGAAACGGCTTGTGACAAATTAATTGCACTCTATCTTTAGTGTTACCAATTAAACAAAATGCTAATACAATAACATACATGTACCTGTATGCCGCCAGTTTGTGATTGGTGGTCCAATCATTTTTTAACCACTTGCCTGTGTATAAAAGTACAGTGTACATGTCAAACTCTTGATTTTTTAGTTATAAAAGTAGTACAAGATTAGTTAGCAAAAACTGCTCCCCTAATCATTCATGACAAATGACAATAACTTACCGGTAGATTGCTTTTTTAATTCAGAATGTGAACTTATATGCCGAAGTAAATGGAAAAGTTATGCCTGTGACTGTATCGTCAGATGATGCCAAATACCAGGTCAGTCTCTATTTGAAAGCAATGTTTACATAACTTTTATGTGGTTCTTTTTTTTTAACTCAGTGCTGGAAATAGTTTTTCATTCTTAGAAGGACAGTATCTTTCACATCTCTATTTTCAGTGAACATTTTACAAAATTGGTCAGATATCATTCTTTTTGGATTGACCCTAAGACAATCTGTTATCATATATGCATGCTATAAGACGTTTTACAGTTTGCAATGCACTACAGGGCAGTTTCAAATCACATGGTGTTTTCTGAAATTTTCTCAAATCGAGAGAGCCTTTACAGCAAAATAAACTGCACAAACAGCATAAATTCTTATTTTATTGTTTTTGGAATCAAATCAGATCAGCTTAACTAGACTTTCAAGACAAAAGCTAAGTCCGAACAAAATGTAAAATTAGTCTGGCATTTTAGGATTTTGGTCGGCAATGTGGGATGGTAGACTGTTATTTCCAGCACCATATTCTAAAACTTTCCAAAGTCTTGTGTGATGAATGTGAATCAGCTACCCTGAGTATTTACTCATGATTACACTGTTAACACCCTGAAAAGTCTTTGGAAACTTGGTACAACTTTGATTTGGTCAAGGTAAAATTTCTACAAAATGTAACATTTATCTGTTTTGGATTTTACTAAAGGTAAGCTGGTCAGAAACACACAAAGAGGCCAAAGCTGGTGTTTACCCAGTGAACTTTTATGATGATGAAGGATTTGCTGCTTACAGAAAGGTATCTGGATTTTTACAGTTGATTTGAATTGCTTGTTTCTACTTTAAAACAACAGTTGTCAGTATTTACAGAGCAATCTTTTAGATGCCACTCAAATGCAGGGCTGTGCTCTAGCAGTTCTTAGGTGCCATAGGCGACTAGCTTTTGTCTTTGGGCAACAAGAAAAACTAAGTTGAGTTTTTGCACATAGCTTAACTGCTGGGCACCCTAAATTTTATAGTTGGGCTCCTTATGGTAATTCTTAAGGCCCGTTTACACAGGTGATTTTTTGTGCAATTTTTGTCACACCTGTTGATGCAATAATTGCATGTGTACATGTAAACAGGCGGCAATTTCAGTGTGATTTGTGCGCAATTTATCGCCACAATATCTTTGAGGCAATTTTTGGTAAATCACAGCAAATCAAAGCAAATGTTGCACCCGAATCGCACAGGAAATTGCAGCTACAGTACCTGTCAAAGGTAAGTTGACAGTCACTCGAAACTCGATACTCGACTCTCGAAACTCGAAACTCGAAAAACTTCGAGTCGCGAACTTCGAGTTGCGAACTTCGAGTTTCGAGTCGCGAACTTCGAGTTTCGAGTCGCGAACTTCGAGTTTCGAGACAAGAAAACAAAAAGCTTGCCGCTCGATTAATTCTTCAGAAGACAAACAAAAGGCAGCACTTCTCTTTGTTCCAAGGAACTTAATACACGATTTTACAGCGTACCGAAGAGCGACGGCGTTGTTTTCATTTCAGCGCTTTCTCTTTCGCAAGCTTCCTTTTAAATTTTTCAAGTTTGACTCAATTATCTATAAGTTTGAGAGTTAGCGCTGGAGTTAGACGTTTAAAACCAGCTGAGATATATTTGCTAAAGATAAATATGCGTGGCCGCGAAACTTCGCGAAACGTATTTAAGCTTATCTAAAACATTATTGCATTACGGGCTGTTTACGGGTTTCAAGTTACAAAGGCCGTGCATGCCCACACGACTGTATGCAAATATATTTAGTACTCTTTGATTTCAGTGTCAAAGTTTGCAAATTTACTTTTAATTTTTTACATTCGCCACAAACTTAAATTTTTAATATTGGTCTCATTGAAGACTTCCAATTTTAGTTTTGAAAGCGTGACATTTTCCTGTCGAAGACCGGAGTTGTTTTTTGACGTATGCAAATTCAAGCCGCTGCCGGAGTTTAATATTTTTGACGGTATGCGATGCAAAATCAAGTCGCAGCAGAAAAGAATATTAACTTGTGTTATTTAGCGTTAAACCTTCGTCATTCCTACCGATTTTGCTATCATAAACTTTGTTTAATTCATGATTTTCTAATCCACCGGGAAAATTCTAGGTTTAAATTTAAAGCATTACAGACTGCTACGCGTCGCAATTTTTTGACAACAACCGATGCGTTCGCTTCTCGCATTCTTGGCTCGTAAACTAGCCGGTTTCCACTAAAAAAAAAAATAAACCTCTGGTACTCATGGTAGCGAACAGGACCCATGAAATTGCCACTCTTTCTCGCAGGCCGGTGAAAGTTTTTTTCAAGTGTTTTTTTCGCTGGAGGTTCCGCAGCTCACAGCAGTGTGATAACAAAACAAAGGCCACGCGAAACAAAAGCGGCCGTGTGAAATCGTCATTGTTCTGTCTTCGAGAAATTAATCCTTTTCTCGAAATCCCTTTTCGAGATTCTCGAAAAAAACTTCGAGTGTCTCGAAACTCGATACTCGAAACTCGAAAAACTTCGAGAAACTTCGAGTATTGAGGATCGAGTTTCGAGTTTCGAGTCGAGACTGTCAACTTACCTTTGACAGGTACTGTAGTTTACATTTGCAACAACAGTTGCATTGGAGAGTGTGACAAAAATCGCATCAAAAGTCACTTGTGTAAACAGGCCTTTAGAGCACAGCCTTGAAATGTCTGCATTGCGAAGGGAAATTTCAAAGTTCATTTCAAATCTTGCAAACACTGGTCATGAGTAACATAGATTGACTATTAATGTTGCTAACTAAATATTGTATTGGAAGTGGATGTAGAGGTTCAAAGGCTGCACCCTTGGTGGTTGTGAAGAGTGAGTCCAGTGCATGATGACTTGTATATTAATCTGTCAATCCAATGAGAATTTGTGATTACAAAATATACTACATTCTGTCTGATCACTGTGACTCTCTCTGACTGTACGTTGTGATACATGTATTACAATCAGGGATGTAGATAATAGCCGGAAACCGGTAAAATTACCCAGCTGTGAACTTCATTTTTCCGGATATAAAAGTCAAGTACAGCATTATAAGAACTACATTTTACTCGTTTTTAACCGGCTGTCAGTTCTATATTCCTGCCTGTTAAAAACTGAATCTACATCCCTGACAATACATAGATGAAGAAAGATAACTTTAGTTGTGGAATATGTAATAAAAGTCAGTTAATATATAGACAGTTTTAATATATAGACAGAGTGTTAAAAAGAAATTTTGTGACTGGATAAAAAATCTCACCACTTTGTCAACCAATCAGAAGTAAAGTTACCAGAACCAATTGTAATTTACTGGCATGAGTTTTCCCGTGCTTGGCACTGGCTAAATGTGTTTACTTCCAGTTCTGATTGGTTCATTGGATTACGTACATCTGCTTTGGTTTTGGTTAACGACACAATTAAAAATCCCTTTAAATGTTTATCATTGCTCATTCTTTAGGCGCAACGAAGTGGGACAATTAGCGAAGTAAAGGCTTTATTTACAATAGATGTTAAACATAAGGTGAGAAATACCAATCTTTTCAGCACCAGAGAAGCTTATTTTAAAGTCTTTATTTGAGACTTGGTATATAGGATTCTAACTTTTTCAATTTTATTATTTTTCTTTTTAGATTCCGTTTTTTTTGTAAAAGGGGCATGATTCTTAGACTCCTTGGAGAGAAAACACATTGCTAGTAATTAATTTGTGTTTACTCCATTTTAATATTCACATTGCTTCCCAAAGACTTCATGATGAACTTAATCGCTACCATGATGCAAAATCATGATTATACTTTAAATCCTCTAAGAAGTTCTGAAATGTCTTTGGGTATGTGAACAAATCAACTTATGATTGTCAATAAAGGTTGCTTTGACAATTGGTCATTGGTAATTGGGCATTGGCATTTGGGCATACGGAACGCAATGCTTTGCTTGAGTGAACACCAAACAATAGCTTCCCAATGCCCAATTACTAATGACCAAAGCAACCTTTATTGAATTAGGTGTATACAGTGGAACCTCGATTTAACAAACCTCAAAATAACGAAGTCCTTGGTATAACGAACGATATTCTTCAGCCCGGCAAAATTACAAGTAAAATGTATAAAACAGATCCTCGATATCACGAATCTTCATTTTTACGAACAGAATCCGGCAACCCAAACTGAAAATCTACCCCGATGTAACAAATAAATGTCAACGCGCGACAAAAGATAAATGCGGAAGAGATCGACAGTGTATGCTATAGGGATAAGGTATAACCTGTACAGTTTTCCAGTGTCATAGTTATATTTACAGTGTACTGAAGCTTCATACAGGCATTAAAGTGCAAATGTTAGTTGTTAATTATTATTAACTATACCTAGATATAACGAATATTTTGGTTGTTTTTCTGCAAATTCGTTATAACAAGGTTTCCGATATAACGAACCCTTGATATAACGAACCAATTTCTCCAGTCCCTTGGCACTTCGTTAAATCGAGGTTCCACTGTATACAGTAAAAACGTATCCTGCAAACTTTTCCTGTATCTGTAGATTACATTTTTGTTATTTATTTTCCCAGGGAGCTGGACGTGAGGGACTTTATGTTCAGACAGAGTTTCTTGCTGTCGTTGCAGCTTTGTTGATATGGTGGAGCGCTAACAATGTCAAAAGCAAACTGCTAGAATCATAGGCTGGTTTTAATGGTGCAATATTTTTAAACTTATTGACTCTACAACATTTTGTATTTAATAAAATTGAATACAACAAGAGTTACATTGCGTGTTTTCTTGTAGATCAAGTACTGTAAAGAGTGTTTATTCATTTCATAAATTCTGTTTTTAGCCTGTGTGATGTGGTATTGTTCCCTTGATTTGCTGAATCATAAAATAGCCACAAGGAGAGTATAAAGGAGAAAATGTTATGGGCTCCAGTCCCTTGAAGGGCTATTCCTCTTATTGGAGAGTGGAGTGGTTTGGCTGTGTTTCTAGTCAAGTAAGGCTCATTACCTGTGTCTTGGCTTGTTTTTGTGCCTTCAGACGCTAAAACAGGAGCCAAGAGAAACTGCTATGTTAAGTTGCCTCTCGTAGATCTTGGTGAAATGAGAGTCTCATCACATGGCTACATTGCGTATTTTTATCAAGACCATTTTTGTCATGAAAACTTTGTGGTTTTTAATTAAATCCAAAATTTGCAATAAAATGTTTGAATTACTAATTTTGTGTGATGAGATTGGGTCCGATTTATTTAAAACAAGAGGCTACACTTAGCCTATACTCATGCGCAAGAGACTCTAAGACGGGCGATTAAAGTTACCAATTTTTCTGTGCTCGCTTTTAATATTTAATTTATTGATTTCGATCAAATCCACACTCATCTATATTAAACTTTCCAAGCTGTGAATTATTTCTGTTACATTTGAAAAGACTACTTAAAAAAATAGGCAGTAGATGACATGCTGTAAAAAGAAATTTGATAATCAATATAAAGATTTAGTTTTCCTGTGTTACTTAATCGCATGCAACCAGTGTAAAATGGGTTATTCCAGAAAAAATCCCCCCCCCCCCCCCCCCCCCCCCGACAGATGCAATATTTTTTTACCCCTCCCCCGCCCGGATTTCCCGGCCAGGCCGACCAACCCTCGCACCTTGATTTTTAACCCAGATACCCCCTCCTGCCCGGATTGCCATTAACTTTTTGTAGGCCCTAAATAAACAGGAAATCGCATTCAGGAGATCCGGGATTTTTTTAAAGATTTCAAATCTTTGGTGAGAATTGCTATGAATTGGTCAAACATTTTGTAAAAAAACGTTGCGTGACGCATTCACTAAAATCTTTCCGTGATTTTAAGACCAAATCGAAATGAAATGTTTCCATAACTTAAAGCTGGTTCTTTAAAAAAATGCTTTGATTTTGCCATCTGTAATAAGTTTTTTCCAAGCTTCACAGTTTCTTCAAAGTGTTGTCGCAAATACACAATTTTGCTTTGTGCAAATTTTATGTCAAATGTAATTTGATATCAAGCTGTTTTTATAATCACTGAATCTAAAATATATTTTCTATAAAAGGTCAAAACTTTTGAATGAAACTCATATTTCCTTGAATGAAAATGTCTTTCCTTTGATTAAAAGAGTCAAACACTTTTCAGAATTCAGTGATTTTCTGCTTCTGGAAGTCTTGGCGATATATTGTATCCTAATTACTGCGAGGAACCGGCTAGCGTCTGCGAAAATATAATAAACATCACAAAATAATTCAATTCAGCAACCTATTTTTATTATACTTTCTAAAATCGCCGACTTTTCCTGTGTAATAGAATGCCAATCTTATCCGGAAAAATGATTCGTATAATAATGCTTTCGCTAATAAAAAAAAACAGTTCTGAATGGTCAAAGGTACAGAAATGAAATGCTGGCGGCGTTTGAATCATGAGTTCGGATAGCTCATGGTCTGCTAACAAACACTTCGATTCACAGCTCGATTTTTCACTAAAACCTTTTCCCAAACCACGAAAATACCTATAATAATATTTGAAAACAATACTTGGCCACATTTGGTGAAAGCTGTGCTTGGTAAAGCAGTAAAAATAACGAGAAAGCTCCGTTTACCTTTTCCACGAATCCAAAGCGCGCACGTACAAACAGAACTGCCTTGACAATCGAGTCGTCTAATCCGAAGCTATCAGAACTGTCTTATCGTACAGCAATCGGGTGAACTTGGCACAACTTCGCGCTTCGGAAAGTCGGACTTACTTACACAGGTGACAGCATAGTGGTTACTAGTAACCTAGTAACTACAAAAAGCAATAAAGTCAGTAAAAATCTACATTAATATGACACGCATTCCCTAGTCCATAATCCTCAGAAGTCCAGTCCCAAAGTCCAGATGTTTTATTAAATCTGATGGGTTGAAGTAACGACGCTGTTTTGCCGTGTGTTTCTATTGTTCTTTCTTGAAAAAAGTCTTGAAATTACTCACCACAGGCAGCGAGGACTGCTCCGATACAGACATTGCAAAGAATCGGCAGTAAAACGGGAAATAAATTGCGAGTGCGAGAGATCGATGTTTGACATTTTTGCCTCGGAAGAACTCTGATTAAAAATAGCTCTTAGTTTTTTCAGAATCGCGACAAATTCGGCCTCAAGTTGTATGCTGTGTATAAAAGCAACGTTCACCACTGTGGAAGAAATACAGGACTGACTTATACACCAATAAGACCAAATGACGGAAAATGTTTGTCATGCGCATGCGTATCAAACATTTGTTTTATACTTCAATGTACCATAAGAAAAGAAGCAATTTATATTTTAATAATTTAAACAAGATAAGAAGACGTCCGACATGGAGAATTCAGTCATCGTACCTGCAAACCACGTTACTATTGAATGTTTTATAAATGAAGGCTGTACCACAATGAAGCCAGTCATTGTTATGAAAATAATATATACCTGACGTGAACATTACTAATGTGAGTAGGGTTGTAGGAGACGCTGTCGTGACACTTCAGTAACAATGTTTTGCCGGAAGTGAGAGTGGCCGGAAGTCACTAAACCGGAAGTGTAAAAAGCAAAGCTGTGAACCGGAAATGCACAATTTAAAATATGCGTAAATAAATTTGCATGCAAAATCGTGACACAAAAAATAAAAATAATAAAAAGAAAAACGAAGCCCATTTTATAACTCATGCCGCTACGCGCATGAGTAACTAAACACCGGGAAGAACTGGTAATGTTAGGTGTTGAGACCAGCCAAAATCTTTTAAGATATCATATTAGCATTTATGCTGGGTGTTACATGTAAGTTCTATAAAAATCTCCCCTGATCTTCTGCAAAGCCTCCATAGTGCCATATAGAACATTGTCCTCTTTTGTCTTGGTCAATTTCACTGGCTGATCAATACATGTTATGGAAGAGTGAAAACGTTTTTAAGAAGAAAACAAAGCTCGGGGCCCTTCAAGCGTTGTTTTCTGTCCTTAATAGGGAGGGCCTTGGCCCTACGGACAGACGCTCCCTTAGACCCAGAACTGAATAATGAGCTACAGTGTTCAAGAGTTGACCATTCTTGTATTGAGTGGGGTTAGTTTCTAGAGAAACTGTGGTGCTGCGTCGGTGGGGGGATGAAACACGCGAATTTAATTTTTTTTGACTGAGTCGATAAGGTAAATTGACCACCGTAAAAAGATTCAAGTAGCTGACGTTTCGAGCGCTAGCCCTTCGTCGGAGCGAATCAAGGAATTGTGGGTAGTGTGTGGTTTTATATAGTAAGCGGTGGAGCTACGCTATTGGTGGAAATCTGGTCACGTGAAAAACAAATGTAAATTAGTTGAATGAAAAGCGTTCGTTGATTCCGTGGGGTTTGAGAGTGCCGATTTGAAAAATGATTTTTTTTTTCTAGGTTTTTACGGTTTTCTGTGTTACCCTGTTGTAGGGATTGTCATGTGTTGTTTAGAATGGTTAGTAAGATTAAAATGGCGCGCGACTGGTTTGGATGCATCTTTGTCATTTTTTTCAACGTCTCGTAGATGTTCACGAAAACGGTCGCCCAGTCTCCTCCCTGTTTCGCCAATGTATATCTTTTTGCATTTCTTTTGTGTAATTTACATTTTTCTACCCCACTGTAGTCCCAAATTCCACTAAGACGTCTGATGGGTCTTGCAACAGCGCAGGGTATGCTGGGTAACCTTATTCCAGGGGTCCTTCCCGCGATGGAGGAAGAGGGAGGACCCTGGAAATGAGATTGATTCCCAGCTTCTTCGCAATTATTTGCAAACCAAGATGGCGGAAGCCGCGCAATCCAGAACGGCAGTTGACAAGGAGCAAATGAAAGACGAAATATTTAACGAGGGTTGGCTTGACGATGATGACTTTGATCTGGATGAAAAAGAGATAAATTATTTGGAAGAAACCTTACAAAGAATCGAAGAAAGCTATCTGGGAAATCCAAAACATTACACGCTTTTCTCTGGTGGTGCAAATGGCAGTGATTTGTACTGGCAAAATTTGGGCGCTAAATTCGGTGTAGGTGTGAAGGCATTTTCCTTCGAGGCTCATGGTAAAAGAAACAGTGCTAGAGTTGTTCTAACTGAAGAACAGCTAAAACAAGCAGATGAGTACTTGCATAAAGCGAACAAAGCTTTAAAAAGACATTTTCCAACGAGCAAAAGCTTCGTAAATAATTTGCTTCGTCGTAACTGGTACCAAGTTCAAGACACCAATGGAGTCTTTGCTGTTGGCAAAGTGAGTACAAGTCGAAGTATAGTTGAAGGTGGAACAGGATGGGCCGTACAGATGGCTATAGATGCCAAGAAACCCGTTTATGTATTTGACACGATGAGTAATTCTTGGCTGCGATATGAATATGGACAAAAGAAGTTCATATCTTGTAAGGCACCAAAACTGACTTTAAATTTTACTGGCATCGGGACAAGGGCTTTATCAGAGAAAGGTAAAGCTGCGATTGAGAAAACATTTGAGAAGACTTTCGGAAAACTTTCAAGATTCAGCAAGTAATGGTAGGTCTAATATATCATAAGTCTAAAAATAAATTGTAACTTGGAACAGATAAGTACGAAACTGTTGATAATGATTGTAACACATTGCACAAAATTGATGTCATATCAAAGACAACTACTTCTTCCTCAGTTATTTAAAGACCCTGTGTTAATCTTCAGACCTATCCATGACACTCTACAGAGCATTTTGCAGAGTATGGCAAGTGCACGCACAAGCCTTTTTTTCTAAATGTCATTTTGCACGCCACAATCACAGCATTGCATGTGGCAGCTGTAAAACTGAGAAGCATGAAGTTTTTGAAGAATACTTGTAGTTACCTCTTTTTAAGAAAAACTGCAATGAGAAGGCGAGCATTGGTGTCTCTTACTTACATAATGATGCAAGCTGATAGGAGTGATAGCCTGTTAATAAAATCGTTCAAGATTCAAGAGAACTAGGGCCCTTGGGGGCATGCCCCCCCCCTCCCCCCCAGAAAATTTTTACATTTTAATCTCCCAGAGATGCTTTTTCCTGCATTTTGAAGCCCAAACTTAAGCATCTTACTGTTGCTTGAAACACTGTATTTTGTTTGTTTAATCAACTGAATACAGGTATCTGTAGTCATGGACATCAAGTTATCAAGTTCATCTTAATGGAGTACAAAAATATTGTTTAATCCACTGTTCTGACCTTTTTCCGGTCACCAAAACACACGTGGAACTTGTTTGCAACTCAGTGATATCATGATCATGCAGAACATAATGCAGAGCACTAAGCTGGCAATGCATTGTGTGGCGATTTCAGTTGTTTGTCACATTTCTTCTGAACAGGCAGCAACAGGAGGTGAATAAGCAAGAACTTAGTTGTTTTTTAAGTTGAAATATGCTTTATTTTTTATAAAACACATCAAAAAGGTCAAGTTAGTTAATTATTTAACTTGTTGGCGAAAACAAGAAGGTTTAGATGTTCAAAGCAGCCGGGCAAAATCGTGTTCACAGCCAATCAATTTGCCCGGCGCTCGGCCCTTAATGAAACCCCTGCCGGCGTAAGGATGACACTATTGATGCAAAGAAACTCTTAATATAAAGTTCATAGATATAGTAAAAACATTTCAACTCTTTTATAATATTGCTATTCTTTATAAGCGGTATCATCAACCATGCACGCGTGAGTTCTGGACTTCCGGTCGTATTGCACGCTGTTCACGTGGATAAAAATGGCTCTGCACGCGCGAGATCTCGTCAAGTTCTGCCATACTCTGCAGACTGGTCTACAGACTGATGCCCAGTACCAAGGCAAAAGAGGTTAAAACTAGACTGCAGTTAAAGATGATGTGACATGGTTTACATGATAATTACTTAAAGACAAACAAACTACTTAAGGACGTTCTCCTGCAAAAATCTTCTGACATTGATTTTCTATTGTTGCAGCTAGATAATGAGTTACTCTTGTCAGAAATACAAAAAAATTGGGGGGTCACCAACTTTGTTTCAAAAATACATTGATAAGGTATCTGAAAGGCCACTGTTATTTTGAAACATCGGTCTTCCTTACAAAAATATGGCCCCAATGTCTGTTAGTTTAAAAATATTGCAAATGAATTGCTAGAATGGAACTTTCTATGCCAAATTTTATATTTGTGAGTGGATCTATTGAGCAAATTAAATTGACTGGTAACGTCCCTTGTAAAATTCATTAATAATTCATAACAGTTATGACCAAAAAAATAGGCAGTATTTGAGTCATATGTATACCTTTGTAAACCCCAATACAAATCAACTGAGTTGATGAATTGTTAAACAGTAGAATTAACTTTTGATACAAACACCAGCTCAGCTAATTAGTATAGAGTGTTTGCACATGATGTCATAAAATTTCAAAAAGCTAAAGTATACATCCTACAAAGCTGTTTCTAACATGGCATGTGGATACCAGTGTTATAATCTTTCACAAAAAGTTTCAGGTTTTAACGATGTTTTGCTTCCAATTTATAAAGGTTTTAAATGTGTCACGCAATTCGTCACGCTATTTCAGATAAGCCGTGAAAATAAACAAAACTGAACCAGTTGAAAGTTATTTTTGAATTATGGATGCTTAATAAGCCGATTTAATGGCACTTATAGTGAATCCAATATTTTGTGATGAGATTTTTGGTGTAATTAAGACTTTGAATTTTCGGCCGCCATGTTGGTGTCCCTAAGTGGGGCACCAAGATGGCCGCTCCATACATTTCTTACTAAAAATGTCTAATACTTGTTCGCCTATAACTCTTGAACGAAATGCTCTTTGACTTCAAAATTTGGCCCAGATGAGTATTTTAAACTCTCTACAATTCCATTATAAACATTTCAGAATCGAAAACTGTTGTTTAATGCTTCTGAATTTTGATATGACGTAAGTGAAAACACTCTATTCATTAACTTTTCATGCAGATCTCTACTCATTGTTTCATTTCACAAGTACGATATTTCGGCTTGCCATTGTGGACACCCATACAGATCGGACACAAATATTTTATCTACTACTTAAAGTATTTACCTACAGTATGTATGCTTCTCAAATTCTTGTTTGACAAACTATACGCATTTAAATAACAAAATACACGCATTTGAAAAACAAAAGAAATACATGCATACACATGTCATTAGGCTTTTCTGTTACGCACGTGTAGGTGCTGCAATGCACATGAGCAGTGATGTAATCTTTAAACAAGAGCATTTACAAACCCTGACAGCTGCAAGTTGGTGGGATTTGATGTTGCGTGGGTTAAAAAATGGAAGATTTTAACTTCCTACATTGATTTTTTTGTCCATTTTCCAGACAATCTGTCAAGAATTAGAGAAAATTATCTATCCAAAAAAGTAGGGGTCACCAACCATCCAAGCGAGTTACATGTATTGTCTTAACAAAGGTAGCAACAGCTATCATCCCGTTACAATTATGTATAATTTAATGGTCCTTCCTCGTGCATGGGCGTAGCATGGCATTGCGACAAGGATTAGGTGTGCTGTAAGGATGTGCATAAACAATTAGTGCAAACATCCTTATATCTAAGATAATTAAATGAAAGTTATTGTATAATATATATATAGCTTTTGTTTAATTGTCTTACATATTATTAGAAAGTAGTTTGTCTGTCTTATTAATTTTATGTCACATGTTAGGCAGTTGACTTTAAAAGGAAACACTTGATAAAATGCAAAAAACTCATCACAGAGTCTACAAATTGAAGGAATGTTTAATTTAATATTGGAGGCTTCTTCATCAAATTGTTACTTAGTTAAGAAGTCCATGATAATAAAAAGGTTTCTGAAAACAACTACTAAAATTTCTAACAGGATACCTGGCAAAAATGACTGCCTAATGAGTAGACTGATAATATTGTTGTGGTCAACTAATGTTTTGTATATCATTTACTTCAATACAATACTTATACAATACAATATGCTTTTCAGTGTACACTTACAATTATATTACATTAAAAACTAACTTCTGTTGGATCTAATGACTTTTGGCCTGGTTGGCTCTTATTTACTTTAGCAAGGTATGCCTTCTTGGCTCAAAAAGACAATTACTGTATTTGTAGGTTTAAAATGTCAAAATACAACATAGGACCAGGGCTCGACACTAACACTTTCCCGCTTTCCATTGGAGAGTAAATTTTCGTCTTGGAAAGTAAAAAAACGAAAATGAACCAAAATACTTACCCGATCTGGAAAGTAAATTTTGGGCTATGCTGGAAAGGAAATGTTACTTTTAAAAGGCATAAGTGAAAAAAAGTGTGCAAATAAAATGATAAAACAACCGTCAGACTGATATTCTATCTTTAAAAAGACGAATTTCCACCGTTCTTGCTGTCCGCCATATTGGAGGAAATTGGAGGATTGAAAGAGCTCCCGAGGAGGTCTGGGTACGATAAATACACATGGTATGGTGTAATTGAATCCGCCATTTTGAAAATGAGTTTATTTCGGTTCGGGTTTTCCCGTGCTGCGACATCAGAACGCAGTGGTGATGTTCAGCCTACAGAAGGAGATAAAGAAGTTGAAGAAAGCCAAACTGGCGAAAACACTTCAGGCACTGCAACATCTAAAGAGAGGTATGAAGAAAAAAGGAAAATGCTCGGCCGTGGGTTTCGTAGAGATTGGATGAAAGAATATACATGGCTGGAATATAACGAAGAGGAAGGTAAGATGCACTGCAGAGTTTGCAGAGAGTTCCCAAACATAGCAGACAAGAGTAGCTCTTTCTTCAACGGAAATAACAGTTTTCATTTGGGCAATATCAAAGGCCACGACCAAAGCCGTCGACATGTGAGGTGTGTAGAAGCGAAAAAAGCAAGAGAAGTACCAGAGGCTACGCCAATACATATTGGAATTAGAAATCTTAATGAGCAGACTCTAGATAAACTTGAGAAGTTGTTTAATACTGCCTATTACATTGCTAAGAGCGGAAGACCGTTTTCAGACTTCGATCAATTGTGCATTCTTCAAGTTAAGAATGGTGTTACATTAGGAGAAACTTATCGAAATGACAAAAGATGTCGTGAGTTTATAGAAGCAATTGCTGAGGTGATGAAACGGGATCAAAAGGAGACAATGAACAATGCTCAGCCACGCTTTTTCACCTTAATGGGAGATGGTGGAACTGACACCAGTAACAAAGATTTAGAAATAATTTATGTCAGAATGCTATGTGATGGGGAACCCGTAAATAGGTTTCTGACTATTGTTGAACTGCCCAATGGCACAGCTGATGGGGTGATAGAAAGCTTTGAAAGGGCAATGGGAAAAGTTGGAGTAAATGACTGGAAAAATGCTATAGTGTCACTGGGTTCAGATGGTGCTGCAGTGTACACTGGAGTTCGCAATGGTGTAGTTGCAAAGCTTAAACAATCCATTCCATGGTTGCTTGGAATTCATTGTATTGCTCACAACTTGGAGTTGGCTATCCTTGATGGACTCAAGGAGGAACATCTACTTTCTTCTGTAAAGGAAATGCTTCAATCTATTTATAAACATTACCACTACTCCCCCAAGGCACTTCGTGAACTCAAGGAACTGGCAGATGTTATGGAGGAAAAAATCCAGAAACCTGGAAACTTAAAAGGAACAAGATGGGTACCACATTTGCATCGTGCCCTTAAGGTTTTTCTCAAGGACTACAAAGTGATCTATGGTCATTTTAATAATACTGTTGGAGCTGCAACTAGTAGCACTGAAATGCAGGGAAGAGCAAAGAAGATTCTGAAAGAGCAAGAGAAATTTACAACAGTCATCTTTGCAAATTTCATGGTGGATGTCTTGGATTGTCTCTCCAAGCTAAGTTCTCTATTTCAGAAAGATGGTATCACCTTAACTCAAGCAAAGGATGGTCTAGACAACACCATACTTCAACTCACAGCAATGATAGCAAGACCAGGTCCATGCCTTCAAGAGACTGTTCAAAGTATTGGGGATGGCAGCGACTATCAAGGCATTACACTGAAAAAGGGTGTCGGTGACCAAGACTTGATTAGATTCAATACAACAACTAAGCCACGAGTAATCAATTGTATTATCAGTTATTTGGAACAGCGATTTCAGAATATCAAAGGTGCAGATCAAACTTTGCTTGCCATGTCAGTATTTGATACTACCCTCTGGCCAGATGATAGGATGGCACTAGCTACATATGGGGAAGACAAAATCCGCCATCTTGTGGAACATTTCAGGCCCTTACTTGAGAAGAACGATTTTGAATTTGATGCTGTGTTTGGGGAATGGAGTGGTCTCAAAGCATGCATTTGTAACAACTATCTGGACCTCAATCCCCAAGCTTTGTGGAAGAGAGTTTTTATTCACCATAGTAACAGATTTCCCAACATCCTTATGTTGGTTGAAATTCTGCTGATTCTACCTCTGTCAACAGCATGCTGTGAGCGAGGCTTTTCAGTAATGGGGAAGATTAAGTCAGACTGCAGATCATGCTTATCTGTTGACATTCTAGACTGTCTCATGAGGATTCACATTGAAGGGCCCTGTGTTGCTGAGTTTGACCCTCAACCTGGACTGCAAATGTGGTGGGCTGGTGGAACGAGGATGAGACGCCCCAATTTCAATGACTAAAGATTACATTGTATCAAATAATATCAAATAATAAATACTATGAGACATGGTAAGAAATATTTTTTTATTATCATGGTTAGCAACTATGATACGGCAATCCATTTTGGAAAGTAAAATTTTGAGATGGAAAGTAAAATTTGAAATCTACTTTCCAAAGTGGAAAGTGCTGTCAAAAGTTAGTGTCAAGCCCTGAGGACACTGTTATACTCCTGTCCTTTAACTAAGACAAAAACATGTATCCTCTGTTATTATAATCATTATTACTATCTGATCAGTAACACAATTCTTGATTGTGATTAGCCATCAGTACACCTGTTTCTTAATATTGGTGTGCGGTCACATGGGTGTCCAACTACAATTTTTGTAATTCACAAGATGAAATTGGACACATACTGTATGTTACGTTCACATCAGTCAAGTCCATTTAAATGTTCTTTTTGCCATTTCCCCCCCGGTTTCAAAATGATATAATATATCTCTTATTGTTATTGATGCGATTAATTAGTTATCCCTTTCACTCCCAGAGTCAATTATGGAGACATGTAATGTAGTTCTAACTTTTGAGTCTGTTGACGAAATCCAATGGTGTGACCATTCAAATGAAACCTCTTCAGCAGTACTTTTGCATGGTACCATTTGTTTTCAACATTTAACAAAATGAAATTTGGGATTTTTCTTGAATTTTGATGTTTGGCACTCTTGGGAGTTAAAGGGTTATTGAACTGAGTGGTGTACAATTCGGCTCTAATCCTGCTTGTAATTTCAAATTGTCCTCGTGCTACGCACTCAGCCATTTGAGATTACTCCCCGGATTATTACCTGAATTGTACTCCACTCAGTCCATTTACTATTACTTATTATTGTTTTTATTTTAAAATATCTATTTTAAAACTCCTCTATCATTATTTTATAAAATTATGCTTAACTTCCAACTTCTAAGGACATCAACCTGGAACAGGGCTTTTAACTAGTGGTCTCTATGTTAGTTTATGAAAGCATATATTGCAGTTTATAGTCCTTTTAACTATTAAACTTGACAAAGACATTATTCATAATTAATTTCACAATGACAGGGGCGGATCCAGGAAATCTATAAAGAGGGGGCCGGAGCAAATTTTATAGTGACAATATGGGCGCGCCAGCGCCCATCAGGGGCGCCGAAGGCGTGACGATCTAGGGGGGTTCGGGGGCATGCCCCAAGAAAAATTTTGATAATTGGAGTACTCGGAGATGCAATCTGGTGCATTCTGGACGCCTAAATTTATCAATTGCTTGGATTCCATATTGAACAAGAAATGCTGAAATATTTAATAAAATACAGGTGTGGTTGTCAAAGAAGTACAATAAACACTTTTAAAATGATGCGTGTTTTGATGAATGACATGACCTTTTCCAACTTAACAATAATATTAAATCAAACATGAGCCGCAGCAATTGCGGCGAGAGCGCAACCTCGCGCCAAAGCAGCAACATTTCCCCCCGGGGAAAATTAATGCTATACTGCATACATTCTGGGAACATTTGTGACCAAAAATGAAGGCTTCGGATGACAGATTTTAAGATAACTTTTCAAAAACAAATTAAACAAATGAAATATCCCGTGAAAATGACTTTAAGAAGAGCCACTGCAGGGGTTGATTAATGTCATCCTTCTCTGGTTACGCTTGGCATAGTCGTCAACAATTGCACCATTATCTAAAGCTACGTCTTTGTGAACAAAGAGCAGCAACAGTGCGTTGAGGCGGTCTTCTCCCATGGTGCTTCTGTAAACATTCTTGAAACTTGTTTAAAAAGGCGGGTTGATTCGAACAACGCTTGATAATGTTCATATTGATAATAAAGGAAATATATCTCAGGAAACAAAGCAAAAGCTGCAAAATACCATCTGACAGACGTTGCTAACTAAAATATTAAAAAAATAATAATCCCAGGCAAAAGGGGGGGCCGCGGCCCCCTCGGCCCACCCCTAAATCCGCCCCTGAATGAAATGCAAAAAATCAAACAGCAAACTGCAAACAGCTTGCCAGTGTTCTAAGGTCCTCAATACTTCTTCTAGCATTTACATTTAACTGAGGAACATGTTGTAAATTTCCACTAAACGTTGCAGTGTAGTTTGGTATATGAACATCACCTTGAATGCAAAAGTTTTTTTGCTGATAATACATTTCATTATTACGTTTAAACTTTCCTATAGAAACAAAGATAATTTTCCTGACTTCACAGGCAACTAATAAATTCCTCAGAGCCTCAAATGTGTTGCCGTGTGTAAGATAATCATCAACTACACACACAACCCTACCCTTTAGCTTTCCCCTGTATTCCTCATTCACACATATTGACTTAAAATGCTTTTGGCAATAATCAAGATTGCATTGCCTCACTTGTGGATCATCTTTGCTTGATTTGTCAGTTGATGTATGCCTGATAAATATCGGTGCTTCCTTTCTGCCATACATCATGTACCGGACACGCTCTTTTAGTTCCTCCATAATCTGATTAGGAGAGCAAGAAGATGACGGTGCCACTGCCCAATCCTGGACCTCTCTGAAGTCACTATCATGTGCAATGGCTGTAAAAGAGTGAAAAACTGAATATCAACCTTTTAATTTTTAAACAGCTCTTTCAGGTATGTCATCAAACGTTAAACAAGTTTATATCAATGTAACGAGCTGTGCTGTTGATATTATTAATTAAACCAAATTTGTATGTCACAAAAACCTCACTTGAGTAGCTTCCTGGATCTGGTATCTTAAAATCTATGCAAAAGAAGAATTCATTGTTTAATTTATTATGTTATCTCATTGAGTGTGGATCATAAGAGAACCAAATTGTTTTTGGATATTTGTCCAGCATTTCCTTTTCCTTAATGGGAGCAGGGCTTTTTCGAAAAAGACCTCCAAAGTATACCAATGTCTCCTTTTGTGACGTTGGCTCCAGTAATAATAATCTTTACTTTTTCCTCTTGGATGTAAAAAATATATATATATACCTTATTTAACCTGTGAGCATTTTAAAAGTTAAACACCCTGAGTGGTAAACCACCTTAAACACTGTATGATAGTCAACATTCAAGCACTCTATCACTCACTGGGGCTTAATGTACATAATGATGTTGTACAGTTGCAATATAAGCTAATAGGCTATTTGAATTTTGAGTAGCCCAATTTCATGAATCTTGTTCAAAGCTCTTTATATTACTAAGAAATAAAAATAAATATTTTATAAAAGAACAACAAAGAAAGAAACAACACTAGAAAATAAAAAAAACCGTGGAACCTGCATTAAGGGGGCACCGTCGGGACCAGGAGAAGTATCCCTTTAATAGGTGTCCTTTTAAGGAGGTGATAATTACAAACATTATATGCTGTTTTGCTGGCCAGGACCAGGAGAACTGTCCCTTTAATAGGTGTCCTTTTAAGGAGGTAATAATTACAAACATTATATGCTGTTTTGTCGGCCAGGACCAGGAGAGGAGAAGTGTCCCATTAATAGAAGTGATAATTACATTGTAGATTGTATGAGCGTTTTGCCGGCCAGCACCAGGAGAAGTGTCTCCTAAATGGAGGTGTCCCTTTAATAGAGGTGATAATTACAAAGATTACGTGAGCATTTTCCCGGCCGGGACCTGGAGAAGTGTCCCCTTAATGGAGGTGTCCCTAATTAAAAGAGGTGATAATAACAAGGATTATATGAGCGTTTTGCCGGCTAGGACCAGGAAGAGTGTCCCCTTAATGGAGGTGATAATTACAAAGATTAAATGAGCGTTTTATTAAATCATTTCATACGTATAATGCGCTATATAAATTGTTATTATTACTATAATAATAATAATAATATTATTATTAATTTTATCATTAATATTATTAATTATTAATTTTTCTGATTTTTTATTTCTCTTGTAATTTTCTTTTGTAATTTTTGGTGATTTTTCTTAGTAAGATGAGGTTTTGTTGCATTCATAAGTTAACATTACCAGACATAAGTTACTTTAGGGTATCCAGGACCTAGGTTGCCAAGGATTTACAGTGTTGCAGTCGCAGTCGCAGTGTTGCAATTTTAAAGTTTAAAATTCAATTATTATTTTTTATGACAATTTTTCAAATGTACATATCTTATCATATTTAGAATTTTTAATGTATTAATGTAAATAGTTATTTTAATTGTTAAATGATAATAAAGTATTATTATTTAATAATACTTTATTATCATTTATTATTATTCGCCGGGACCAGGAGAAGTGTCCCCTTAATAGAGGTGTCCCAAAGTAGAAGTTCACTGAAGTTAAAAACCTGGAATTAAACTTGTCAGCTATAGATGAACTATACATGATGTCCTCACCTGCCATGAGGTGGCAAAATAGTGCTTCCTTAATTGCTGGGTTGTTGGCACCATCCTTCAAAATAGCCTTAAATGCCATTGCCATGACTTTTTCATCACCGGTGACACCTGCATATGTGTTGCCTAAACACAGGGACACCACTTTTGTTGGCACAAGAACTGGTCCAGTTGGTACAGGAACTGGTGCAGCATGGACAGGATGTGGAACAGTCGGTACAGGAACTGGTACATGAACTGGCCCAGCAGGAACTATCCCAGGAATTGGCACAGGAAAGCTATTGAATGTGCATGAATAATACCAACCGGTCTGATTAGCTACTATCTCAATCAATGCTCTCATCTTGGTTGGTGTAGGTGCCGGTATACCATACTTTTGAACTTTCGCCGCCAGAGGCCCCCACGAAGCAGCAATAAGAAATGATTTGGTGTGTGCTGCGATATACATATCCTCATTCACAGTACCACAAACTATCACCACTTTACCAGCATCCCAACAGCTTCTGATAAATCCCCGAAGACACGGACACTGAGGCAGACAAGGAGGCCGGCACTGAGGCCCATGCCGTTGTATACAGGAGACAACAGGAATTCTGCAAATAATAATTTACAAAGACATCAGTTCCAACACGGATCAAAAAAAGCTTGACTTAACAGCCAAAGAGATATAAAAAAAATGGAAGCACCAGAAAAAAAACTAAATTTTAATGTACATTTTAAATCAACAAATATTGCACTGTCAATCATGTCCTGTTAAAAATCAATATTCGATGAGCAACAGCCCGTGAACTAAGCTATGTTGTGTCTTGTTTCATGATTTAAAAAAGACTTCTCGTTTGACACGTTTCGTGTCTAAAAGTAGAGCCTAAGAACAGGCCCCCGATTAGCCTTTTTTTCCATATCCCCTGTTGGAAGGTATGAAAACAACGCTGAAAGGATTAAAGCCTGGTTCAGCGTACATCTTCAACATCTTTTCCGTTTAACAACGACAACACTGCGTTAAATGCATGAATTGCCGAAATATAATTTGAATATCGACCATGACATCAAAAACTAATTGTAACAAGACGCTGTGGAAGCGTATACTTGGGCGTCGTTGTATTAGGCATATTGGAGAATAATTGTCTTGGGAATCTGCATGCACGTTATTTCACGGGTATTCGGATAGTGTGAGCAGTCTAACAAAGAAGCGCGTTAACCGTCAAAACAAGAAGACACAGTACACTTTAATAGCGTGCGAGATCGCACGTAAATTATTAAAGTAGCGTGTCAACTGTGTCAAAAGACGAGTACATGCTGAAAAATACAAATCGATGCCTACTTTGTACTTACCGTTGAAAAAAAGGCCGTATGTCAGAGTTTCCCGATGGTTGTTATTGGTTTTAGCTAAATCTTGTAACTAGCTGGTCTGTGTTTCTGACACTTTTGAAGTGAATGCAAATGTAGCCGCAAAGTGGCCTTTCGAAGCCATGATGTAATTGCCTGGTCCGGACCCGAGATCAAAACAACTTTTCCAATTGAAAGTTTTGCTGGAAGTATTCCCGCCGTTATTATAATAAAGTTTGAATGAAACTTATAACTTTAATCAAAGTTAACGACAGAAGTGATAATTTAGGAGGAGAGAAACAAATTTAGCCCTTTGAAACATATTTTTGCAGTTGACGTAAAAATGTTGCAATTTGCATAATGTGAAAGTAATTTGAAACCTTTCCAGTAACGCATAACGCAGCTGTTTCATAAAACATCTCGCAATCAGTCACACGAAAATATATCCAGTTTTTATTCCTCTGTATCCGAAACACAGAAAAGAATATTAAATGAAAAAGTGATCGCTTTAAGGTTATTTTCGCCCGAGAAACATTCACTAGCGGAAGCAAAACTCGCAAGTAACGTCTCGCAAGACAACGCGTGCATTGTTTACATCTTCTCTCGGCGGTGAATTTTTGCACCCAAAGTTTCAGTTGGCTGTTCTGTTCCTTCAACTTCACGAAATAAAAATTAATGAAAGGCAAACAACCGAAAGAAGTGAAATTAATTGGGATTCCTACCACGCTTATATTTCTTCCTTCGCTGTCCCCTGTTCACTTCTTATTAAATAAGCGCTAGGTATGTATTCGTCTAAATTATCTTCTTCATGTTCGTTTGAACATGTTTTAGCGGGTTTCCGTCATGAAGGTATCGTAGAATTAATAGCGAGTGTCAAATACTTTCGCAGTGTCTTCTTGAGTAATTTCTTTACGCATATTGAATATGAAACTGTTAGATGCAACAGAGAAAACACGACTCGCACTTTGTGGCGTTCGCCTCGCATCAACAAACAACAGGTGTACTCCACCGCGGTTAAACGAGAGAAATTTGCAAAAGTTAACCAAAGTACTTCAAAGTTAAGGTTGTCATTTTCACTGTTTATTAAAAGTTTCATATATTGACAATACACTTTCAACTCACTAAACGTTTTGAAAGTTTACTAAAAAAAGTTCTAAGCGTTTGAAAACTATGAACCGCAGAACTGTTGGCGCCATTTGCCAACACAATTGTGCTCAGGCACGAAGCGTTTTGATCAGTTTTCAACGATGGAAAAGAAGCTCGTTATTTTGAGCCGGAAAGATGAAAAGATAGTTACATAAACTAATTATTTTATACATCCTTGCCCACGTTTCCACTTAATACTAAATGAATCCCACCAAATAAAACGAAAAACGCCTCGGACGTGTGACCGCGGTGAAGGTTTGAACAATCCCGCCATCCCCAGAGTTGCGCAATACTGCACATTTGTCGACGACCAAACTGCATTTTAATACTTGGTCGCTCCGCCCAAGTAATTAATGATCAACAAATATATGAACACTGTATCACGCGCCTACAGCTGTTTCTAGAAAGGTTGTCGGAAAAAGGGCAAAGGTGCACACGATAATCCCGAAAATTAATTTGGGATATGATTACTGAATGTTAATAAGTCAAATAAATACATCAAATCCGCGATGTCTCGTACGTACAGCGACGACCTTTGATGGTGGGCCATATGGATATACCCACAATATCTTTCGGGATTGTCGCGTGCACTTTTACGCTTTTTTCCGACAACCTTTCTCGAAACAGCTGTATTTGCTTTTTTCAACATTCGACAATATCCGACATGATTCAGTACAACATCTCTTGACGCTTGCCCTGCATGTTTCACGGGTTTCAGAAAACTCAGAACTATGCTGCAAGCTTTCCCTTTTCAGTTAGTCGAGTGGGCGAGCTAATAACGACAACAATCTCGGTGAGATCCCCCCACGGCTCGTATACTTTCGCTCGCTCGATCGATCGCCTGCGCGATGCTCGTCCGCTCGACTATCCAGAGACGGACTGCTGTCAGTCGAATTCAAAACCCGGAAGTAGACTTGAGTCAAGTAATTCACTTACCCCAAAGTGGCTGCCGCTGAAATTTCTTGCTGAGGAAAACCGTAAGTAGTGAAATGTAATTCAAATTGAAGATTATTCGATGCGAGTACGTTAAGTTCTGCATTCAATGTCTGTTGTCTATGCACATCGGGCAAAAACAGACATTCCCTACTAAAGATCACCACATGTTTTCGTTGTGCGTCTAAAAACAGCGTGTTGAACATTTGGGTGACTCCACCAACTGCCATATTTTCTTTAGTGAGAAAGAAATATTGGTAACAAAATAACTCGAAATGGTTATTTTTGTCCCGTTTGTGATTCAGTCTAAAGAGCGGAGATTGCAGTCAATTGTCAAAGACATCGACGCAACAAGGCAAGACGGTAACTGGGTCAACCACGATGTATCGCGATGAGCGTCGCGAGATTTGACCGGCCAATAGCAAGCCGTTGTTGAAACAATAGTCCTCGTGGCAAACAAGAAGGTATTTGGGTGAAATTTGTGATCCTCGCAGTGTGCTCTCAACTTATGCAGTTGAAAAAGCAACCTGAAAAAAAAATTCAGGCTTGAACAGGATTCGAACCCATGACCTTGCGATACCGGTGCAATGCTCTTTTTCAACTGCTTAAGTTGGAATGTCCGTTTGGACGAAGGAAGTCTTCAACTTTCCCCAGAAGGAATCGGATAAATCCACAATGTGCCTAATGTAGCAGATGGAAGCAGATCTGTTGCAAGGTGAGACTCTAGGAGACTCATCATACTCCAGTCTTCTCCTCCGAGAAAAAAGTTAGGGGAGGGGGGAGGGGAGGGTGGTCAAAGTCGAAATTGAGAATTGCAAACTGAGTTTACGAAACCGCAAATTCGGAATTGACTTTCTACTTTGCAATATCGAATTTTCGATTTTGAACTTTTCACTTTGGAAATCGACTTTTGCTTTCGAATTTTCAATTTTGCAAATCGACTTTTGAATTTGAATTTTGAATTTTGCAAATCAACTTTCGAATTTTGCTGGCCACTCTCGGCCACCGTAGTTGAGAGCACACTGCGAGGATCACAAATTTCACTCATGTTTATCCGCAGTTCAAATATATGATCTTCATATATTCACATTCAAGAAGGTATTTGAGCGCCTGTAGTTCATAAAGATACCTTCCGATACCAGACCTGTTTGGCAAAAGCTTCCCTATAAAAAATGCTAATGAGGACAGACAATTTGGGATTTATTATACCTGCGGGTAAAAAGCTCAAGCCCATTCAGCGAAAAATTAAACTCAGAGACTGTCGAGAACATCGAAAATCTGCCTTTTATCTTGCTCTGAATGCAGAAGACTGGGGTGATGCTGTGGAGGCTCAAAATATTGATGAAGCGGTACAACGCTTTGAGAATAAGATACTAACTATTATGGATTCATGTATGCCACTGCGAACTGTCTCCATTTCTTCACGAGATCCTACCTGGATGACGCCGCTTGGGAAATGCATGCTTAGAAGAAAATCTAGAACTTCAGTGTTAAATGTAGACCGTCAACGGGAGCTAAGTAAGAGGATCTCTGACGTCATCAGTGATAACCGTAGACTATTTTTCAACACGAAACTGGGAAGTCGGGACTGGTGGAAGAATGTTGATGCATTATCCCAGCGCCGTCGCTCTTCCTGTATCTCGCTTGACGATCAAACGACCTTGGATTTAAATAATTATTTCAGTGATCTATGTTCGGACGCTGATTATATAGAACCAACTATTATGGAAATCAGTGAAGACTATGAGGTTCCGGAAATTAGTGTACGACAGGTCTGGTATGCATTAAAAGGATTGAAGAAAACTGCCACCGGTTCGGACCAGATCCCGTATTGGGTATGGAGGGACCAGGCTGAGATTTTTACTACTATTGTTACCAGACTGTGGAACTTGTCACTCTCCACTCACACTTGGCCAAAATGATGGGAAAGAGCTAACATCAGCCTTCTCCCCAAAGTGGAGATTCCGATGGGGACTACCGGGGAATCAATGTGACACCTGTCATCGCTCGTGCTTTTGAGAAAACTGTCTACAGCCTCCATGCTCAGGAGATTGTGGAGGATAACCTGAGCAACTCGCAGTTTGCGTACAGGGAAGGCGGTTCATGCACGGATGCCCTAATTATGATTCAGCATAAAGTGTGCAAGTTTCTGGACGATCCCAATTGCGTGGCTGTCAGGATGTTCACTATGGATTTTAGCAAGGCATTTGATTCTGTAAACCACCTACTTCTCGCTAACAAACTTAAAGACATCCCGCTAAACCCATATCTTGCCAATTGGTGGTTGAATTTCTTACAGGATAGAATGCAACGGGTGGTATGTAATAACGTTATCTGTGATTGGAAGCATGTAAGTAAGGGTACTACACAAGGAAGCGTAAGCGGTCCATATTTATTTAGCATCTTTCTGAACGACTTAGAGATTAGTGTGGGTGGGGAGACGGTATGTTTTAAATATGCTGATGATTGCGCAATTGTTGTCCCTGTCTTTAAGAACAATGACTTAGCATCTGAACTTATAATTATTAATAAGTTTCTAGAGTGGTCTAGTAGCAATTTAATATATGAGATGTAATCCCTGTGAGAGTAAGGAGCTTGTTTTCCGGAAGAAGAGACATAACGATGCTTATATAAAATGATTTTGAACATATCACAATGCTCCGGACTCACTGTCCTTGGACTCAATTTCCAGCAAGACTGTAAATTTGATAGGCATGTTAAAGACAAGTTGGCTAAGGCCAATAAATGCCTGTATGTTATAAGAACTTTGCGAAATGAAGGTGTAGCCAGCTTGAGGTAGATTACCTATTTAAGACCATAGTTTTGCCCAATGTCACCTACGCATTAGCGGTATACGGTACCTCAGAGCCAGAATTAACTACAGTGCAAGCTTTTCTAGACAGATGCCATAAAAGGCAATACATTTCAGTTAGGTTAGATATTAGAGCTTTAATGGAAAAACAAGATCGGAAAGTTTTAAAAAAAATTTCAACTTAGTACCCACCCTCTACGCGAGCAGGTTCCTAAAATTAAGGTCATCAACTACAACTTACGCAATAAGAATAGTGCTTACACACGTATTAATACAGAACGTTTTAAAAATACTTTTATCGGACTTATCTATAGATATAAGCTTAATATGTAAAGAGATACGATATGATTTTATTATACGATTTTATTATTTAATTTCTCTTCCTGGTGTAACAATATGTAACATAGGATATGTAGTTTTTATCTTATGAGAAATAAAGACATTTATTATTATTATTTATTATTATAGTAACGACCCCCCGAAAGTAGCGAGCCTCTGAAAGTAGCGAGTGCCCCGAAAGAAGCGAGCCCCCGAAAGTAGCGAGTCCCCCGAAAGTAGCGATCCCCCGAAAGTAGCGAGTCCCCCAAAAGAAACGAGCCTCCGATCGAAAGTAGCGAGTCCCCCGAAAGTATAGGCGATCAATTTCCAGCCGTTTTGTGCGCCCGCGATCCTTCGCGCACACCACGAGTATAGGATCTGAAAACCGGACTCCCTCAAACGGCTGAAAATCGAGCCTACCGAAAGTAGCGAGCCCCCGAAAGTAGGGGAAGCCTTTTGCCACCATTCGTCCTAGCTCCGGACATAAGTTCACTGATGGCGCGATGTAAGAACTAAACCTTGCAGTATAATTTCGTATTAACAACGGGAACGTTTCTTCAAATTAAAATTGAAAACTCTATATACTGCAGACTAAGGCCCCGTCCAAACTAATCAGTGCTAATGCGTTTTCGTTTGAAAACGCATACTTTTTTATCCGTTTTTACCGATCGTCCGGCACTAAAACGATAAAAAACGGAGATGTTTATCTATGAAAACGGAGGTTTTCGAAAACGCTTTTCAGAGTGGAGACTTTTGAAAACGCAGGTCTATCGTTTTAGCTTTCCAAAAACGCCTACGTCACAACTCATCGCTGACGCTTTTGAGCATGTCTATTGAACAGAAAAAACGTCCGAGCAGATAAGAAGCAAAGGACCGCGCCAGCTTTATTTAACGGTTTTTGTTCCCCGAAAATAACGACCCTCCGAAAGTCTCGAGCAGTTTAAGGTCTGGGTCAAAGGCTCTAACCGGGAAAAACAGTTTGTTCGTGATAACTTTAACAAAGAGAATGGAACTGAATCGAAACTTGGCACATGGAAAGGTCTTATCGTTCTTATCATTTTTAAGTATAATAAGCTTTTCCATTAGTGACATGTCACGTGACCATTTTTCTTAAAATAGCAAATATTTGACGAAGTGGAGGTGGTGAATAGTTGTTTTAGTATATTCTGAAACAGTGAGATAATATAACGAAAATGATGCTTTTTAACTCATTTATTCCTGTCAACGATTACAATTTTCGCCCGCAAATTGTTGGGAGGTGAATAGCACTTGCTATTCCGAGTTTCAGTAGCCAATCAGAGCGCGCCAACAATGCTATCCACTGTTTCAGTATGTACTAAAATAAAATAAACGCTTTTCTGATGCAAATTAAATATTTCCAGCCCTTCACGTTTGGAATGATCTTCCATGGTTCTCTAAAAAACATTTCTGACGACAAAGGTCATTTTTAAGTACAAAATTTAACCTTTGATTATCTGTAACTGTAATTTTAAAACTCGAGGACAATCATTCCAAACGTAGAAGGTTAAATATGTTCAACCTCCATTGGAAAAGCTAATTTATTTAACTATACGAAGAAAATTCGCTTACATTCCAGCTCTATGATTGTTGTATCTGCTCTCAAAGTTATAAGTGCCCAAAATTAGTAGACGGTCTCACCCCTCGGCTATTTTATTTCCCGACACGTTAATAGTCTTTATTATTACCTACTCGTGCCAGTCTTGTGAGTTGCCACGTTATCATAAATTAAATAAACTTTCACACCTTTTCTTAGTCTCATTCCTTTACACGTTTGGTGTTTATCCATAATTTCAGTGAGACATTCAATTAATTTTACCTTTCTTCAATCAGAATTTTGGGGTCTACCCGAGTCTACCCCTTTTAGTTTTCTTGGTTGAAGCCGTTCAAAACTGATAGGTTCACCTACTCGACTAGGCCACCTGGTGAGTAACATCACTTGATTTTCTGATTTCACGAACGTCCTTTATCATTTTGTCTGATCTTTTTCGGCCTATTTTTCTTCAATTACATGCTCAGGTAAATTAAGGCAAGGGCCTCCAGCTATTTCACTCAAAAAAGTGAGGGGGTGGTCTATCTTCTGAGGCTTTGGCCACGATAACTCAAATCTTTGGTAGACTAAAGATTTTGCAAGTTTGAACATTTTAGCACGCAGATTATATGCAAATTAGGTCACGTGACCTGTCAGGGTTATTTTTAGGTCAAAAATATTTCAAGCAAAATGGCAACACTTTTCACCAATATCTGGAGGCTGCCAAAAGTTTTATGATTTTAAGGCTATTATGTACTTCATTTCTGCGCTTGGCCTTTTTAAGATTAGTTAAAAAAATACAGGAAAAATAATAAATTACTATTACGGGGGACTGGGTACTAGTACAAATTACTGTTTATTTTCAAACTTAATGAAATAATCAACAAAGGCCAAGCGCAGATTTTTTGTTGTTGTTCTTGGGACTTTTCTGGTAGCAATAACATTTGATTATGATCGGTATAAACTGTTGCCATCTTTGCTCAAAGTTTTTTCTGGATTTTGTGGCCGTATTAAGTCACGTGACCTAATTTGCATATGTTATTCTTGACAAAAGGACCACATTTGCTAACTATTTACTCATTCAAAGTATTGAGTTCTCATGACTAAAGCCTCTTGAGATAGACCTCCCCCATAGCTTTTGGGCGTTAAAACTAGAGGCCCCTGCCTTATTTTACCTTTGTAGTTAAAGGAACAAACTGATATCAAAATTTCATAGGTTTTGATGTTCAAAGTGACATTTCTATCCCAGTGTGTCGGCGTTTGCAGAGTTTGGTCTGTGAAACACGTGGAAAGGTCTTTGCGTGCCGTTTAGGTCTCGTGGCATTGACTTTGTGTAAATTTACTCATTCTGCCTCCCGGGGGAGGGGGGTACTCCCTATAATGGACTATACGGGGATGCTACAAAAATAAGTTCGGTGGCTGCGTGGCACTTGGATTTCATGAAAAAACTTTTTTAAATGTTATTTTAAAGTGCCAAAGTTTTTGAATAAGTTCCAAACTTTCGGGCTTTGCCCTTCTTCAGTGGAAATATTTCCACTGAAGAAGGGCAAAGCCCGAAAGTTTGGAACTTATTCAAAAACTTTGGCACTTTAAAATAACATTTAAAAAAGTTTTTTTATACGGGGATGCTCCGCCCGAAAGGGGTACCTTTTTGAGGCTGGAGGTATATGAAAAGGTCGGTATTTCACGAGTTGAAGTATATGAAAGGGTAGGGATTTCACGAAGAATAGGAAATGGTAGCGAAAACACAAGTTAAAGCATAAAAAGGTAGGGAAAACTGCCATTTAAGTATTATACATGTTATAGAAAGGGCCTTTCAAGTATACCAAACAGACGCACGTAAAGACTAGCTATATGAAAGGAGAACCATTTTCAATGAAAGGGGTACCATTTTCAATGAAAGGTATATGAAAGGGGTACCTTTTCTGTCCAAAACGGTACATGAAAGGGTAAGGGTTTGGACCTCGGGGCGGAGCACATCCCCGTACAAAACTTTGTTGAGTACCCCCCCCCCCCCCTCCCCCCCCCGGGTTCTGATTCCACTAACACGAGCACGAGACATTCAATGTGAAATAGTTTATAAGGATGAGTCAGTGAGTCATCTGATGAATGAATCCTACTAACATACTCTGTCAATACCCCTGATCCCTATAAATTACATTTCTTTTACATTATATTCAAAATTTCAGATAATTGTGCCACGCCAGATACGAAAAAACACCTTTTAGATGTGGCCAAAAAAAATCCCCCTATTAACGCTATAAATGCAGTGGCACTGGACCGCGAGGAAAACGTACAAAAATATATAACCTTACTTGATACTTTTTAGAGCAGTTTTCATTTGAGTGCTCGCGTAAAACCAAAGCCAAAGTAATTCCTCTGACCAGTCACAGCAGTCGCAAATAATCCAATGAACCAATCAGAGCTCGAAGCAATTACATCCACATGTTGGCGGCGCAAAGCGTGGGAAAACGCGTGCGAGCAAGTCACGATTGGTTTTGGTTTTACTTCTGATTGGTCGAGAAAGTGGCGCGAGATTTTTTAGCCAATCACAAAGCGTAGCAATGCAAAACCAAAGCAATTGTGTAATTACTTTCGACACTCAATTGAAAACTGCTCTTTTACAGTTCTTTACCCAACGTATTTAAAATAAAAACTTAAACGAAAAAAAAGGCAACGTTCGAGAAGACTGGCCGACGTATAATGATAAATATCACCCGGCAAACCCTTCAAAAATAGTCCTGAGATGTCCCATGACGAAATATGCAGGCCAGCCTCTATATCGTGCCGTCAGAATAATAATTTCTGAATAGTTCGTTCCTACTTCACTCAGTTGTCAGAAATTACATTTTTTCCGGATGTCTTTTTTATTAACGGATTGCATTTTTCGATTGAAATCGGAAGAGTGTCTTTGAGAAAAAGAAAAACTAGCCTTTACGAAGTCTTATGCGTTTGTAGACTTGAATCCTTCATTACTTTATCAAAACAAAAGGCGCTACATTTGACTTCAGGCTAAATCGGCTGCAAAAATTATCTCGTGGAGATGGGATTAAAGGTGATTTATGATATTTTGAAATAATTGTTCAAAATGAATATTGTCCTCAAACAACTGCAAAATAATTGAATGAGGTTAGTTTCTAGAGAAACTGTGGTGCTGCGTCGGTGGGGGGATGAAACACGAGAATTTAGTTTTATCGACTGAGTCGATAAGGTAAATTGACCACCGTAAAAAGATTCAAGTAGCTGACGTTTCGAGCGCTAGCCATTCGTCGGAACGAATCAAAGAATTGTGGGTAGTGTGTGGTTTTATATCGTAAGCGGTGGAGCTACGCTATTGGTGGAAATTTGGTGACGTGAAAAACAAATGTAAATTAGTTTAATGAAAAGCGTTCGTTGATTCCGTGGGGTTTGAGAGTACTTTCTGCTTTCTGTGTTACCCTGGTGTACTTGAGAAAAGGGGCGTTCCCTCAATGCTGGTAATATTTGTCATCGCATTCGTCAAAAAAAAAAAAGAAAACCGGATAAACCATATTTACTTTTTGCTTTTTTAATTATTTTCTATCTTTCTCTTTATTTTTTTAAAAGTCGATGAAAAACGTTTAACGACCCTCGACAAATTACCCTCGATCCTCGACATACTACGCTCGACCCACGACCAAAACCCAGACTCAAAATGAGCCGCTCTACAAATTAACCCATGGTGCATTGCAATTTGTGACGCACACTGACGATGTGCGCGGAAAGTTTAATAAGACCTTGTTCTGCCCATCTCGTCCCCACCCGGTGTCACGATGAAAATTTAAAGAACGACGATTAAAACACATATACGTAAAAATAAGAAAAGTCCGTTAAAGATAAGGTTTGTACTTTGAGAACCCAAGACTCATAACTTTTTCCCGAGTCTGTAATTTACTAGTCTATCAGCCGCTTTCTCGCTCGACTAGACTGCTAGCTGTCCCTTTTCAGTAAATCGAGCAGGCGAGCTAATCACAAAAACAAGCTCGGTGAGACTGGAGCGAGCGAACGAGCCGAGGGGAACTGGTGGAGAGGCGGTAGAGCCCCCTCGGTAACCTCTCGGTTCGCATTACTTATCACTCGCTCGCTCGGTCGATCGCCGATCGCGTATTTGCTCGTCCGCTCGACTATCCAGAGAGGGACTGCTAGCAGTCTATCGCTCGACCCCCTGTTCATTATTAATACATTAACAATAAACGTTTCCTAACAGGAAATGGCACGTCCCGTTTTGTCCCTATCATTTTTATTGCACCTACCAGGAGTCTACCAGCCGGTGAGGACAAAGCTTTTTATTGTCTATATTGCTTAAAACATTCAGTTCGAAATTCCATAAAATCTTCTTCCTAGTATCGTAAATTTTCAATTCATAAATATTGGAGAAATTAAATTTTACCGAAATTATTTGACACTGGAATATCCATACAGACACTGTATGTGGCGGCATGTCTGCCCCGATTACCTATGATCCCCAACAAGCGCGAAGTCCTTTATTAAAAGGGAACGGTTAACCTGCGGGGCGTGCATAGCAGGCACCGGTTAATATCCCATTTCCGAGTTCAGTCTTTCCAAACCGAGGCCAAGTGCAAAACCATTCATATGAATATGAGCTCTGTTTCACATGTAAATAAAACTTATATCCATATGAATGGTTTTGCACTTGGCCTTGGTTTGAAAAAGGGGCTAAGAGCAACTCGGAAATGGGCTATTTATATTACAGGGCGAAATTTCTAGGACGCGCGCGCGAAGGGAACGCGTGTCAGTGGCGAAGAAGGAAACGCGGTCTATTTACTTGGTTACTTGGTTGCTGAGAAGAGGAGAGATGTGGCAAGGGAGTTGCTGCAATATATAGGAAAAAAACAGCAAAATGAAGAGACTAAGTAACGTGGGAAAATAGTCGCAAAAGGAGTTATTAAAGAAGCCGAAATTATGCACTGACGATATTGTTATATTTCGGTTTCTTCTATCATCGGCTTAAAATGTCCGAGTTTTGTCCTCGTCATATGTTTTTAGGAATGGTAACGCGAAGAGTAAATCGTTTGTTAAAAGGCACGCAATGAGTCAATGAGTCTGTTGCTCAGTACGCGGTATCTAAGTTTAGTACGCCATTTGACAGCTAAGAGAACGTAATATACTATTTTAATCAAACGCTGCTGTATCCTGGACACCAAAGAACTAGCGAAGACTGACACTTTCACTGCATGGAAACCCCGGACGGGGGGGGGGTTACTCGACAAAGTTTTGTACGGTGATGCTCCGCCCCGAGGTCCAAACCCTTACCCTTTCATATACCGTTTTTGACAGAAAAGGTACCCCTTTCATATACCTTTCATTGAAAATGGTACCCCTTTCATATAGCCTTTACGTGCGTCTGTTTGATATATTTTGAAAGGCCCTTTTTATAATACTTAAATGGCAGTTTTCCCTACCTTTTTTATGCTTCGACTCGTGTTTTCGCTACCATTTCCTATTCTTCGTGAAATCCCTACCCTTTCTCATACTTTAACTCGTGAAATCCCGACCCTTTGATACACCTCCAGCCTCAAAAAGGTACCCCTTTCGGGCGGAGCATCCCCGTATAGCTCATTATAGGGAGTACCCCCCCCCCCCCCCCCCCCCCCCCCCCTTCCCCGGGATGGAAACCGACGTGCTTGGTAAGGATCGATCAAGTTTTACCTCGAACCACAAACTTTCAGAACATGTTTTCCTTTGAAAAAAAAAAGTCTTAGGTTTATTCACTGTTATTGCGTTTCGACAGAGAAGAGCAGCAAAGGAAGGGTGCAATTTAAGGGAACGCGCGCTCCGGAGATTAGGCCACTGGAGCAATGTGCATTATTGTTTTCGTAATGCAAGGGAGCGTGATTTCAAAGGACAAAAAAGAAAATGACATAACGATGCGCGATAAAGCAAAATACGTTTGCTAACACCTAGCAAACATAATAAACAGACGAATAAAGAAGTCGCTCGCTTAAATTTTGTTCAGTTAAAAAATTCACTGGAGAAGTCCAGAGAGAGAATCATTTTCGCAGAGACCAGACCAGAGTTTTCTAGCTAATTCACATTTGAAGAATGATCATGTTTTTCATAATTATCAAAACGCGTGAATTAAAATGAGAACTAAGCATTTTAGCATTTAAGCATTTTGTCCGCTTAGTAAGTGCAAAGGTGTGACTTATTTGGGGGTGCTATACGGGAACTGCGCACACAAGGGAGAAATAGGTCACTCGTCATCAAGGAAAACCGAGAAATTGATGCAAATAGCTGATGACAATTGCAAAGGACCTATATCTTCCTTGCGCGCACGTTCCCGTTAAATCGCACCCTTATTTCCCTTGCGCCTACGTAGACTTAAATCTTTTTAGTTTTATAATTCACGCATATAATAAATTTATGAAAAACTTGATTATTCTTCGTAATCTTCAAATACATACTTTCTTTTAACTATCAAAAACACCCAGCAAATCCTTATGCGAATCTATGCGAAAATTTATAAATCTCTGGTCTTCCCTGTCGTAACTTTTAATTTCCCGAAACGAAGCAAGTTAACTTGTGAATTTTTGCTATTCTTTTCACTTTGTTTGATAGGTGAGATTTTCTTCAACAAAGCTATTACAATGCTTTTTTTAAACTTTTTTTTACTTTTTTCCTCTTTTCCCCACTCTAACTCTTTTTCCAACGATGTTACACATGAAACTGAACAGACATGCGCGTCAACTCCTCGGTTTGTTCGAGTGGCTTATATCGCGAACATATTTTCAATTTTCAGCTTTACTACCTTCGTTTTATGTAAACCTTTTGTTATCATAAAACTGGCCCAGCACCGAGTGTTGTACTGAAGAGAAATTCCCTCATAAGTTTCTTTTAATGCAAATGAAACGAGTAGCAAGAAGTTAAACGTTCCAAACCAAAAAGGCTGGCGTACGTATACGATTTTCTCGAAAAACCTGGTTACGTTTCGGGCAGAAAAGGCTTAGCTTTGTTATGCGCAGAATGTTTACCAATAATCATTTCTAAGATAACGAAACAATTAGCGAGCTAGCTGCACAGGTGTTCACAAAACATAAGGGTTCGTTGCAGCTGTACATTGGAAGCTCCCGTAAGCGTACACGCACGGGAAGTAGGAAAAAATGTCCGTTACTGTTGCTGGCCACTTACGGGATTAGAATGATTCTCTTCAGAGTAAATTTAAACGGGGTTTTGTCAAGGCGGCCGTTAAAAAGCTGTCTGTTTACGAGAGTGTCCGCTTATTACTAAGAGCCGGCTTCGACTGAATAATTGTATTTAAATGTACTGTCTGTGCTGTGTTTCCTTCTAGAGTTCCATCTGATTTCAGTGTAATTCAGGTAAAGAAAAGTTTTCCTTTGACGCAAACTATAGGCTGCTAGCAGTCCCTCTCTTGATAGTCGAGCGGGCGAGCAAATACGCGATCGGTGATTGAGTGCCGAGCGAACCGAAGGGGCTCTGGGGAAGCCTCGGCTCGTTCGCTCGCTCCAGTCTCGCCGAGCTTGTTTTTGTGATTAGCGCGCCCGCTCGATTGACTGAAAAGGGACAGCAAGCAGTCTACGCAAACTAATGCTAGTGAATTTGAGTATCATAGTCAATTGGACACGCGACTTACTTATTTTGTCACCTAATATTAAAATGAATCTAAATGTTTTTGATAAGTGGGAGGTGAAATGTTTCATTGTTCTTTTCAAGTCACGTTTTAGCCAGTTACGAGGTGAGACAAATCTATTCGTAGGTGGGCTAATTAGGATGTAAACAATAACTCCAAGTTCTTTTCAATTCCTTTCAATTTTGTAAACAATAGATTTATAAACAACGCGTGTCATCCTTAACATATAAATTTAAGTTTCAAAAACTTCTCGCCACTGTATTACACGCGTGGACCTTCGTCAACTTTAGTTCCGTAACTCTTTCGAACGAGATGCATTTGGCAGAATGTGCAAAGAGAACCGAGTTGAACTTCGACGAACCGAGAATCGACCGAATGGAAACCAAACTTACCCGAGCGCCCGTTTGGAAAAAGAAAAAGTCAGTCCGTCGACTGGACGTCGGGGAAACCGAACCCTCGGTGTTGCCATACTATTCTGGTAAGTAAATTTAAAACAATAAATTTAAGTGGGGTGATCATGAAAGTTTAACTGGACGTTTAGTTTTATGTTGTACCCTTCGGACGAAGCCTGTGCTTACTTTTCGTTTCGCTGTTTCAACTTAATTTTTTTCACATCTAGGGCCGGTTATTTAAACGACGTCTACGATGGGTTTTAAAAAACCACGGCTTAAACCAATTTCAATCTGGCCAACCGCTAATATTAAACGTTGTTTACTGTTAAATTAAGTGCCATGCAAGAAGTCATGTAGCACAGACTAGAAAAACGAGTTATTTCCTTGAAAAGAATTACTTATAAACGGATGGGAGGTCCATTAATTGTCTTAAACCAAGGTGTAAGTTTTATATAACCGACCCATTAAGTTTTGATCGACGACTTCACGGTCCTGATTTTGCTATGGAAAAAAATTAAATCCGCCTTTAGTTAACATGTGCGATGACCCAGCACTGGTAAAAGACATTACTTACGTAGCACTGGCATAGGAAATTTTGCTAGGAAAGAATCTAGAAACTCTCGATTCCTGAAACCTTAAAGATGTCCAATGCTATAACTCTCTTGGGGTTTCTTTGTATTATAGCTATGATCAGATATACGCGATCGCTTTTGCCTTATCTTAGGTTTAAGTTTACGTTTATTTACGCTGAATTAGGAACGAGGTAAGCTCGGAGCGACGCATTTTGTAGAAAATCGAAAAACTTCCATTTTGGAGCGATATGACTTTACGCTCGGGGCGACTCACACAGTTTCGACTCGGGGCAACTCAACTGAGGACTGTTGACAAGGGGTCGATATGACCTACACTCGAGGCGAGACGGTTCACTCACCAACGCCATTTTTCATTCATTTCAGATCTTCCTTCAAACCGAACTGATCCCGTGACCCGACCCTCGTCCCGCGAAAATGACAAGATTGTATTTACCGCTGCCCAGAAATATCAGCTCGAGGCTTTTTTCTTGAAGAAAAAGTTCCCAGACCGAAAGGAAAGAGCAACATTGGCAGCAAGAATTGATGTCCTCCCCGAGAAAGTCATGGTATGTCTGATTTTCACATTATTACTTAAACCGGTAATTAGCAATATATAAGAGTTCTCTTTAGGCGTTAAGAATATAAAAGCAAAGTTTTAAATGCGACTAAAGTCATGTTGAGTGATAAAGATTGAAATTACCTACGCAGCGTAGATACTAAATGCTAAAATGAAAAAAAAATGATAAATTTCGACGCTGTTCATATAATTGTTATACCGACGTTTCGCAATGTTGCCTTCTTCAGGGTACAAAACTATTAAGAGAAAAACTTTCTAACGGTTTTCTCTTCATAGTTTTGTACCCTGAAGACTGAGGCAGCATTGCCGAAACGTCGGTATAACCATTATATGAACAGCGTCGAAATCTTCAATTTTTTTCATTTTAAATTCATGTTGAAGCGAAATAGACTTTAGATAATATATAGTCTATGTGGACTGAACACAATGACGTGAATTTAAACAGATCGATGCTATAGCAAAAGAAAATGATCTAAGAGAACTGAACTCCGTGCCTCATGATAATAAATTTCAATCTAATATTAGCTTGAGCCCTTGTTCTGAATGTTATTTGCATAAATTTTTCGCTCCCATGACCGCACGGTCTGTATTCCACAGAGATCAGATATCATATATCATATAGCTTTCATACAGTTACCGCTACCCCACGCAGTGTGTCACCGAACTCATAATAGTTTTGAAATGTTTTCATTAATGGAAGATGCTTATGTATGGGGCATGGATCTGTTCTCTTTGATTTTAAATCTCTTGGCTATAGTGACGGAATTGATGGAATCCATACATAACCTATTCCGATCGAAGTGTAACTCAAGTTCTTTATAGCACGTTCGAGGCCTCCCCGGATAGTATGGCCCCGCGTGCCTAAACTGAAATGAAAAGTCATTGTCGTGTGGACCTTGAAAAACTGAAAATAAAATATTATATGACGTACTTTTGGGACTCTTTCATGACAACCACTTTCAAGTTGATTTACAGAAAGGTTATAGTCTCCTAAGTTTTTTCTATTGCTTTAGCTTTGTATTGCTACGCTCTGTGATTTGCTAAAAATCTCGCGCTACTTTCTTAAGGGAAAATGATACAGGAATCTTTTGTGATTGGCAAGTCGAAAATGATTTTCTTGATTTTGGATTTACGACACTCGACTAAATACCGCTCTGATATGGAATATGCGAGAATTAAAGGGTATTATATAAGCTCGGTCTGAGAATATTAAAAGTATTTACAAGTATCGTCTTTTATTGATCAACTAGCCATTAAGGCTTTGGCTGGAAAAATATCTGTTCTCTTACAGACGTGGTTCGGTAATCGCCGTCGGAGGTGGAGAAAGGAGCAGAACAAAGGACTCGTTGGACCTTCAGGATCCCGTCCAGTTCTTCCCAGGTCCTCGTTGATTCAGACTTCCTATCAAAGATCCTTCCAAAGTACTGCTGCCTACAGCCGCTACAACGAGTTCTCCGCACGATTGCAAGTACCTTCGCAAATGTTTTCATCCACGCCTTTCCCGGTGAATGTTCAGCTGCCGTCAGCAGCAAAGCTCGTGACAAGACCTCCTTCGACAGTTCCACAAGCATTGCCAATGCCATGGCAAAAAGTTTATCCGCCCTTCCCTGCTGCTGCGTACAATGTCACTCACCAATATCCAGACGCCTATTACCAGCACTGGTCAGTCCCTTCGTACACGAGTAACCACTCGATCCCCGCGAGGAATCCCGTTCCCGAACTGCCGGAAATCCGTCAAGCCCCTGTTGCAGATTCCAATTTTCTCGCGGAAGAGTTCCCGTTTCCGTGCTCCTTTGATAAAGACGATGTCCAGGAACGTCTCCTTACACCCTCGTTTGAGCTGCCGGTTGAATTTGAGTCAATATGTGACTCACTATCTGAATCAGACCAGTCCGTGGAAACCTCGAGTCACTCCAGTGGGGCCAGTGATGACTTACCTCAGCCAGATTGCCTTCAGCCAGCCAGCTCATATCAATCATGTCGCTTTGCGAATGACAAAGAAAACTCATGCGAATCTGTGTCCAAAGAAAGAGACTTTAGGTTTTGTAGGCAAGACTGATATTGTCCTTTAGGAACGTTAGTCTGATTTAACAGACGTGGTTTTATTTTTCGATTTTATTTTTGTGGTTTTATTTTTCGATTTGTGGTTTTATTTTTCGATTTGAAAGACCCATTGACGAATTGAAGACTCTAGTAGTTTTGGTTCTTTAACGGCAACAAATTTACACTAGCGGTTTAGATTATTGTGTGAAATTTTAGTTTTTAGTCATTCGCGTTTGTTATAATCCCCGTGCACTAAGAAAGTTTTAATTTAAACTGTTTTTTATAGCATCGTTGTGCTGATTAATAAAATACTTTAAAAGTATACGTTTAACAATCATCGGTCTCTCAATGTTTCATTCCTCGTTCTTTTTTTATTTCATCCCTTTTATGATTTGTAGGTCACATGACGTGTTGACGATGACGTGGAAATTATATCATAATTCCAAATGGCCGCCATCTTGGATTTTCATCATGCTAGAAATTATAAAAGCGCCAAGATTGTGTCGAAATTAATTAAAACTAGTAGTAATCATAGATTATAGTGCGTCTCCTTATCCCGTGGCACCTCGTCTTGACCTACGTAGTACCTCAGTTTCAGCCACCGTTTAAAGGGGCTATGTCGCGAGATATGTCACGCAGGCAAAAACGTCTTGCCGACATCAAACAAATTCACGCTATCGCCGTGGAATCAGGCAAAATCCTTCAATTCTGCCGTGCTGTATACTCCGAAAGGTTTCAGATTTTTCCGACATATAAATACATGTAGTATATTTGTCTTGATTTAATTTCCGGTTATTTCCCCGATTCTGAAATCATACGCCTCGGTACATGTCAGTATCTCAATGTCTAGAAGTTGCAGTCAGCATATGTTTAATCAGTTGAAAATGGACGAAGGTTCTTCTCCGGTGCTGATTACTGTGAAATCAACCCAAAAGTTGTCATATTTTTCTCTCTTCTACGAAAGAAGTGTGCCTTTAATGCTGTAACGTAATTTATGGTAACACGCGCAAGCGATCTCAAGGTCAAGCTAGGTCACGTACGCGAAAAGTGCCAGCTGTTAGTAGTAGTTATTTTGATCTGTTTTGAATGAAGTCCAGAAATTTCCATTGCTCTAAGCATGCGGGATACTATTGTGACGTTTCAAGATGGCGCAGATTTGGTACCGACACTTTTCTCGATTCGTTCCGCCTAGCCGACAAGATTAGGAAGCGTCTCCTTCGTCGACGCAACTAGTAATAATCATAGATTATAGTGCGTCTCCTTAATTATCCCGTGGCACCTCGTCTTGACCTAGTACCTCAGTTTCATGGATTAATTCAGCCACTGTTTAAAAGGGCTATGTCGCGAGATATGTCACGCAGGCAAAAACGTCGGGCCGACATCAAACAATTTCTGAGACAGCCCAAAAAAGTGCTCCCACGCGTGATAAACTTCTTGGACAAATCGACGATTAAGTCACGAAACATTCAACGTGAATTTCGCAGGATTTTTCGGATAAAATTACAACTACCAGTTGCAAGTAAGACACAAAGCTGTCGAATATAATTCCTTTATTAGCTAGACAAATTTTAGTCACAAAACTGCGAAATCTTTAAATGAATGGGGTTAGTTTCTAGAGAAACTGTGCTGCTGCGTCGGTGGGGGAATGAAACACGAGAATTTAGTTTTATCGACTGAGTCGATAAGGTAAATTGACCACCGTAAAAAGATTCAAATAGCTGACATTTCGAGCGCTAGCCCTTCGTCGGAGCGAATCAAGGAATTGTGGGTAGTGTGTGGTTTTATATAGTAAGCGGTGGAGCTACGCTATTAGTGGAAATTTGGTGACGTAAAAACAAACAAACAGACAATCAGACAAACAGCACTACAAACGCCACAGAAGGAAGAGAACGAGAGAATTCCATTCACCCTCACTTTCCACCCACACAACAACACAGTCAAAAGCATCATTTTAAAAAATTGCAAATTACTCCAAAACGACCCCGAAACTGGCAGAATTTTTTTACAACCCCCACTTATTTCATCCAAGCGTGACAAAATTAAAACATAGGCAACTTTCTAGTTACGAGCGCACTGAAGTCTGACGATGAACCGGGAACTTTTAAATGCACACGCACATGATGTAACACTTGTCCTTTCATTCACAACGCGAACAAAATAACAGGACCCAAACGATCTATTAAAATCACTGATCGTTTTACATGCACCTCCGTAAATGTTATCTACTGCATAACATATACTTTTTGCAAAAAGATATACATTGGCGAAACAGGGAGGAGACTGGGCGACCGTTTTCGTGAACATCTCCGAGACGTTGAAAAAAATGACAAAGACGCATCCAAACCAGTCGCGCGCCATTTTAATCTTACTAACCATTCTAAACAACACATGACAATCTGCGGCCTTTCCTTATACCAGGGTCACACAGAAAGCCGTAAAAACCTAGAACAAAAAATCATCTTTCAAATCGGTACTCTCAAACACCACGGAATCAACGAACGCTTTTCATTCAACTAATTTACATTTTTTTTTTCACCAATAGCGTAGCTCCACCGCTTACTATATAAAACTACACACTACCCACAATTCCTTGATTCGCTCCGACGAAGGGCTAGCGCTCGAAACGTCAGCTATTTGAATCTTTTTACGGTGGTCAATTAACCTTATCGACTCAGTCGATAAAACTAAATTCTCGTGCGAAATATTTAGTCGCAAATGCGCCCGATACAGGCGCAATTTCGAGCACTGTAAAGTTAATCTGCGTTCGCCTGGCGCGGCCGGTCAGAGAATTTTTGCTACAAGACATACAGCGAATTGCACTGTACAGTAGAACATCGCGAAGAACGACGTTGGTATTTAGGTGAAAGCTTCCCAAATCAGGCAGAGAACCACAGCAAAATCAAGATAGAACATTCAAAACATACCAGAACGGTAGCGAGAAAAATCCGAAACTTCTTGCTTGATTCCAAAGAGACCCAACAACTTACTTGGTCCGGAGAAGAACCTTCGTCCAATTTCTCCACTGCGCGTACTTTTAGTAGGCATTGAAATATTGAGTCGTACGATTCCAAAATCGGGAAAATATCTGAAACTAAATCAAGACAAATAGATTATTCACATGTGACATTTCGGAACCCCAGCTCCCCAGGATGATGCCTGATTTCCACGTGCTGGGAATGCTGGATACTATTGTGACGTTTCAAGATGGCGCAGATTTGGTACCGACACTTTTCTCGATTCGTTCCGCCTAGACGACGCGCTAAGCATGCTGGATACTATTGTGATGTTTCAAGATGGCACAGATTTGGTACCGACACTTTTCTCGATTTGTTCTGCCTAGACGACGCGCTAAGCATGCTGGATACTATTGTGACGTTTCAAGATGGCGCAGATTTGGTACCGTCACTTTTCTCGATTTCTTCCGCCTAGCCGACAAGATTAGGAAGCGTCTCCTTCGTCGACGCAATAAAAACAATAAACAATAGATGGCCCTCTACGTGACCTTTGCTCGTGGTGGGGATTTTATAAAACATTTCGAGATGTTATTATCAAGAACGTCTTCGGTATAATTTCTTCGTTAAGCTATCAGGGGAAAAACTACTTACTTTATATACTTACCATATGTTGGTAAAAGATCGTCTAGGGGCTTATCCCAGATCAAGGTCTGAAATTAATCGATTGTCGCTTCAGTGATTTCCCGCCTTGTCTTAGGCTGCTGAAAGTCTTAAGCAAACCATTGAATCTCCACTTTAAAGGCGAGCGGCTTTTGTTTCCGACGGATTTCTTTGGAAGGACTTATTTCGCACAAACAGCTAAAACTAAAAACAGACAGGCGTTACTTTTTTTTTTAACGCTTGGTACCAGCTCCCTCACAGTTAGTGTCCAGTACATTTTCGGCTTGGGTGACGCGCAGTCCCTACCGTGATCGTCAGGATCAATAAACCAATCAGCGGTCGTTTTAGATCGCTATGTCCAGGGGCCTCTCAAACCCGTGAAGCCCCTGGGAACGAGGTTGGTTGTTTGCGCTACCTTCGCATCACTTCGCATCATGGGATATGCTTCCAACAACCGTTGCTGTGTCATCAAAAATGGCGGGTGGCACGCAGGAAATATTTTTCGAGGGATGCCTTGACGATGATGACTTCGATCTGGATGAAAAGGCGATCATCTCTCTGGAAGAATCCTTACAAGGAATCGAAAAAAGCTACCTGGGAAATCCAAAGCACTACACACTTTTCTCTGGCGGTGCATGTGGCAGCGATTTGTACTGGCAAAATTTAGGCGCCAAATTCGGTGTTCGTGTGAAGGCATTTTCCTTCGAGGCTCATGGTAAAACAAACAGTGCTAGAGTTGTTTTAACCGATGAACAGTTAAAACAAGCAGATGAGTACTTGCATAAAGCGAACAAAGCTTTAAAAAGACATTTTCCAACAAGCAAAAGCTTTGTAAATAATTTGCTTCGTCGTAACTGGTACCAAGTTAGAGACACCAATGGGGTCTTTGCTGTTGGCAAACTGAGTTCTAGCCGAAATATAGTTGAAGGTGGAACTGGATGGGCCGTACAGATGGCTATAGATGCCAAGAAACCTGTTTACGTATTTGACACGATGAGCAATTCGTGGCAACGGTACGGATATGGCAAGAAGAAATTCATATCTTGTAAGGAGTCGCCAAGACTGACTTTTAATTTTACTGGTATAGGGACAAGGGCTTTATCAGAGAAAGGTAAAGCGGCGATTGAGAAAACATTTGAGAAGACTTTCGGAAAACTGTCTAGATTCAGGAAATAATGGTAGGAGAATATTATGTGAGTAATGTTTTTAGTTGGACAGGTGTAAACTACAATTGTAGCTATTCACTGAGGAAGGGACAGAAGTCCCGAAACGTAAGGCCCCGGTTGTTCCAAATGTGGATATTGCTATCCACTGGATAAATCACTATCCAGTGGATAAGTATTAACAAAATCCTTTGTGTTATTCATGGATAGTGATTTATCCGGTGGATAGCGCTATCCACCTTTTGAACAACCAGGGCCTGAACTTTTAGGGCGTGTTCTATTGAGGACAACCGTTTTTGGTTGTTTGGGTTGTTTCGCATTCTATTGAAAAAAAAATTTTTGGTTGGTTTGGTTGATCAACTTTTTCAACCAGCTCAAAACCTGGTTGAAACGGTTAAAAACGATGGGTAGTGCCCGCTGGCATATTAGCGGACAACAATTTTTGCTTGTCGTCAGCCGTGTCATATTCATTTTGCACATGATTGCGTGATGTTTGCAACAAAAAAGTTGCCAAAACTATCAACAAACAAAATGGCGGCTTTTTTCAATCAGGACATTCAAACCCTAGATTTATGGCAAATTTCTCGTTTATTTACGCTTCAAAGCAAACCCAGCACTGCAGGCTCTAATTCATTAGTGACTGAAGATGAGGGTTTTACGCGGTGGACAGATGAAAGCGTCAAATTGTTAATCTCACTTTATCACGAACATGAACACAAATTCGCCGACGTGAACTTCAAAAACGGAATTTCATCTTCTACAACTTGGGATATGGCAAGGGCCAGGACAGCAACTTCACGGATTCCGGCTGCCATCTTGGCAAAGTTAACCAGCGTTACATAAAGAAAGCCTGACTATTCCCAGGTCAAACTGCGTTTCAACCAAAAACGGTTAGAAAAGTCAGAGAAGTGTTCTATTGGGACACCTCAACCAAATTAACATCACCACCGCACTGCATGCTGGGAATAGCCACAATTTTTACAGCGTTCGTTCCGTCATCCACACATTTCATATTTATACTAAGTCCACAGCCACTCCGACCCACCGCTGAAATTTTGCGCTTGTTGTGTTCTTCAGTGGTCGCAACTTCCAAAATATGCCGTGGTAGGTCGAGAAATTCATCCAGAGTCGAGTCCCTAGGCTACTTCGTTTCGGGGCGACCGTTTTTCCAGTTCAACAAGCAGTTCAATTCTCAGGTGTCAATGAGTTAACAAAGAAGCAATCCTCGATATCTGCACACACTTTACGAGCTTATGAGCTTGTTTGACCTGTCAACACTTTATTTCAAACTCAGAAGCGACAACTTGGAAGCGACAACTCAAAAGCGACAACTTGGGAAAATATATTACGGGGGGGAGGAAGTTAAAACTGAAAAAAGTAGAACTAACCTCTTAGAGATTCATCAAGTTCCCCCCACCCCACCCCCCTTTCTCACATTATAATAGAATAAATCTATCCGGGAATGGAGGAAGTGACAACTCGGAAGCGACAACATGTGAGCCTTATCGGCTTCCGTATATCCAAGACCTACTTTCCCTTTACATGTATAAAGTAGGGTTGTACTTGGCCCTAAAGCTAGTAGGTAGGAAGATCCCAGCTGTATGTTAAACTGCCTACGCTAGAATGATCCTTGTGCTAAGGACATACTTGTGTTAACTAAAAAACAGCATAGCAACAGCAGAGTGATTGGGTAAAGGCTGGCAATTCTATATGTACTCACCATATGAAACCACAAGTAATTTAATTCTGAGAGGCTACAACGTTTTTTTTTTTATTTGATAGATACAGAGGCAAAGTAGAGAGTCAGTAGAATATTTTTATATTTATTATTCTTATCATTCTTTTATTCTCTTAACAAATTTGTAAATAGTTATATACATGCATATTTTTTGCTATTTTATTAATAAAGATCTTAGGTACCGTTCATTATTTATGGGAGGGGGGGGGGGGGTGGGTGAGAAAATGGGGGGACCTGAAATTTTAGCCACTGCAAAAGGGGGGGTCCTGGAGAAATTTTTTTGTTATGGAGGGGGGTCTTGAAATTTTAAACAGATGATGTCTTAAATAAAAAAGCGAAAACATAACTACAGTGTACCAATAAGAGCGGGGCACCCCAGATTTCATGGCTGGGAGCCTTTGGGCTCTCTATGATTCTTCTAAGAGCACAGCCTTGCACAGTATTTTGGTGCAGTCATGGAGCATGATTTATAATTTTAATTTCTTTATTTGGTACTGCCATAATTGTACACAACATTACTTAAAGTTTTAACCCACCATTAAACATATTACTGGATTGTAACAGTATTAAACTGGAGGGTTTTAGTGATTGACATTAAAAGTATTTTTTAGTATTTGTAACCCTAGCCAAAGGAATTTTCCTGATCTGCTATGTGGACATTAAGTTGAAGAACTGTTAGTAGTATCTTGTAGTTATCATTTCATCCTTTGTCATCCTTGTAAGTGAGTCAACCCACCCACGTGCACCACTCCTGGTTTCGGGGTTGCTCAGTAGCAGTGGTTTTGTATATTGCAATAAATCTTTATTTAGCCCAGCTGAGTCTTGGTTGTGATAGTAATAAACAGCTATTAAAGTCTTCACTCTAGTTCTTCAAATGCACAGTGGACCAAGTGGTTAAATTGCTTCGATAAAGAAAACCACCCAAGAGTCAAAATGCCATAAGTTGTAATAACTATTTATTAATAAATTTACTGAAAATTATTCTAAACTTTTTTTCATTTCCTATTATGGTTTGAGATGTTATGGTTTTATTGCTTTTATGTTTGGTTTATACAGGTTTATGTCTCCTCCATATCCCCATTCCCATCAAATCCTCATTCCCATCATACCCCAGGCCCATCATATCCCAAATTTACACCTATATGCTTAAAACTAAATATGATATTAGAAGCACAGTTTTTAATATCAAGACAGCAATACATTCACCCCCAAATTTTCACCTACTTTAGATCTGAAAACCAACACGCTAGCCACTACATCATCGCACCCCCACAAAAATACGGTATGGATACATACAATACAAGTTTTATTTTATAGAAATCAGATTAATAGTAGGGGGGGGGGGGGGTATTGAAATTCTTCCCCAACAGAACAGGGGGGACCTGAAAAAAATCCAGATTCACTAAGGGGGGGGGGGGGGGGGGGGGGGGACATGAAAAAAAATGGAAAATTTGTTAATTTCTCACCCATCCCCCCTCCCATAAATAATGAACGGTCCCTTAAAGTGACCTGTCAATCGAGATAAATTTGGACAACTCAGTGAGCAGTGTTCAAACAGATCAGAATATGACAGGTCATTTCCAAGAAGCCCAGCACTAGGATCATCCTAGAAGGCAGAACAACTTTCTACTATTCAGTATTGGTTTACATGCAAAAATGCGGTTGTGTTTACCAAGTAAAGCCAAAGAGCACTTCAACTTATCCATCTTTCTATCTCCATTGCTTTTGAGAGGCTGCTGCTTCCTTTCTTCTCTTTTTTGGGGAGGCTGGTTATCATGAAACTCACCTTAGGATCTTCCTCCCTCCATGTAAATAGGCCCTTATCGCACCCATCAATGTTAAGCCTGAGGGGGGTGGGGGTTGGGGTGGACGAAGGGTAGGCATTGACATGACATTGACATGGCCTCCCCTATGGTGGGCCCCATACATGCCTGCCCCAGGGTGGGGATATTTGATAGTTTATGACTGAGAAGGTACATGTACAGAATAAACAATTTTCAGTAATGGCAAGTTATAAACAAACAAATATATGTTAGTAAGGATAAATGGTTTTTGATTGTGATACAAAAGGCAGGAACTATTAAATTTTAATATTTTGAAATAAAAATATAAAATCATTTGTATTGTAGTAGTTAGTTTCTTATCCGTTTTCACTATACTATACTGTCCTTCACAGCTTTATATTTCATTGATATTAAATTGATCAGGTTTTTTATTAGGTTTTTGCTTGCATTTGCAAGGGTTGTCAAAAGAAGCTGGCTGCCAGCAAAAAGGAGATGGCTTTGTAAAAAGTATCTGGTTACTTTCCAAAGTAGGATGCCAACTTCAAATGTGTCTGACAACCCTGTCTTTTCTCTAGACAGACTGCAAATTATTGTCTTAGTGCTTTTTACAATATTGCCCTTAGAAGAGTTTCATGAAATCAATGATTTCTACAATTCTCTCCTTCGACTGCAATCCAGGCTTAAAATACATTAAACTCAAGTTTTTGAGTAGTCAAAGGAAAAGAATGTGATTTAATATTTGAAATATGCCAGAAATTTTCTAGCAATATAGTAGGTGGAAACCTTAGCCAATAGGGCACATTAAAATATATATGTAACCTACTATCTAATCAAACATGAGATTAAATAAATGGAGTTAAATGGCCTTAAAATTATTTGATTTTGGACAAACTTACTATAGAACTAGTGTATCCAAAAGATAGTAATTGCTGTGGTAAATTTGTTGTTATAATGCTGTTTTATCGCCTCGCTGGTATTACAGAATTTTCTCTTTCGTTTTTTGAGGGAAAGCAAAGAAAATGTAACCGGGATGAATCGACGAAAACTCCAGCTGATAAGACTAATTTTGTTTTGTAATTCACGCATCAAGTTCTTGCAATGTCTGTAGAATATTGTTGAGCAAAGGACGCGTTCACCACGAGGAAGGTGTGAAAATTTAGGTTTAACTTAATTATTGATAATGAATATGTTGCGTTACTAGCTAGCCGTATCGTATTCGCGTCTCCACGCGCTCAGCTCAGGTTTCGCGTCCCCACGCGCTCAGTTCAGTCTCATCGACCGCTGTCGGAGTGATTGGCTTAGATCTCATGGATATACACACAATGATTCCCCATTGTTATAGTCTTTGTTTGTGATCTATTATTTCCGTGTAGTCTATTGTTTAGTCTTTGTTTCACGGTCTGGTTAGTAATCTATTTCATAACACTCTATTCATGCTCAGTTGAAATAAGATATGGGAAATAATATTGCTCAGCGGTCTAAGCCAAGCTGGAACAGCTTGGCTTAGGGTAGCAGTGTTTTTGACCCACCGCGAATTTTGTCAGGGTGGGCGGGTGGGCCGATCCCTCCATCACTGCTCCGCTGGCTGAGACTAAGCACGAAAGGAGTGCTATTCTGCTTTGACTCAGTATTTATACCCTTAGGACACCCTTCTGCACATGCCTGCGTGCATTGAATCGCAAGGAAGTGTATAATTTAATGTATTTCAGTTTCGCATATCATTAGGAGTGTTATGAATAGTAATCTATTTCATAACACTCTATTCATGCTCAGTTGAAATAAGATATGGGAAATAATATTGCTCAGCGCCACTCACGCCATACTGTTCAACTTTATTTCATGACAAGCTCTTTCCTTTATTTCTTACTTACAACAAACATCAATTTATCTATGAATACCCCAAACCTTACAATTCCAAACCTACCCAAAACAGTATATTAGGAGATCACAAAAACGTCTATTACATAGCTAATCTTGCTTATCAGTCTGAAAAGGTCTCTTCTGTGAACTATAGATGGAAAAGCGCAAAGGAAGCGCTTCAGTTCATTCATGTCCGTCCATGTATTATTAACATTCATCACTTCACTGGACGCTAGTTTAGCAGAAGCCCCAAAGGGTTCAGTACTTTGCTAACTGTAGGTAATGTAAAGCAGTGTGCCTGCGGTTCCACCCAACATGATCCATTATCTCTGTTAATTCTGCCCCTGACAGAGCTAAGGTTATTGCGCACCCTGATCGAAACCCATGCAACGTTTCGCCGTCATTCTCCCCCATTTCATTTAAATAAAATTTAAGTCGGGCCTCTGCAGTGAGCTGAAGTAAGGGAGGCATCCGATATCCCACCCATCAGTGTTGGGCGGAATAAATAGCCGCGGTAAGGTCAACCTGCATTCCCCGAGCAATATCAACATAACGTTCAATGCCTCTAATGGACAAATAACGGATGTGGATTTCTTCTTATTCCAAAAACATTGGAGTCACCATCCCTTAGGGTTTTCCCCCCACACATGATTAAACAAAAACCCATCATCATTGGGAAAACGCAAAATTTCAGCTACCTTAACTTGGCCCAAGTCCCGGGGCGATCACCACTGAAGAAAACTGTTTTGAAGTAGGCCTGGTCCCGAGCGATAATGAAAATGAAACATTGCAGCGGCTTATTAATGGATTGTACCAGCGCTTTTCCAAGAAAAGAGAAAGCTGGGTAAGTTTGTCAATAAAGAAAGGCGTCGCCTGCTTAGGGGTTACCCTTGCCCTTAATTGCTCCGCAGTCACCACACGAAGATAATCCTTAACGGATTTATCTGCTGCAGGATTGCCTAATCCCAGCCTTTTATCCCATTCACCCTCCCTCCCAATGGCGTGAAAAATAGATCTTAGTTTTCCAATATAAGAATCTACAGTTTTATAAGATAATCGGAAAGGACAACCACAAGTTTGTTTACCCCGTTGCCCAACAAATTTGCAACCATTGTGATGGATCTGCGTTCGACCATCCTTATCCTTGAAAATGAGAAAACGGCATATATCCCGGGGAGAAACAGTAGCTAAGGACACTTGTCCTGGCAGGGCTGATAAAAAGGTTTCTAATTCCTTTTGTAGGGAATCCTTTTGTTTCGAATAACTAGTGGCCTGATCAAAATTCAATAATTGCTGTAACCGTTTATCTAAAGAATCAAGATCAACTTTTAATGTATCACTCTTCTTCCCTGAGGAAAAAATCTTTCTCTTGTAACCACAATACTGGCAAAATCTGAAGTCACTGTCATTAGCCCGACTACAAACAGGACAGCGAACAGATGGTACAAATAGTTTGGCCACCAAAGGGAGTTCCTAAACAACAGAGAATATAAGAACAAAAATCAATCTAAGTTCAGTAGAAAACGTCTAAAAAACAACCGAGAACACCCAAAGATCTCCCGGGATTCCGCCTGGGCGTGGGATCCAACCTTGATTCGAAGGTACAAGAAGTACACGGTCATCCCCTGTAGAAGCCATTTTCACTGCTTTGTTTGCATGACCATGTAATAAAGGCCACCAATATTTTTTAGGGTAACTGTCCAAAACAGCGATTGTGCATGCTTGTTTCATCCTTCGTAAATAGCGTAGGACTGGACCAACCAAGACTGGAGGTGGAAAAACATATGGGCATTGCATGAGAGGCCCGAATGCTGTCAGATCCTGGGCAAAGAAGTTAACACCCGCAGACCCTGGGGAAGAGACCGGAGTAAAGTGAGGAAGACTGTTCCCAGACCAGTCCTTTTGTACGTTGGAATCCAACGACATCAGATCAAACGTGTGCCCCGTAGAGCCCCCAAATTCTCGCTGAACTTTTTGCCACATACTATCTGCCAGGCAGTAATCCGAAGAAGATCTGTGTCGAGAGGGACCATCTGCCGGATTATCTGCAGATCGGACATACAAAAGATGCAACAAGACATTCAGAGCAGCAGTCGTTGAAAATAACACCTTCATGGCATTGTTTAGTTGTGCACTCCTTCCACCCTGATTGTTCCATGCGTGAATAACCGCCTGATTGTCAACATGCACATCGACACGCGCATTACGGACTTCATCCGAGCACGATAATAGCATCTTATTAATCGCCATGGCTTCCTTTGTTGCAATGTCCCATGTGCACTCTTCCTGAGACCAATAATCAAAAATCTGACGGTGATTTGGAGAAACAATCGTAGCCCCCCATCCCGAGGAGGATGCATCCGTTGCCACAGAAACTTGAATATGGCGTTCATCGCGCCATGGTATTGGGTCATCCCAATTTTCAAGGAACAGCCAATGCGCGATCTCTTCTCGCAGAGCACCTCGTAACAAAATCGGCCTCTGGGAACGTAAGCCCTTTGAGATCGCAGCATTCATTTCTCTTGTAAAGAGCTTCGCTGCCGGCACTGCTCTAGCGAAGGAGACACATTTCCCCACAAGGCGTTGCAACGTTTTAACTGAGACATAAGATGACTCAAGTGTCTTATGAATAAGGGTAATAAATTTATCCTTCTTCTCTGGAATCAGATGAAACATTTGTGTCGAAGAATCAGCCATAAATCCAAGATACGGGACAATCTTTGCTGGGATGAGAATAGATTTCGAAAGACCAAGAAAATAACCCAGTCCAATTAAATAGTAGGCGATCAGGAAAATGGCAGACTTAGCAGCTGCATAATTGTGTTCACCTGCCGAACTGAAGGTAGCGTATTCCCCTTTCTCAAACGATACTTGAAGTTGACCATTGTGACGATCGTCAATGTAAAGTAGGCATGGAATGCCAATTGAACGAAAAAAACCAGTTGCTAAGAGACCTGTCGTGTGGTAAACAAAAGGAGAAACCTTCCAACCAAAAGGCAAGGTATTGTACGTAAAAAACCAGCCACCCCATTGTATACCAAAGAAAGGACGGCTACTCTCTGTAAGCAAAATGTGATCATACCCAGACTTATCATCCAACACAGTTTGAAATGAATCTTCCGTTACATAACGAGGCAAGTCATTAAGGGTATCTAGAGTGAAAGGATTGTCCTTCATCCAGAGATTCAAATAGCGTGCGTCATGACAGAGGCGGGGCTTTGACGGCTCAACAGTCAGGGGTAGTACAATGTGCGGCGGAGCCACCTCTCCAACTCTCCCTACCAAAGATATCGCCCCAGTCCCCAGACGACTAATCAAAGTTTCCTGCACAAAGCGGACAAAAGGTTTGCATGACATGTTGTTTCTAAACAGCTTGTGGGGTGGGCGGTCGGAGTCGTACTGTTCGCCTTTAAACGAGCCCTTGAAATGTCGAAAGTACGGAAAAATAGAAACTTGATTTTTGATCCAATCCAAGACATCGGTTTGAGTCGCCACTTCAGGGCATCGCTCCGCAACTTCCTCCCAAAACGAATAGTGAGCGTGAAGCTCTCCAGCTCTAAAATTACTAGGGTCTCGGAAGGACAACTCATTTACATCCCCAATAACCTCGCCTTGTTCCACACGCGTGACTTTTTGCCCTAGTTCACGCGCTGCCATCTCGCCGCTGACCACTGTGGGGTTCCCCATGGAATCTACCCATTGAATTGCATTCACTCCAGATAGTCCATGAGTGATATTGTTATCGAAGTTTTCGTCATACTCCCAAACCCACGAAATGATTTCCTAGGGAAAACATCAAGAACAGAAGGCATTATTCCCACGGGTGAAACCCCAAAGTAGTCAGCAGAGAGATGACAGCTCCGACCCAGTAATCCTGGGAGGGTAACTAGAGACCCTGTTTTCAAAGCTATCAGAACTCTGAGACTATCGAATTCCTTACTAAGTAGGAGAAAAATCACTCAAATAAGACACAACTGAATTGAAGGTACGTTTATTACCCAAACAGAAATCTAAATCAGGTTAACATATCTTGTCTAGGAAAGTTCACAGTTTATTTTGTGGCAGACTCCGAAAACGTGCCATTCTTCTGCAGCCCCATGCTCCCAGAAGCATCTCTTTTTCTTGCCTCACAAAATTGCTTAATGTGGCCAACTTTGCCACAATAAAAACACGTGATAGACTTTCCCGGATTCCTCGGGAAATTCCTAGCGTTCCTTTCCCGGCCCTCTCTGAAATAAGGGGACATAGCTGCGGTTCCGGCCCGGTTTCTCGACTGATAGTGCTTCTCTACCTTCGCCACACAATCAAACACTTTCTCGTGATCCTTATCTCCCAGAAGGCGCAAGACGAGACTTCTAAACTGGTCTCGAGGAACATCAAGCTTCCCTCGGACTGTTTGATAAACCAAACGATAAAAATTCTGACGATCATGCTTAGTATCTTGGGCAGTAAGCTGAAGCGATTCCAACATTTCCAGGGCCTCATATTTATTGAAATCTGATAAGGGACGAGATGCATAGGCCATAATCTTCATTAAGGAGTTCTCTACCGATGATTTAGTCATTGTCTCAACCGTCTGGTTCAACCTCAGGACTTCAGCTTTTAACCTCTAAAAGGAGAAAAAATTCCGAATCAACAACACGCCATGACAAGTAGAACTAATAACTATCACAAATTCACCTCATCTGTCGACCATAAAGAAACACCCAGCGAATTAAGATATGCTCCCTAACGGGACATACCTAGTGAATCTTTGCCCTTGTAAGAATACATGACTTATCCATATCCTTCAATAAACATACCCAGCGTATTCTCGTTTCATGTCTAAGCACGGCGTATAAATGAAAACTCACCCCAGGACTACACCCGGCGTATGAAAACCTGGTGAGAAAACTCACCCCCAGGACTACACCCGGCGTCTAAATCCTGATGAGACCGAAACTCCCCCCGGGACTACACCCGGCGTATAAGACCTGGTGAAACAACTCCCCCCCCGGGACTACACCCGGCGTATAAAACCTGGTGAAACAACTCACCCCCGGGACTACACCCGGCGTCTAAATTCTGGTGACAAAACTCACCCCCGGGGTTACACCCCGCGTATAAAATCAGGACGAGACCGAAACTCGCCCCCGAGACTACATCCGGCGTATAAATCAGGATGTAACCGAAACTCACCCCCGGGACTACACCCGGCGTATAAATCAGGATGAGACCGAGGCTCACCCCCGGGACTACACCCGGCGTATAAATCAGGATGAGACCGAAATCTCACCCCCGGGACGACACCCGGCGTATAAATCAGGATGAGACCGAAATCTCACCCCCGGGACTACACCCGGCGTATAAATCCGGATGAGACCGAAATCTCACCCCCGGGACTACACCCGGCGTATAAATCAGGATGAGACCGAAATCTCACCCCCGGGACTACACCCGGCGTATAAATCAGGATGAGACCGAGACTCACCCCCGGGACTACACCCGGCGTATAAATCAGGATGAGACCGAAATCTCACCCCCGGGACTACACCCTGCGTATAAATCAGGATGAAACCGAAATCTCACCCCCGAGACTACACATGGCGTAATTAAAATGTTATACTAAGAATAACTTGGCAAAAGGACGTACCCATACAAACCAACACTATCCCACCCCCGCGACGACACGCGATTAAAAAAAAAAAAATACGAAATTTGAATAACAAAAAACCCATAACTATAAAGGATAGCCGACACAATAGGAAGGAAAGCGGACCACACCCAAACGAACCTAAAGAACAAAATTCCCACCCACAATAACAAGAAAGGGTTCTAAAACAAGAAACTAACCTTTGGGGAACACAAATAGATGCCTGACATGCAAACATGCCGTTGATACAAAGAAAACAAAACTTATGCAAAGACAAATGCAACACGCCCACGATAAAGAATAAACCTAGGTTTACGTAAGATAAATAAACCAAGCGTATAATATGTTCCCAAACGGTGAAAACGCGAAATGTAACAAGACAAAACAGGGACATAAAATTTACCTCAAGTTCGGTTTGTTCGCCGGCAACATCATTTTGAGCAGCATTTTGACCCACTGCCTGTGCAGCCTGTAGCACTGGTGCGGCTTCTGCGGCTGGTAGAACCTGAGCAGCTTGTGGAACTTGCACAGCTTGTGGAACTTGAGCAGCTTGTGCGACCTGCGCGGGTTGTGGAACTTGAGCAGCCTGTGCAACTTGTGGGCCTTGTGCTGGAGGGTTAACTGGTGGTCGAGGAAATTGTACTCCCGGCGCTGGAACTTCAGCCATTATTCCAGAAAAAAATTCGCGTGGGTCGAAAAAACCAGAGAGATCTCGTTCGCTGCTCCGCTGGCTGAGACTAAGCACGAAAGGAGTGCTATTCTGCTTTGACTCAGTATTTATACCCTTAGGACACCCTTCTGCACATGCCTGCGTGCATTGAATCGCAAAGGATGTGTTAATTTAATGTATTTCAGTTTCGCATATCATTAGGAGTGTTATGAATAGTATATCCATGAGATCTTTGCCGAGTGATTTCAAAATAAATTTGTCTTTTATTCCGTACAATCTTCGAAAATCTTTGCTATCCAACGGTCCTATCACCATGCCTCACAGTCCTCGCTCAACTCGCGGTAGTCTTCGACACTTCAGTTCCGATTACGACTGGCACATGTTGGACCAAAATATTACAAATCTCGCAGCCAACAGCTTGAAGCAGCAAGCGAGGCTATTGTTCGTGGCGCAGTGAATTCTGGCCCAAAATGTGTGCGTGGCGCAGTGAATTCTGGTAAAAAGCGATCAAATCGAGATTTTTAGTAGCTTATATTTTTTTCTCATATATTTCTCTTAAATCCTGATTATGTTGCTGCTCACTCGCTACGCTCGTTCCGCAGCAATTACACACGATGAGGAAGGAGCCTTCAAGGAATGAGCAGGAACTGAGTACAGGAAGGATCTCCCACACTGAATACTGAATTAGTTACATTGCAGATGTGACTTGCGGGGGGGGGGGGGGGGGGGGGGGGGGGGGGGGGGGGGGGGGGGGGGGGGGGGGGGGGGGGGGGGAGCAGAGGCGAGATTTTTCAAACCGAACAGCGATTATTGAAAGCTGATTTCCTTTAAGGGAATATTCAAAAGGTCATGTTAATAGCTGTTAAACAGTAACAGACACTTTATTATACAGTTACAAACAGCTACAAGTTGCTGCATACACAAAACTTAGCACAGATAAAAGAAACAGTCATAATTATTTTCATACACCAATGACTACACTTTTAAGTGCAAAACTATCCATAATGGTTTTTAATACCACATTGTACCAAATGTCATAGAAAAGTTACCCCTTCTTCCTCAGTTGTTTAAAGACCCCGAGAATTGGTCTGGACCAGAATTAAACCTTAAATCTCAACTATATGTAACCAGACTATAGGGGAAGCTTTAATGTGGTGTGATTTAAATAATAAAAAAAATTAATACTCATGACAAGTATTATTTAACGTACTGTACTTGCATTTAAAGACAATTAAACTGAAGATAAAATGTTATTAATACATATATGAGGCATGGCTAAACTGACTTTAAAAGGTTAAAAAATCAACAAAATTAAATCTTAATTCCATAACTCCAAAAATTTTCAATGGGAAATTATGTTGTTTGATCTTTCTTATACAAATTCTAGACTTACCATTATTTTTCTTTTAATCGTACAGCTTATTATTAATAACTTCCAAATTTAGACTTGGAGCCCTTGCTGCGGCACACTGTGCCCAGGCACATAATTTCATAATTTATAGGCATTATCATATGCCAGACCTACAAAACTTTGCATTCATATCATTATATGTATAGTGTTCATCAGCCCATGGTTCAGGGCACCAAGCCTGGAGAGGGTCTTAATTAGTGGTCTATGATCAGTCTATGAAAACAAATACAATAACTGCAGTTAATGCAGTCCACTTAAACAGTTTAACCAACTGCAAAACAGTCAGTTTCTTCTCTTAAGCTTGAGCTGATACTCTGATACTTATCTAATTACCGCAAATGGTTTGCTAGTTCTCTGAGATCCCGCAAGCTTCTTTTAGCATTATCATCAATTTTTACATGATGTTGTGTAGCGCTTTCAAAATTGGCAGTGTAGTTTGCACTATGAACATCACCTCTAATTGAAAATGATTTCTGTCCATACAAAAATTCATCATTACGTTTAAATTTCCCAATAGAAACAAAAATTATTTTCTTAACCTTACATGCAACCAACAAGTTGCGTAGTGCCTCAAACGTACTACCATTGGTAAGGTAGTCATCGAGTACACACACAACCCTCCCCTTCAACTTCCCCTTGTATGTTTTATCATCATTCACATTTATTGACCCAAAATGTTTCTTGCAATAATCATCGCTTTCCCTTTCAGCTCGTGGGTCAAATCTTGACTTTTTTGTTGCTGTGTGCCTGATAAATATCGGTTGGGGCTTTCTCCCATTCTGCATATAGAGCACACGTTCTTTCAATTCCTCCATTATCTCACTGGGCTGGAGACCAGATGAAGGTGCCACTGCCCAATCCTGGACCTCTCTAAAGTCATTGTCATGTGCAATTGCTGTTGAAATGTAAGAAAAAACTGAATGTCAACCTTTTGGCTTACTTATATACACACTCATAACTAGTCTGATTAAAACAGCGTTTTCAGTATTTCACAAAATTAATGATCAACAAGGGGAATGTAACTTTGGATACCATTTTATCACTAGTAATAAAAAATAGTCTCCAAAAGCAAGTAAAGTAGGAAATTTAAAAACTTTACCTAGTCCAATTTTCTACACATTCTGAAAAAAAAATCTATGTTGTATACAAGGTTGATTTTTTTCTATTTTTCTACCCACATGCCAACAAATTCTAAATTCTGTAGCTGTACAGGGTTTGTAAATGCCCTCCATAAAAGTTAAGTTTACTTGAAAGGATGACACTGGTTTAAATTATTTACTCATAAGACCCACTTGTATAAAATTTGACTAAGAAAGTTTGTCTCCCGCAAGGCCACGTCCAGTTATATAGGTGAAAATTTTTCAAAATCTGGATATTTTTCTATGGGTGTTATCTCTATAAATATTATGACGTCATTGACCCCCAATGTTTTTACAAATTTCTGGCAAGGGAGATTCGTAGTCTGGCTGTGGCAGAGGTTAGAAAAAAAATCTGAGTTGTAGAAGATTTCAAGCGAACATCCTTGTGTTCCCAAGTATTTCTGTTGCCAGGACTTCCCTATTAAACCTAGACTTTCTCAAAGTCGTGCTCTTGTGGGCTTTGCAGTCGACTTGTGGCAAGTCTATATTAAACCCACCCTGCAAAGTGGCTTAACCCCGGTGAGGTTTGCAGAGTCCTGTATCATCTGCCTTCAAATGCTCAGAATGTTCCACTGAAAAACCACAATGTTCCTGTATGTACACAATTTATCCCTAAAGACTTTACACCACCACAAATTCCCGTGGCAGTTGGGTACACAATTGCAGGGAGCCGAGTTTATGCAACTCCAGTAACACTCTGGAAATGTGGTTTTAAATAACATACCCTCTTTTATACAATACAATGGCCCATAATATCTTTTATCCAAACTGATAGCATATTTTATAGGCTACATGTATAATAGCTTTCTGACATTATTGATTTTACAGTACTCATTGTCTATATTTTGGGGTTAATTTTGCATCAGAGAATGTTCAACCTGGATTGCAAAAACTGGCTGTTGTCTTCATCAACAGGAGTCCATATCTTAATTGTAATTTGAGCAGAGTATTCTTTAAGAAAATGTATGGGCTCATAGGGACTATTGGGGAATGGGGTGTCAATATTGTGAGGTTCTACTGTATATCAAAACTGCCCCTTCATATTAAACCATAATAATGTCCTCACCTGCCATAAGATGGCAAAGAAGTGCTTGTTTAATTACTGGGTCATTATCTCCATCCTTCAAGATCGCCTGAAAAGCCTCCGCCATTGCTTTTTCATCTTGGCTGACTGATCGTGAATAGGTGTTCGCTAAACATAGTGACACCACTTTTGTTGGCACTGGATCATTGAAGGTACATGAATAATACCAACTGGACTGATTTACTACTATTTCAATGAGTGCTCTCATCTTTCTTGGTGTGGGTGCTGGTACACCATATTTAATAACTTTCTCTTCCAGAGTCACCCAACCAGCAGCTATCAAAAATGACTTTGTTTGTGCTGCAACCTCCAGATCTTTATCTACAGCGCCACATATAATCACAACATCGCCATCATTCCATCTTTGGTGGATGAAAGTTCTGAGATCATCACCTCGACGTATAAACTCCATTCTGCAAATAATTTGATAATGAATATTAATTCAAAATATGAGACAACAGTCATATTGAACAGGAATGCTAAAAAAAATGAAAATTGATACATTTCGACGCTGGTGATATAATTGTAATACCGATGTTATTGCCGAAATGTTGGTATAACAATTATTATATGACCAGTGTCGAAATTTATCTTTTTCTTTTTCATTTTAGCATTTAGTATCTACGCTGCGCAGGGAATTTCAATCTTTATCACTCAAATTGAACAGGAACCCTGGTCTCGCCCTTAAGGTTTTGTTATAATTTCTTTTGTTTTCTCAATGAGGCAGGGTACCTGATTATGTATCAGAGTCGAAAATCTGCCAGACTTATAAAAATCGGTTTTACTTCAACAATTTCTTATAAAATGGAGACTTCTTTTCATTGTCGTGATGCCTACAAGTTAAGATATCAGGCTGACAAGTCGTAGAATCTGTCATGAAGCGCATCTGTTTACATGATAAAATTTGTTGCCACTAGTTTGTCGGTTCCTTGATTGCACACTGCAAGTTGTTTGCACAAAATTTTATTTTTAATTCTAACTGGTTTCTGCAAGAAAAATTGCCTTGATCCCTGGTGCTTACCACTGATTTAGTAAAGAAAACACCATTTTTGGTTGGAAAGCAAATGGTATCATTAAATTTCTGGGAATTTTGGTTGTAACTAATGGAAAACCTTCAGCAACTAAACTAGTGTGTCAATTAGTCATTTTGTTTAATTACTGTTGGTTGTGTCCGAATCTACCTGTATGAAACAGCTAGATCTATCTAAAAATTGTCTTGACTATAGATCTAGAAGAAAGTCTTGAGAAAGTCTTTCTTTTTATGTCTGGTGGCTTTTTTCAAAGAAAAGTCTTGGAAAGGTCAATATATATTTTGAGTTAAAATGCAAGACATTTTTAGACTTTTTGACAGCTAGACATTCTTAGGCAGAAACTAGATATTCGAAAGACAATTTGAAGATGCAGATGTTAGGGAATTATATGGATCCGCACCACATCCTGTCAGATGCTATGTTTCTAGTTATTTTTAAAACTAAAGCCTGGCCCACCGAAAGTATTGCCCCCCCCCCCCCCATATAGTGACTTAAAGAGGAAGTATCACAGGGATTTGGTGTCATTTTTACCCGGCGTAACCAATCGATAAAAATCGGTACCGGTAAAAATCGATAAAAATCAAGTGATTTTTATCGATTGGTAACGTAAATCGGTAGAAATCGATAAAACAATTCGGTGTGTCAAATCAATATTATCGATTTTGTTTGATTTTATCGATTTCTAACGAAAAACGTTCTTTGTTTGTTTTTGGTATAAAAATAGCTGTTATATAATGAACAAAATGTACTTATTTAATTAAACATGTTTACTTCGCCATTTGTAACGTGAAGAAGTTGATTTTTACGTTCACAAGAAATACGAAACGATAAACAAAACAAGGCAAACGATAAATGCAGAAAACATTTGACATTGTCAGCAACATAGAAATAACAAAACAGCAACTACTATTATTCACAAGTAAATATGATGGGAAATATTTTTTCTAGGTCTCCTAATAAAAGGTATATATGAATATAAAAATTACTTGTACTTAGTGAAATTGTGGTAACATTCGGTCAGCTCCATTTATTTTCCTTGGCCTTGATAACATAGATCTACCACCAGGATGGCTACAATTTGGCACCGAATAGATTAACAAGAACAATAACTATCATATAACAAAAATAATAAAACTAACAATTCACTGCTTACTAACTTTGGATGGAATTGCGTTGTATCTTCGAGACGAACACAGGCAAGATGGAAACAAATAGCTGAAAACAGTTCTTGTAGTCCTCGGAAAATCGACAGAAAAGCAACTATGAGAAGTTCAGAAAGTGCCAGGGACATCGACGTCGCAGTCAACCGGTTGAATAATCGGTTGTGTTGAATAAAAGAAAATTGTATTCACCTGTTGTCTCTTGATTTTAATAAATAAGGCGATTATAATCGATTTTAAAGGCCAAAAATTCACTCGTTAAAAATCGATAACAATCGATGAAAACCAAGAAAAATCGATAAAACAAATGAGTGTGTCATCGATTTTTACCGATTGATCGATACAATCGATATCAATCAAATCAAATTTACCGATTTTTACCGATTTATCGATTGATAAATCGGTACCGATTTTTATCGATTGGCTACGCCGGGTTTTTAAAAGCAAAAAATGATGTTGTATGATCAGAAACCAAAACATAAAGTTCCATTGGTGTGATAAATTATCACAAAATATATCAAAACTGTTGATAAGTGTCTCTAGTCATTGATGGACTTGGTCTCAATGAATTACAACTTGAAAAAAGTTAGCCTAATTTTTTTCAAGTTTCCACATTTTCGTCTCCTTAACCCATTCACACCTGAGGATTTTTACGTTTTTGAGTGATTTTCTGCATACACACGCCCCATAGGATTTCGTGACTTCATATTTGGAGTTACCATTGAAAGTGCTGCTGTTCTAAAATACTGAAGGCTCGAGTTTACTGGAAACGTCATTGTGACGATCTCATTTTGCTTGGTTGATTTGCAATAAAGGGTCCAATATGAATAATCTACGATTTTTGGTAAGTTCACAGCCATTTTTCATCTTTAGTAGCTGCCTGGTGAGCATCATTAAGCTTGGAGGTAGTTCAGAGTCCACTTCTCAATGAAGCGAGTTAGGTGTTGTACTTCGTTTACGAATTTGGCTCGTTGCTCGTTGAACTGGAAAAATGGCCGCCTGGAATTGAAGTAGCTTTGGGACTCAACTCTGGATGAATTTCTCGACCTACCGCGGCATATTTTGGAAGTTGCGACCACAGGAGAACACAACAAGCACGAAATTTTGGCGGTGGGTCAGAGTGGCTGTGGACTTAGTATATATATGAAAATTTTGGAGGACAGAATGGGCGCTGTCAAAAAATCTGTTTATTTCCCAGCATGCAGTGCGGTGGTGATGTTGAAAATCGAGGCAAGGTGAGTATGCACTAGTATAAGAAGCTGTAGCTAGGCCCGAGCAACGAATAAGAGCAAAAAAATTCACTGCTAAGCTAGGACTAGGACTGAATTTTGCTGTAAATGTTGACTTTTGGGTTTGCCACGATGATTTGAATAAAAAAAACTAAAGGCAAAAACATGATTTTTGTTGTTTTTCTATGACGTTAAAAACGGTAATTTTTGTTATTGTCCAAATTCAAACGCTGATATTCTGCAAAAATCGCTGACTTTTTTGTGTTTATTGGGTATCTCAATTTGAAAGACTTTCTAGTCAATGCTCACAACTGCTAGTTAAGGCAATGTTCGCACGATTGAGAAAGTTACAATTTTTTAAAGCAGTGGAGTCTTGTACGGGCGGTTCAGGTGTCAATGGGTTAATGAACTAGAACAGACCACGATTTGTTACTCTTTCAAGAATTGGTTGATTTCACTCTCTTGATGTTTTAGCAATATTTTGTAAATAAGTCAAAATATTGTGAAATGGCTTTGACCAAAAAAAAACATCAAAATTCCTGTGATACACTGTACTTCCCCTTTAAACAGGAATATTTATTCAGAAGTCTCAACTTCAGTGATTTGGTGACTTTGGTGCGAAAAATGAGCCATTTGTGCACACATGTCGAACGCCGAAAGCTACCAAACTCTCCTTCCTTTCAGTTATATTAATTATACAAAGTAAGATAGATGGGGCGTTGGTGTTTTTCTAAGGGAGGTACAATTCTCAAAACCGCTTGAAAGTGGTGGGTACATTATTTTAAGATCACTTGAAATGGGGGGTACACTAATATTGCACTGCTCTCAGACCCTGGGCTTTACTGTTCAAATGTTCACCTTCCTTCGATCTCTGAAGAACAGACTCCAGCTTTAGCAAAACATCTTCATTATCCAGACATTGCAGTGAGGATCTAAGATATTTTCCCTTAACAGACTTTTCGCGAACTTCTGACCTCTTCTCTTGCCAATTCAAAGACTTTTCTAACTCACATGTACAATCGCTCGATATTTTTGTTGCAGCCATATTGAAAGCTATGCAACCAAGCCTCTTCATTCTCAGCCAGGCCAATTCTCAACATTCAATACACAGGCTACCCAAAACATTACATATGGCGGGGGAGGGGGTGTACGATACAAAAACTGTGATTGCATAGGAGGGTATGTTTTTCTAGAACTGTTTTTTGGGGAGGGTATATTTTGGTACCGGTAGATTTACTTGAAAAAACACCCCCCCCCCCTCGACGTAATAAACGATCGGTCCCTAAAAATCGCTCAAATAGCGTAGAAACACTGTATAAAGATAGAACACACAACAGTAATAAATGTTTCAACAATTTTAGTCAGCAATTTTGATTTTATATATTGCTTAAAACGTTCAATTCGAAATTCCATACAATACATGTATGTTTTAAATTGTCAAATACATTAATTTGCAAACAATACGCTTGCGTGTCCTGTGTTTCTGCTTCTGTTCAAAAACATCGACACGTCATGGCATTCGGGATCGCTAAAATATACGTTTATTTCCTTCCTTTAACATTCTCCTACATGTTCATATCCTACATGACACAGTGCAACATTTGTTGACGGGTGTATCGGCTTTAGAAAAATAAAATCTCGGAAATGGCCTTCACTTACCCTTTTGGGATTGACGCAAACATTTCCTCCGTAGGTGCGTGAGACGTGAAATGTAAACTGAATTCATCAGATCTGGATACAAATACATCAAGTTCTGCATTCAATTCCTTTTGCTTTTCTTCCGAATTCAGAAAAAGACACGTTCGACTGAAGATCAACACGTGTTTTCTCGAAGAACCTCCGGCCGCTTCCGCCATATTTCTCGAAAGAGCAACGTAGCTCTCGGAACGCCTTACAGGATTGGCGGGCGTCGGGGAGGGGGGAACTGGGGAGATAAGGGGAAAGGACGCCTTTCATTTCTGCGGTCGCTGGCCTGGCGGCCGCAAAATCCGATTGGCTAACGCACAAAGAGTAATTAATTAAAAAATGTAAACACATCACATTCACGAAGCTTCATGACCGATTTAAATCTCGCTGGTAGCTACAATTTAAGCTTGAAACCTGAACAAGAATCTGCTGTACGATCTCGTCTCGATGGCTGGGATGTGCTAGCAGTTTTGCCCACTGGATACGGCAGCCTTCCAGGCAAGATTTCCGTATAACCCCATACATTAATAGACCAATTCCGATATATTAAAATTCATACTTGGCTCCGAGGCTTAGGGGAATAAAACAAAAGAAATAAGTTATTCATACCTGGATCTCGATGTGATTTCTTTTGTTTTATTTCCCTAAGCCTCGGAGCCAAGTATGAAATTTAAGGTGGCTCGATATAGTATTTTGGTTTCCCTGTATAGTATATTTGGAGGCAAAACAATTAGAGTTATACTTTGCGGATCGTCATCACATTTTACCCCGAAATCAAGATAATATTACAGTATTAATTTGCCATACATGTATTGAGGTTGGCGTTGCCATGGCAACGCCATTGGGCTTTTAAGTAAGGCCTCAAAACAGACATATCTTCAATTATCTTTAAAATTCCACGGTGAATTCTGTTTAAATTTTGCATACGGCCTTCGACCCGTGTGTTCTACCCGAGTACCAACTTTAAAAAAAATCTGTCAGAAATTTTAAAGAAAAAACGCGTTTTTTAGAATTCGTTGGTAATTTTTTTCTCTGTTGACAGAATTTTTTGAAAATCGCGTAAAACGCACTTTGGATAGAACGAAGTCAACATGCAAAAAATGAAAAAAATTTACCGAGCGGAAGCGGAAGTGTGGACTTCGAAAGTTTCAAATTTCCGAAAATTTTGACACGACAAGATCGGCAATTACGCATGCGTGGCAGTTATCACGCCACTCCTCCACGCGGATTTTGTGGTCGATTTGCGGATGTTATTCTTGTTTATTCATTTGTAGACAAATCTCTTTCGCGCTGTGCAGCTTTTTGTGAGATAGAAACTGTTATCTTTTGGATGAATCGTGTCTAGTAATGGCTGATACATCACTTGCCTTCGAAATGATTAACAATTCTGGCTAAAATCGCTGGATGCTTTGTTCCTCGTGGTGTGGATGGAATCGCTGCTGTCGGCGCTCTGCTCAAAATTGCGAGCCTCTTTAGAGACGCTGTAAGTCCTGGTAGGACAGGCCACTTTCTGTAATTTTTGTAGGAGGCTTTGCTTTACTAGCCCATTATTACTCTGAGAAAAGATGTTATCCCTGAAATTGCACACGCTGGAAGCGTTCGTCTAAAAATACCATGTCTTCGAAAGCGAAGGAGGCGGGATTTACATTGCCGTTGTTTACAACGACAGGGATTGAAATAATAATAAATACGCGATGGAGAGCAAAGACATCTTCCAAAGCATCATGTGCTAAAAGCTCTTCATTAAAAACAGATTTTAAAACCGATGGAAGATTGCTTCTACAGGGCTTTCCTCCCGGATTGAGCGATTCGGGTGTTTTGACAAGGTGAAGACTGTCGGCGAATAGAATTTTTCATGGATGAAAGTGTTTCTTTGAACTCATGCCTAACTGATAGGAGCCTCTGCGGAGGAGAGAGCCTAAGACAGCGTGGCCGATCAAAACACTGTGGCAATTTGCGATAGCATTACTGGAGAGAAAAGTGGTGAAATCGCTCAGATGAACAGTATGCATTGGAACGTTTTCTTTGAGCAAAGTTTTCTGGCCATTTATCGATTCCACTGACAGTTTGTTAAATCGAGAAGCGTAGTAGCTGATGTTGCATTTTGGAAAAATGCACATAGTAATTGTAAGTGTTTACCTGTTTAGTTATAGCTGCTATTTTATCTAAAGAAGTTGTCTCCGTGTCAAAAACTACAAATTGATAATCACTGTAGCCGTGTTGTACGTTGTGTCTTTTCTTGAACGCCAGATCGAAGATTTCCTTATTTTCTCCTTTGAGTATTTCTGATTTGCTGCTTTATTAAAAGCCATACAACGACTGCTTCCTTTTTGCTTTTTATTTCCTCTGGTGGTTCGTAGCTGGATAACCCTTTTTTGTGCATTTTCTTATCTAATTGATGACGAGAATCGACCACAAATGTCATGCAGTGGGTGGGAACTTCGTCGCGTACACGCTCTGTTGCTGTTTGTTCTTATTAGAAGATGAACTGTCTTTCCCAACACATTCTGCATTACTCTTTTAATAGAGTTAAGATTAAGAAAATACACTGCCCCTAAAAACAGCCCAAAATAAACTCTCTCGTATTCAGAGGAAAATTGCGTCCATGCGGGGCTGAGTTGTCGATCGCGAAACCATTCTTCACTGCCTTCTTGTCAGGGAACTTCAACCGCCCTGTTTTCTTTTTCTCGGTAAATCACATTACCACCAAAGAAAGAGGAATGTAAACCTAGCTTGCATACACGCGAAAAACACAGTCAACCAGGCCGGCGCAAAAATAAAATTGCGAAAGGAGTGTTGCGGCCATGTTTGTTTATCTTTTTTCTTGCATGACTCAAATTTTTAAAAGTCCCGCGGGTAAATTAGAACCCAATCTGCGCGCGCCAAAAAAAACTATATCGAGCCACCTTAATATATCGGAATTGGTCTATTGGGAAGCGCATGTTTGCTTTCGAGTTTTCCATACATTTCTCTGTAAAAATTTTCCAACAGTTTTGCAAAGAAATGTATGGAAAACTCAAAGGCGAACATGCGCTTCCCAGCATAATCACAACCCTCAAATTTAATCGCTCTAAAAACTTTTGCAAGATATCTTAAAAGCTAACAGACCATAGGTATTCCAGAAATGAATTTTACCGTAAATATTTAAAGTGCCCCTATGATCAAATTTTTGATTTTCATTTTTTTACATGTTCGTGTACTATTAGACTTTCTTTCTCATCTTGCCAAATTTCAATCCATTACGAACATCAGAAGTCATTTTATTTTAACATTTACTTCCGAGAATTTACGGCCGCGATTAATCAACCTTGTTCCAAGGCTTGGTTGCGAATGGGAGAAAGTGACGTCAAAGACTCAAACATACCTCACGGGTTGAAATTACAATAACAATCAGCATAGAAAATTGCACGAAGAACAAGTCCAAAGTTTTTGTTCCTTTTCGCGTGATTTTCAATACTTATTGTTATTATAATTTCAACCGCAGAAAAAATGTCCGTTACTGTTGCTTTCACGGAATGAATGAAAAGTGAAAGCACAGGGACCCCAGACACATAACGACAGTCCCCAACGACAGAAATATGAGGATTTGTATGGTTAAGGTGAAGTCAAGCCAGAAAACTGCAAAAACTCACTAAAATACCATTAAGAAGCCATAAAGCCGCCAAGAAACAACAGATAGACATTATTGAATGAGGTATAAACATTTAAATGACCGTTCTATCAACGATAACATCCCATACAAATCCTCACATTTTTGTCGTCGAGGACTCTCGTTGTGAGTCTGGGCTCGTTGTGAGTCTGGGCTCCCTGTGGTGAAAGTTAGTTACTTTCTCCATTCAAGGCCTAACATAGGAGTTTAAAGATAAAACAGAAGAACTTTCTAGACCGTCGTTGTTACTTTTAAATTTATTCTATAACGTGTTTTTTCTCACACATATTCTCCGTAATTTGGGAGCGCGAAAATTACAGAACAGTGTAGCAATTAAGATAACCGGTTTGAGAATAAAATACAAACGAATGGCATCGGTCTCGCGATTTATTCTGTTGGCTCTTTGAACTCCTATGTTAGGTTTTGGGTGTAGACAGTTACAAAATATATATATTCGAGTATCTTTTATTTAGCGTTCAATCGTCTTCAATTTCCATACAAATCCTTATGTTTCCACCATGTTGCTTCGAGTACCCATAATGCATTTTGCACCGTGAAAGAGTCTGTGGGAATTCTCATTTAGAAGTTCATCGGACGTTTTATTTATAGCTTGTCTAACAGCATTGACAGCTTGATCCATTTGTTTGAGGAAAGGGTATTTTGTTGATGAAGGTTTCTTAAAGGCCGGCTATGTTACATTTGTTATTGCCACCTCCAAAGCCAAAAGACTTCTTTATAGCAGTGAAAGCCCAAACATAAGAGGCCAGTTTTGTTAAAAAATACTCTAACAGTGCTCTAAGAGTAAAAATAAGTGTCTTGGACTGCTGATGGCCAGGATGGAAATGGATCGCATCTTGAATAAATTGGGCTAATTTTTTCAAGTTTATCGCCCTTCTGTTTTGGAAAACTCGCTAAAACTCTGATTTTGGTTTATTTTCTCTTCGTTAATTATCTTCCTCTTAGTTTTGCATATGCATTTCATATATGACTATTCACTCAGTTCTGTTTCTATCTTTTCTTTTTGCCGTAAGGATCAGTTTGACGTTTTTACCTTTACTATTATAAGGTGCTTCGTTTTAATGTGGGGTAGTTTGACCCAAAAATCTCAAAATCGCCATAGCCCCTTCAAGATCGTTCCTAGTTCACTATGATCGTTCCTAATTGAATACGAAGTATGCGAGAACTACCATCTTTGAGAAAATTTATGTTTTAGTTGCCATAGCATAGCTATATGTCTGACATGATTTTTTTTTCTGTTCACCTACAGAGCTGGTTCAGTAATCGCCATCAGAAGTGGAAAAGAGAGTTGAGAAGACTCCGCCCAGTTCTTCCCGGGTCCGGCTTGGTTCAGACTTCCTACCAGAGATCCTTCCAGAGTACTGCTGGCTTCAGTCACTATACCGAGTTCCCTTCACGATTGCAAGTACCTTTGCAAAGATTTCCATCCACACCCAGTGAATGTTCCGCTGCCGTCCGCATCAAATCTGATCACGAGACCGCCTCTTATGGCAGTTCCACCACCCGCACGGGTTCCATGGCAACAAGTGTATACACCATTCCGATGCGTCCAGACATCTATTATCAGCACAGAGCAGCACCTTCGCACCCGAGTAACCACCCGATGCCCGCGAGGAATCCCGTCCCCGGACCACCTGAAATCCGTCAAGTCCCTGGTGCAGAACCCAAGTCTCTCGCAAACGAATTCCTTTTCCGTATTACGTCGCAAAAGAGTTTCCGCATATCTTTGGTGACTTGGATGAAGACGGAGACCTGGAACCTCCGCCGACGCCCTCGTTTGACCTGCCGATTGAATTTGAGTCAATATTAGACTGCTAGCAGTCCCTCTCTAGATAGTCGAGCGGGCGAGCAAATACGCGATCGGCGATTGAGTGCCGAGCGAACCGAGGGGGCTCTGGGGAAGAGGCGGGAAGGACTGCAGTCTCTTCTGTAACAAACGCGTTCAGATAACTCCGCCCACCAAGTGTGAGAACCCTTTAAAAATAAACTAATCTTGTCAACTTAATAAAAGACAACTCCGCCTCTATTTGTCTATCTGCTTTAAAACACGCGCGAAACCGGCATGTGGACTAAAATAGAACCGTGCTTTGTACTTTTCCGTACCGATTGTGGATTTATTATTTACAAAGAGGACTCCATTCGCGTGGTTTATTCAAGGACAGAAAATGTAATTTCTGCTGTACGAAACTGGTACGAAGAAGAAGTAAAGGAAGAAAGCCGAAGAAAGAGACAGAGGCCTCTGATTTTTGTCGTATGTGTGGGACAAATTTTAAGAATAAGGGAAATTACATATCATATAAAAACCTTTTCACTACTTCGAAGGATGGCGCTCCTTTTAACAGGATCGTGACTGAAAGTCTAAAGCTTTCCGAAAACTCTGCACCCCGGGGTCTATCTGCTCATGTTAGCAAGAAATGTGCGCTGAAAATCAGAAATATGGAGGATTTTAAACCTTTAAAATATCGCGTGCAACGGACAAGAGGTCAAGTCTGTCTGTTGTGGTTTCCTGTGGTGTCTGCTATGCTCTTTGCTCTTGTAGAATTTGACCTGTTTTAGCGTCCTTGTTTGCCTGGCGGTTGGCTTGTTGCTTTTGCCATAATTGGCATATTGGTTTTTGTGTAGGAAAGGTTTACTCATTCTCTAGCTTTTCTCTCTGAAATGACATGACAGGATCTGAAATGCTTTTTTTTTGGCCACGGAATGTATTTCCTGTTATTTTGTCAAGCTGGGCCCAGCTATTTTAGTTTTCGTCGTTGCAGGATATTAATTTTGCAGATCCATTTGGCAAGCTTAGCAGAGCGAGTTGAAGCTTAAAAAGAAAGCAATTCAACTTATAGGAACTTGAAGTTTGCCCTACTGAATCAAGGCTGTGATTTTAGCATTCATTCGCTTCCCGTTATAGCCGCGTGGAGCTGCGATGTTTATAATTCCTCCGTTGTCAATTTTGACAGTCTAACGACTGTTTTGTTTATGTCGGCCACTATCATACAAGGACAGAGCTATGATAAATTATTGATTTTCCGAAGTCAGTTGGTAGCACAGCCATGACATCTTTCCCCGATAGAAGCGCTTCCACCGCTAATGTCTGTTCTTCTTTTAAAACTAAACAGCCGAGGCAACCAGACAAATTGTCTATTTTCAATCCCACTATTACATGTCATCGTCTCAACTCTGATGTGAAACTTGAGATATCGATTCACACGAGATGTGTCAAGATTGTTAATACTCGTCAAACTTCCCTGACAGCTTTCTATTGTCTATGAACCAATCGGAGTTTTCCGTCCCTGGTGCGGCGGGGAATTCGAACGCGAAAGTTACAGAAAAGACTGCAGTCCCTTTTCCTACTGCCTCTCCCCCAGTTTCCCCTCGGCCAGTTCGCTCGCTCCAGTCTCGCCGAGCTTGTTTTTGTGATTAGCGCGCCAGCTCGATTGACTGAAAAGGGACAGCTAGCAGTCTAAGTCAATATGTGACTCACTGCCTGATTCAGACCAGTCCGTGGAAACCTCGAGTCACTCCAGTGGGAACAGCGATGACTTCGCCGATAATGTTCAGCCAAGCGCATATGATTCATGTTGCTTTAGAAGTAACGGAGAACTTTCCAGCGGATTTGCGTCCGAAGGAAGGAATTTGGGGTTTAATCGACAAGACTGATATTGAACTTAAAGAACATTAAGATAATCTGGCAGTCGCTGCTAGTTAAGGAAAAAGTTGTTTTTATTTATAAGCAAAGAAGTCTAAGAACTACTGATGTAAATTAATACCTTTTGATGTCTGGCTTATTGTTATTCAAAATTTAACTTTTCTTCATAATTAGATATAAAAATAAGAAGTACTACTGTAAATTATACAGCTTGTAATGGCTTAATATGTGGGCCAATCATTTACTCTCGCATTGTTATGTCTGACTTATTGTAATTCAAAAATCAAAATTTAACTTTTTTATAATTCGTTATCGCTTTAAAGTGCCTATGAAATGAATTTTTTTTCTTCGTTTTTCATTAGTTTATTATGTCCAAAGAACGAAAACAATAATCATTTCCCGAGGAAAAGAAAGAAAATCGGTTTTTTAGCCCCTCGAAGATGCGTCACTTCGGTTGAAAAGTGGCTCCAATTTTTGGAGAGCCTGGGGGCGAGTGAGCGTGCGTGATGACGTAAATTACGTAAATAGTATGACACATTGGTTTGTTTACGCTATAATTCCCTTGGAATCCTTTAGCGTGATGGTCATTTTGCCAACGTTTTTGGCTGTACAAATGTCAGACAGCGCCTAATTTGTTTCTTTACAGTCCTCTGAAGGTGAAGAGGATCAGTTTCGGATCACTCTTGATCAACTGAAATGATCGTGTCTGGATCGTGTCCACTGTAATTTTGCCGTAGCGAGACGAACCGACTGTGCCACTTGAGCGAAGGAAGTGAACATGAAGAAGACGGACTTTGATCATTTAGATTATTGAACGTGAAAGGTATACATTTCAGTAGCACAGCGTCTCAGTGGTTCGCCAGTTGAGTTGTAAGCTTATTGAACGCAGAGGCGTTTTTGTTATTTCTTTTTAGTGGCTCGTTGACTAGCGTTTATCGAACGCGAACGATATATTTGTAGTACAAACAATCATGATAATAGCGCATTAGCGACTCGGCCGGTCTTCTCTGAAGTTCATTGATCGCGCGTGGAGGTTATGAACTTATTTTATCGGCTTGGCAATTCGCTTGTCTACTTAAAGTTCTTTTTTCAATGCGAAGGATATGTCTTGGCGGCTTGCTAGTTGAAAGTTTCTAAATTATACTGATATGTTATGCATATCCGAGGTGGTGTTTTTCAGGCGGCTTGCTGAATTGAATGTGAATGGTGTATTTTTAGCGGCAAGGTGCCTTGATAGCGTATTTTTTTATTTATTTATTCAAAATGTTTGAACTCAAGGATATACGTAATAATTATGCTTCTTAGTTCAGTGTCTTGCCAGCGATTGATCGTTTCTGGAAATTTTAACCACTTGGCGGCTTGCAAGTGAGTTCAAAGTATCGTGTTTACATTTATGTCTGATTTATATTTCATTGTATAAAAATTGATCTGATCGAACACGCAATCATTCAGCGATGTATTTTGTTTCGAATAGCATTTGTACGTGTAGATTTTTGATAGATGTTCCGTAGAATAGACGCCTTCCAGTGAACACTTGCGTCGCTGCACTTTGAATTTTATAATTCGGAATACCGTATAAACATTTATATTACTCGCCAGTCAGTGCCGATCGAGTCAGTATATTTTTGTAGGCCTCACTGACTTCGACGGCTCTCCAGTCGAGCCGAGGCTTGAAGGAACTTCCAAACAGGATATGGATTGGAAAAATTATGCTTGATTAAACGGCCTCACCGGCCGGAATGTTATTTTCTTTTGCAAAATAATATTAATCTTAACAATAAGCGCTTTCATTGAAAACAACATCGCTTGACGTACCCTTTCCGATGTCGACGAACAAATTTCGTGTATTTCGCCGGCCTATTTTCCTCTGGAGCAAAATAAAGCTTTGTTACACCCTCTGTTATCGAAGAATTCTAATATCTCGTAAGTTTGAGGCCGCTCGCCACATAATATTGGTCCACCTCTAGCGACGTCTCTTGTCAGCTCTCTTGTTCTCTATATTCCCGCAGCAGTTTGTACAACTATTTACGTCACAGTGTAATATGACACTAGTTTTGGCCGCGCACAAATTGGAGCCACTTTTTAGCGCCAACAACCTAACTTTGAGACCATAAAAAAAGCATTTCGCATCGTCCCTAACACTTTAAACCTTTTATTCCAAGGTCTAAAAAGGTGAAACTTTCGATACATCAAAAAATAAATTTCATTTCATAGGCACTTTAAGAATATTAAGCTGTTATTTATAACGTCATGGTACTGATCAATAAAAACATTGTAAAGTAAAACAGTCATAAGTTTATTAAATTTTATTTTCCTTATCTTTCTAACTCTCAAGAGTGTCATACATCAACATTCAAGAAAAATCCCAAATTTCATTTTGTATAATATTGAAAAACACTGAAGAGGTTTGATTGGAATGGTCACACCATAGGATTTCGTTCACAGACTCAAAAGTTAGAACAAATGGTACCATGCAAAAGTACTGCGCGCTGAAAAGGTTTCATTAGCCTGTTCCAAGCTCCGAGATAGTGGGGAACGCGCGAAGTAAAAAAAGGTACAAAATCGAAAAAACGTACCGCTGAAGAGGTTTCATTTGAATGGTCACACCATAGGATTTCGTCAACAGACTCAAAAGTTAGAACAAATGGTACCATGTAAAAGTACTGCTTATTAAAGAGGTTTCATTTGAATGGTCACACCAAAGTGACGAGACAAATTTTCACCAAGACGTCTCTCATCACCCGAGGAACAACATTAAGGTTACCGTGTACCTTCGGGGGTGTCTCCAGTATAACAGCTCTAGCATCTTAAGATTACACTTAATATACCGAAACCCAGATATCAAATTAAAGCTTATAGAGCTGGCTATCTAAATATGGAAACCATTTGGTAATAAAATGAATTTTCGAAATTTTTACGACGTCTAAATTCGAACGTCCGAATCAGCCTTAAAACGCTATAACTCAAAGCGATTATTGTATTTTGCTAATTTGATTTGTTCTCGGGTATCCGGACACGAAGCGCTAAAAAAATGTGTCGGCAATTTCCCATATTCAATGGCAGTGAAAAGTTAGAGAATATTTTCGAAAAAGGGAGAAAAAAAAGTTGGTATGATCGCACGGAAATGGCTCTTGACGAAAAAGTTTTCGGAAATAAGAAATTCGCCGACAAGTTTTTGTTGACTATATGTTAGCCTAGCTTGTGTCCAAATTTGAGGAAATTCGAACAAATTTCCTTTGAGTTGTAGCTCTTTAAGGTGTCCCTTACAAGCGAAAAATTAACTTTGAGAAAACAGCGCTTTGAAAAACATATCGCTTCATAAACAAACTCCGCCCACAAAAGTTATACCGTCATTTCTCCGTCAATTTTCACTATTTTTCGATATTTTTTTTTGGATGAAAGTTCATTCTGTAAACTTTATTTTGACGCCAAAAAAAAATTTCCATAAATTTTCGATCTGAAGGTACACTGTAACCTTAATTCAAGTTGGGTCTTGCAAGCGCGCAGGGTATGCTGGGTAACCTCATTCCCAGGGTCCTTCCCGCGACGGACGTAGAGAGAGGACCTGGAAATAAGATTGATTCCCAGCTTCTTCGCAATTATAAAACCAAGATGGCGGAAGCCGCGCAATAAACGGCAGTTGACACGAAGCAAATGAAAGACGAAATATTTAACGAGGGTTGGCTTGACGATGATGACTTTGGTCTGGATGAAAAAGAGATAAATTATTTGGAAGAAACCTTACAAAGAATCGAAGAAAACTATCTGGGAAATCCAAAACATTACACGCTTTTCTCTGGTGGTGCAAATGGCAGTGATTTGTACTGGCAAAATTTGGGCGCTAAATTCGGTGTTCGTGTGAAGGCATTTTCCTTCGAGGCTCATGGTAAAAGAAACAGTGCTAGAGTTGTTCTAACCGAAGAACAGTTAAAACAAGCAGATGAGTACTTGCATAAAGCGAACAAAGCTTTAAAAAGACATTTTCCAACGAGCAAAGGCTTCATTAATAACTTGCTTCGCCGTAACTGGTACCAAGTTTAAGACACCAATGGGGTCTTTGCTGTTGGCAAACTGAGTACAAGTCGAAGTATAGTTGAAGGTGGAACAGGATGGGCCGTACAGATGGCTATAGATGCCAAGAAACCCGTTTATGTATTTGACACGATGAGTAATTCTTGGCAGCGATATGAATATGGACAGAAGAAGTTCATATCTTGTAAGGTTCCAAAACTGACTTTAAATTTTACTGGCATCGGGACAAGGGCTATATCAGAGAAAGGTAAAGCTGCGATTGAGAAAACATTTAAAGAGACTTTCGGAAAACTGACAAAATCCAGCAGGTAGCAGTAGGAGTATATAAATATTATTTAGTGAATTTACCTCTGAATAATAATTTTCTAGATTTCTGATTGGTTCCCTCCACTAAAGATCTGGGCCCGGTTGTTCAAAAGCGAATTAACACTAATCCCGGATTTAAAGTTAACCGAGCATTTCATTTCTCTGTTTAAAAATGTTTTCAAAAAGTCATTTCTAGCTAGTAGTGAACAAGACAAGTTAAAGGGAGGGTTTCACGGTTCGGCGCATGTGCAAGCTATGGCGTAAGCCATTTAAAACTCATTTAAATTCAGTATTTAGACCAATCGGACGCGAGTAAATAACTCTGACGGGAAATTTGCCTGTGAAAATGTCGCTGATTGAATGGATGATTATACATATCAATGAAAGCCACCAGAGCATAGAATAAATCCTTCGGGTCAAAGGTTTTATTTAGTGTTGACTTTGTCGGTGTAATCCGTTGAAATTTTCTGTGAATTTTGGTCATCCTTCGCTTTATTTGGACTAATTGTAGTATGTGATTATTGAAGTAAATGTGAGTGGTTTTTTAACCGATAAAATTGGCAAGTAAGCGAATAAGTTGTATTTTCCACTGGCTGAGGAACGAAATAAGTGGAAAATGTTTTCTCACACACCTCTGGGACCGAGGGTCTGTTTTTTGAGTCACGTGCTCACTGTGTTTTGTCAGTTGCTGTTTTGCTGTCCGCCATTGCTGACGTTTATTTTGAGCCCCAGTTCCCTCCCAACCCTTCGTTTCAGTTGAAAACATACACTCTGTTGGTTAGATATTCTTTATTAAGACTGTCAGCATAAAGTCGTACTGAGCTTATGATTGTTGTTTAATATTACTGTATTTTGCCTACATTACGTATATGCTAGGCAGTATTTGTTTGTGAAATAAAAGAGTCAGTTGGCGGCGGTCAGCTTGACAATGGCGGTCAGCTTGACAATGGCACCCAGAGGTGTGTGAGAAAGCATTTTAATCTGTGCACATGCTCCGAACCGTGAAACCCTCCCTTTAAAGTCGAAACAGAAGGGCAGAAAACTTTGGAAAATTTTCAAGTTGATCGAGTTGTTTAACTGGATTCAAAATTTACGCTAATCCTGGGTTAGCTTAATCGTGTTTTGAACAACCTGGCCCTTAGCTATTATCCTTAAGTGGACCAAATGTGGGAAAATGGTAACAAATTGTTTGAACAGTTTGTTGATATTGAGCTGTGCTGTGTGGGCACTAATCATGCCATCATAATTTTGAAAAATGTTTTGGGCAAAAAATGCAAAAAGTTTGAAAACATGTTCTTGAGTGTTTGAAAATTTACTAAAACAGTTATTCTCCTCAGACTTGATGGATATGAGCTGATTATAACCAACCTCATAATTATCTGGTGCCTCCTCGAAGAAAATTGTTATATATGCTTGCAACTGAAGCCTTTTCTGTCTGACAGCTGCTATTATACACCTCCTTCCCAATAAGTTATTTTTGCAAGTCATCAAATATATCATACGTAATAAAGTCAGGTTCACACTAGTTACATAATGACAGAACAATGAGGTCACACAAATACAAAAAACAACTTGTATCTATGTTTTATTTCCCCGGTGTGAACAACTGAACATAATACGAGCATAATGACATTAACTTAATGACATATGGAAAAAAGGTGATCTTTTCTTTATGTCGTTATGTCCATATTCTTATATTGTTATGTCTCTAGTGTGAACACGAGACCGACATAAACTCAATCAGACTGTACAAGTAACTTTACATGAGAATGATCTGAATGTATGAAGCAATGATACGAGACTGGTACGACTCAGACTGGCATAGAGTGTTTACATGAGACCAGTCTGAACCTCAAGCCAATCATTAATCAAGAGACAAAAGTCTCATACCAGTCCAAAATTATTTTGTGGTTATGTGGTTTCCCACTCTAACTTCAAACTGATCTGAGCCATTTGTGTCGGTTCAGCTCCCAGAATGAGTCAGACCAGTCTGAGATGATTTTATTTTTCAGACCAGTTTTATGTAAACAGAAGCAAGCATTAGTACATCCTCGGAGACCCAGGGGCAATTAGTTGGGGCGCGACGAAAATCGGCATTAGTTTTCAAGAACGGCAAAAAAAGGGGCTCTTTTCGCCGTTCTTGAAAACTTATGCCGATTTTCGTCGCGCCCCGACTATTTGTCCCTGGGTCTCTGAGGATGGCATTAGTATGGAGACCAGTCTCATGTAATCAGGCCCTAAATCACTGAAGTAATGATGTCAATGAATAGTGTCTAATATTGCCCTCATCATGGACATAGCATTAATAATTATGATTAATTTGGACTGCAGTAAGTTGTGTGATGTAAGGAAAACAAAATGATATAAGGCGAAGTATTTGGCTGCTCTAGACATCTTATAAAAGTCCTGCACTGATGCTAAGCCATGTAAATAAGTGACACAGGACCGCAGTGTACGTAGGATCTAGAGAAAATATTATCAGCCAAAAATGTGAACACAGTCAAACCTGTATATAACGGCCCTGTACATAACGGTCACCCAGTATATAAAGGTCACCGAACAACTTCTCAATAATCGTGCCTTATATTTACTGTAAAGTTTACCTGTATATAGCAGTCACCCTTTAGACTTCCCGAATGCACAATTTCATTATTTTTTACCTGTATATAACGGTCACCAAAATGGATTACGATCAAACCATGACAAGCTTTATTCAACAGCTCATTTGCAAGATGCCACTTTTCCAATATAGACCATGACTATCGCATAAGACTTGGATCTTATACCCCATTCACACCAACGCTTAAACATGTTTAAATGTTGTTTAGTTTAAAACAGGTTTAGAAAAATAGCTCCTAACCTCCCGTAATATTTGGAATGAAATCTTTACTAAAAGAAACGTTATTGACTTTATTACCATTCCAGGTAGTTTGAGTCAAATACATTTCAAAACGTTCAAGATAGAGGCTAAAACGTAGTTAAACTAAACAACATTTAAACATGTTTAACCGTTGGTGTGAATGGGGCATTAGACTAAAGAAACACTATCTCGCAAGTTATGCTAACCGCAGACTTGCGCTTTAAGGACTGAGAAATGAACTGATCCTAAGCAGCGACTAATTCCTACTTAAGGGGCTACTACTGATCTTGGCAACACTTTTAAAATGAGCCAAAGAAACTCCATTGTAATATAATATAATATAATATAATATAATATAATAATAATATAATAATATAATATAATAATATAATATAATATTTCCTCAGCCACCAATGATCGCTTATCGCCGAGATCAAAACCTACGAAACGAAACGTCTTGGTCCACACGTCCGACACAAATCAAGCTACTTCGCCCGCAGGTTCTGCTCCTTGTCGACACCCCCGCTGCCGTACCTGTAACCACATCTCAAATAACACTACTCTACTAGCTCCAAAAAGGTCCTTCATCATCAGAGAGTCCTTTACCTGTCTGTCATCTGGCCTTATATACTGCATCTCCTGCCGTCGCTGCCCTGCCATTTACATCGGCGAAACTGGGCGCACTCTTAGGGAACGGTTTGGCGAACATCTCAGGAGTATTACCAAGAGTGCACCTGGTTTTCCAGTCGCAGAGCACTTCAGTTCCAATGGACACTCTGCGGATGACGTGCAGGTTTGCGGCGTCAAGCTCTGCGGCGGAAACAAGCAAAGGAAACGGCAGGAGATGCGTCTTATTTTCCAACTTGGTACCTGTCAACCGCACGGCCTAAATACTAACTTTCGTTTCTTCTGAAGGTCGCGCGCGCGCATGCAAGAAACAATCATTTAAACTTTAGATGTCGTGGCGTATTTCTCAACGAACATATTTCCATTGTAATATGCCAATAGCTAGCAAACAAACGACGGCATAACCACAGGCAGCCCAAGCGCACGTCACGAGAAAGCGAAGGATTAATTATAAGCGGTGTGCGTTCTTCGGTTCCAACGGAAGTCATTCACCCAAATTTTACCCAAAGCACGCTGTGAAGACGGTAATATCCTCCTTTATAACATGCCAGAGCTAGCAAACAAACGACGGCACAACCACAGGCAGCCCAAGCTCATGTCACGAGAAAGCGAAGGATTAATATTCAGATTAGTGGTGTGTGAGACGGGACGTGACCCTTCGATGAAAGCAGTATGGGCCTTTATCACGCGGCGGCCATGTTGATTCCCAGGAGAATAAAATGCTTTGTTTTCCCCTGCTTAACCTCGTTCTCAACTTTTTCACTGCGAGGCTTGGGGGGTAAATCTTTTGTTTTTATACAAAATGGCGGGGCGTGATAAAGGCCCATTGGGTTACTGTAGGGGTTTGCACATGACGTCATAAAATATAAAAAATCTAAACTATACATTTCCTACAAAGCTGTTTCTGACATGGTATGTGGGTACCAGTTTTACAATCCTTCAGAAGACGTTTCAGGTTTTAACGAATTTTAAAGATTTTAAATGTGTCACGCAATTCGTCACGCTATTTCAGATAAGCCGTGAAAATAAACCAAATTGAACCAATTAAAAGTTATCTTTGCATTGTAGATGCTTATAAAACGATTTAATGGTACCAGAAGCTTATCATCTGTTATGAGCTTCTGATGGTACTTACTGTGAATTCAATATTTTGTGACGTGATATTAGCAGGGGCGGATGCAGCGCCAGAGGTGGATTGGGTGGCTAGCCACCCCCCTTTAGACCGTCGGTTTTAACATATGGTTTTCTTTTTAATTGCAACAATAAAAATTTTTTATAGACTAAAGCATATACCCGTAGCCACCCCCCCCCCCCCCCCCCCCCCCCCACACCCCCATAAAAAAATCCTGGATCCGCCCCTGTTTAGGTGAAATTAAGACTGAAGTTTATACAGCTATAAACGTGCGTGTTGTGAATGTTGCAAGTGACGATTATATGCTAATTAATTCCTATTTGGTTTTTTCCTTTTTGCTTTTTGCTTTTTGATATGACAACGTTATTGCAATTAGATCTAAATCTGTTTTTTAATGCTTCTGAATTTTGATATGACTTTAGTGAAAAGACCTAATAGGACTTTGTATGAGGAAAAATAACGTAGATTCAACGCTTAATAAAGCGAAATTTAAGCATTAGGCCGTTTTGAGTTGTTATGTCACCAATGTTATTCCCTTCATACGACGGAGACACAAAATATATTTTACCCTGCCCCTGCTACACAGGCAAGAAACGTGATTACAAGATGCTTTTACTCTTTCTGGGTTTAGTCCTGTCACAGGGATCTCAGGCGCACGAACAGACCACTTAGTGGCAAAATATGAGGGTTTGTATGGCACTCTAACATTGATTTAGTAAACGAACGGAAAATGACAATAAATAGTTACATACTATATCAAATGTTGTTCTAGACTGTGAGCAGTCTTATTTTTCTCTTAGTTAGTCGAGCGACCGCACGCGAGCGGCGAAGCTGCGAGACGCGTGAATCGAGGGTGTCAGCTTGAGGAAAAGAAAACATGAGTCTCTCATTTTTTTTTTTATTTTCCTCGGGCTGACGCTTCGATCCGCGCGTCTCGCGCAGACAGGCTAGAATGCTAAATATTTAATCCACCGCCGTACGCCTGGTCTTCAATAGCGAGGCGAGCACACTAGCACAAGCGCAAGGCTCACGTTAAAAACAATTTTAGTAACTGACAGAATTGAGCAGTTTTTTGTGTTATGAGCAAAAAAATAAAATAAGATATTATATCCTTATTGCTTTTATGTGCTTGAGCTTTTGTTTGCATCGAAATCACTTTTACGCAACTTAAGGGTTGCAACTATTTAACTATTATAATTCAACACATTGATACACTGCCCAAATATGGTCAAAAAGTTATCGATATACGCTATGTCTATATAGCTACATGACGTATATCCAACGATGGAGGTAAATTTCGCATTTTGACAAGAGAATGCAAAAATGACGGACCGGTCTCGATATTTTTTCTTGAAACTGTGCTTTGTTATCAATGTGTTAAATTGTAAAACTATTATTGCGCTCAAGTTTGCGTGATATCGCCTAATTTAAGCCGACTCGGCCTACGGCCTCGTCGGCTAAGAATTAGGCAATACCACGCGCGCTTTCGCGCTATAAAACTGTTTATGCACGTGTTTCCTTCTACAGATAACTTTTTGCGTGAGCCAGCTTGTAACGACTCCAACAAATGGCGAAAAGTTTTCGCGCGAACTAGTTTTTTTCGTCACCTAATAATTCTAAATGCTTTTCACAGTGGGAGGTGAAATGTTTAATTGTTCTTTTCAAGCTCCGTTTTAGCCATTTACGAGGTGAGACAAATCTATTTGTAGGTGAGGTAATTCATGTAATTAAGATGTAAACAATAACGTCAAGTTCTTTTCAATTCCTTTCAATTTTGTAAACAATAGATTTATAAAACACTCGCGTCCTCCTAAGTTTCAAAATCTTCTCGCCACTGTATTACACGCGTAAACCTTCATCAAGGTTAGTCCCGTAACTCTTCCAAACGAAACGCATTTGGCAGAATCTGCAAAGAGAACCGAGTTAATTGAACTTCGACGAACCGAGAATCGACCGAATGGAAACCAAACTCGTAACCCGAGCGCCCGTTTGGAAAAAGAAGAAGTCAGTCCGTCGACTGGACGTCGGGGAAACCGATCCCTCGGTGTTGCCGTACTATTCTGGTGAGTAAATTTAGAACATAAATTTATAAAGTGAGGTGAAAGTTTAAGTGGACTTATTATAAACACATTTAGTTGTATGTTGTAGCCTTCGGACGAAGCCTGTGCTCACTTTTAGACGGGCTTTAACAAAATTATGGCTTGAACCAATTTCAATCTGGCTAACCCTAATATTAAACGTTATTTACTGTTAAAGTGCCAAGAAGTCATGTAGCACAGACTATGAAACGAGTTATTTCTTTGAAAAGATTTACTTAAAAACGGATGTAGAGGTCCATTAAATTGTCTTAAAAACCAAGGCCTAAGTTAGATTTCGTTTAAATAACCGGCCCATAAAGTTTTGATCGACGACTACACGGTCCTGATTTTGTTATGAACAAAATTATATTCGCCTTAACATGTGCGATGGCACAGCACTGTTAAAAGGCATCGCAGCACTGGCATTGGAAATTTTTTTAGGAAAGAATGATCTAAGGGTCATCTAACAACTCTCGATTCCTGAAACTTTAAAAGTTGTCCAGTGCTATAACTCTCTGAGGGTTTCTTTAGATTATAGCTTTGATCGGGTTATACGCGATCGCTTTTGCCTTATCTTCGGTTTAAGTTTACTTTTCTTTGCACTGAATTAGGGACAAGTTAGGTTCGGAGCGAAGCATTTTGTAGAAAATCGAAAAACTTCAATTTGAGCTTTTGTTCAGAAGCGAGTCAACTTGTTTTGGAGCGATGTGACTTTCGCTCGGGGCGACTCAAACAGTTTCGACTCGGGGCGACTCGACTGGGGACTGTTGACAAGGGGTCGATATAACCAACACTCGAGGCGAGAAGGTTCACTTACCAACGCCATTTCTCATTCATTTCAGATCTTCCTTCAAACCGAACTGATCCCGTGACCCGACTCTCGTCCCGCGAAAATGACAAGATTGTATTTACCGCTGCTCAGAAATATCAGCTCGAGGCTTTTTTCTTGAAGAAAAAGTTCCCAGACCGGAAGGAAAGAGCAACATTGGCAGCAAGAATTGATGCCCCTCTCGAGAAAGTCATGGTATGTCTGATTTTAACATTACTACTTCTGGCCGGTAATTAGCAATAAGAGTTCTCTTTAAGCGTTAAGAATATAAAAGCAAAGTTTTAAGGTTACAGTGTACCTTCGGGGGTGTCTCCAGTATAACAGCTCTAGCGTCTTAAGATTACACTTAATATACCTAAACCCAGATATCAAATTAAAGCTTATAGAGCTGGTTATCTAAATATGGAAACCATTTGGTAATAAAATGAATTGTCGAATTTTTTACGACGTCTAAATTCGAACGTCCGAATTAGCTTTAAAACGCTATAACTCAAAGCTATTATTGTATTTTGCTAATTTGATTTGTTCTCGGGTTTCCGGACACGAAGAGCTAAAAAAAAACGTGTCGGTGATTTCCCATATTTAATTGCAGTGAAAAGTTACAGAATATTTTCGAAAAAGGGAGAAAAAAAATTGGAGTGATCGCACGGAAATGGCTCTTGACGAAAAAGTTTTCAGAAATAAGAAATTCGCCGACACGTTTTTGTTGATTATATGTTAGCCTAGCTTCTGTCAAAATTTGAGGAAAATCGAACAAATTTCCTTTGAGTTGTAGCTTTTTAAAGTGTCCCCTACAAGCGAAAAATTAACTTTGAGAAAACAGCGCTTAAAAAAACACATCGCTTCATAAACAAACTCCGCCCACAAAAGTTATACCGTAATTTCTCCGTCCATTTTCACTATTTTTCGATAATTTTTTTGGGGGATGAAAGTTCATTCTGTAAACTATAGTTTGACGCCAAAAAAAAAATTTCCATAAATTTTCGATCTGAAGGTACACTGTAACCTTAAACACGACTAAAGTCAGTCATGTTGAAGCGAATAGACTTCAGATGCTATATAGTCTATGTGGACTGAACACAAAGACGTGAATTTAAACAGATCGATGCTATAGCAAAATAAAATGCTCTAAGAGAACAGAACCCCGTGCCCCATGGTAATAATTTTCAATCTAATAAAGCTTGAGCTTATCACAGAGCTTTCATAAGTTACCGTTCACGCAGCATGTCACCGAACTAATAATAGTTTTCATTGGAAGATGCTTATGTATGGGGCATGGATCTGTTATCTTAGATTTTTTTATATTGGCTATAGTGAATTACCGAATAAAGTTGTGACTAAAGAAAATTGATGGAACCCATTCATAACCTATTCCAAACAAAATGTCACTCAAGCAATTTTTAGAACGTACCAGGCCTCCCCGGATAGTATGACCTCGCGCGTATAAACTGATCTGAATAATCATTGTCGTGTAGACCTTGAAAACCTAAAAATAATAATAATATGACGTACATTTGGAACCCTTTTATAACAACCACTTTCAAGTTGATTTAGAGAAAGGCTATAGCTTCCTAGGTTTTTTTCTACTGTTCCACTGAGTATCAAAAGCCGATAATTTTGCTATTCAGTTGCTTTTGGTTTGTATTGCTACGCTTTGTGATTTGCTAAAAAATCTCGCGCTACTTTCTAAAGGGAAAATTATACAGGAATTTTAATAAAATTGTAAAAGTGTGCGTCTTTTGTGATTGGCAAGTCAAAAATGATTATCCTAGTTTTGGATTACGACACTAAACATACTGCAAACCGCTCTAATATGGAATACGCGAGAACCATTTGTTTATCTTAAAGAGTATTATATAAGTTCAGTAGAATATTAAAAGTATACTTACAAGTATCATCTTTTATGGATCAACTAGCCCTTAAGGCATTGGCTGCACATGTCTTTAGGAGAAAATCTTGTTTCAGGTGTCTCAGAAATACATCTGGCGTTTTTTTTCTGTTCTCTTACAGACGTGGTTCGGTAATCGCCGTCGGAAGTGGAGAAAGGAGCAGAAAAATGGACTCGTTGGACCTTCAGGATACCGTCCAGTTCTTCCCAGGTCCTCGCTGATTCAGACTACCTATCAGAGATCCTTCCAAAGTACTACTGTCTACAGCCGCTACAACGAGTTCTCCGCACGATTGCAAGTACCTTCGCAAATGTTTTCATCCACACGTTACCCGATGAATGTTCAACTGCCTTCAGCATCAAACCTCGTGACAAGACCTCCTTCGACAGTTCCACCAGCATTGCGCATGCCATGGCAACAAGTTTATCCGCCCTTCCCTGCTCCAGCGTACAATGCCACTCAGCAATATCCAGACACCTATTACCAGCACTGGGCAGTTCCTTCGTACCCGAGTAACCACTCGATCCCCGCGAGGAATCCCGTTCCCGAACTGCCGGAAATCCTTCAAGTCCCTGTTGCAGTTTCCAATCTTCTCGCAGAAGAGTTCCCGTTTCCGTACTCCTTCGATGAAGGCGATGTCCTGGAACGTCCCCTGACGCCCTCGTTTGAGCTGCCGGTTGACTTTGAGTCAATATGCGATTCACTGTCTGAATCAGACCAGTCCGTGGAGACCTCGAGTCACTCCAGTGGGGTCCGTGATGACTTACCTCAGCCAGATTGCCTTCAGCCAGCCAGCTCATATCAATCATGTCGCTTTGCGAATGACAAAGACAACTCCTGCGGATCTGTGTCCAAGGGAAGAGACATTAGTTTTTGTAGGCAAGAGTAATACAGTATTGTCCTTTAGGAACCTTAGTCTGATCTAACAGACGTGTTTTTATTTTTCGATTTTAAGCTAGGGCAAACTGAAAGATCTATTGAAGATATAAATTGAAGACTCTAGTAGTTTTGGTTCTTTATAACGGCAACAGATTAACTCAAGCGGCCTAGATTAATGATAGTGTGAAATTTAAGTTTTTCGTCATTCGTGACTGTGAATGCACTATTAAGAAATTTTAAAGCTGTTGTTTATAACATCGTGATTCTGATTAATAAAATACTTTAAAAGTCTAACAATCATCGGTGTCTCAATGTTTCATTCCTCGTTCTTTTTAGGTCACATGACGTGTTGATGCAATGTGACGTGGGAATCTTGTCATAGTTTCAAATGGCCTCCATCTTGGATTATCATCATGTTAGAAATTATAAAAACGCCAAGATTGTGTCGAAATTAAGGTTACCGTGTACCTTCAGATCGACCATTTTGTTGAAATTTTTTTGGGGGCGTCAAAATAGAGTTTACAGAATGAACTTTCATCCAAAAAAAAAAATCATCGAAAAATAGTGAAAATTGACGGAGAAATGACGGTATAATCTTTGCGGGCGGAATTTGTTTATGAAGCGAAATATTTTTCTAAGCGCTGTTTTCTCAAAGTTAGTTTTTCGCTTGTAAGGGACACTTTAAAGAGCTACAACTCAAAGGAAATTTGTTCGATTTTCCTCAAATTTTGACAGAAGCTAGGCTAACATATAATCAACAAAAACGTGTCGGCGAATTTCTTATTTCCGAAAACTTTTTCGTCAAGAGCCATTTCCATACGATCACTCCATTTTTTTCTCCCGTTTTCGAAAATATTCTGTAACTTTTCACTGCAATTGAATATGGGAAATCGCCGACACGGTTTTTTAGCGCTTCGTGTCCGGAAATCCGATAACAAATCAAATTAGCAAAATACAATAATCGCTTTGAGTTATAGCGTTTTAAAGCTGATTCGGACGTTCGAATTTAGACGTCGTAAAAAATTTGATAATTCATTTTATTACCAAATGGTTTCCATATTTAGATAGCCAGCTCTATAAGCTTTAATTTGATATCTGAGTTTAGGTATATTAAACGTAATCTTAAGACGCTAGAGCTGTTATACTGGAGACACCCCCGAAGGTACACGGTAACCTTAATCAAAATCAGTAGGAAAGATGCAAAGACGAACTGCCAAAAAAATCGAAACAGAGTCGCCAGTTATCGCAAGTTTCCACCCTTGGGATCAGACTTGCGACTCCGTGTTTGATCCCCGAGGAGGTACTCAACAAAGTTTTGTACGGGGATGCTCCGCCCCGAGGTCCAAGCCCTTACCCTTTCATATACCTTTCATTGAAAATGGTACCCCTTTCATATACCTTTCATTGAAAATGGTACCCCTTTCATAAAGCCTTTAAGTGCGTCTGTTTGATAATTATATTTTGAAAGGCCCTTTTTATAATTACTTAAATGGCAGTTTTCCCTACCTTTTTTATGCTTCAACTCGTGTTTTCGCTACCCTTCCTATTCTTCGTAAAATGCCTACCCTTTCATATACTTCAACTCGTGAAATCCCGACCCTTTCATATACCTTCAGCCTAAAAAAGATACCCCTTTCGGGGGGAGCATCCCCGTATAGCCCATTATAGGGAGTACGCCTCCCCCCCTCCAGGGGGGTTTAACCAGGGTTTCGATTCGCGCATTTTGATAAGTATGAATACTTTAGGGTATGTTTGCTAGCGCGGAACACAACTACAATATGTAAGCAGATATATAAGAGAAAAACGCGCTAAGAAAATTCAGTAAACCACTTTCAAATCAAGAAAAATCATTATTATATATGTACAAGCAGGAGTGACCATTTAAAGGGGAAGTATCACGGGAATTTTGATGTTTTTTTGGTCAAAGCCATTTTACAATGCCTTTACTTATTTACAAAATAATACTGAAACACCAAGAGAGTGAAATCAACCAATTCTTGAAAGAGAGACAGATTACGGTCTGTTCTAGCCCATTTGAAGACGAAAATGTGGTAACTTGAAAAAGATTAGGCTAATTTTTTTCAAGTTGCATTTCATTGAGACCCAGTCCGTCTATGACCAGAGACAATAATCGACAGTTTTGATATATTTTTTGATAATTTATCACACCGTTGGAGCTTTATTTTTCGGTTTCTGATCATACAATGACATTTTTTGCTTTTTGAAATGACACCAAATCTCCTTAAGAGGTCGATTTGGGAAAACTAGGTTTTTTCAACTGGGTTCGATTAAAGGTATAAATTAGCGGCCGCCGTAAAGAGATTCAAAAGTTAAAGTTTCAAGCGCCCGCCCTTCGTCAGAGCGAATGACGAAGGGCTAGCGCTCGAAACAACAGCTTTTGAATATCTCTACGGTGGCTAATTTACCTTATCAACTCAGTTAATAAAACCAGTTTTTCATGTTTCACTTTTCCACCAGCGCAGCACCAAAGTTCTAGTTCTTTTAGTTATCTGTTGCGCGTGGATTATTTATTTTTTAAACTTTTAACTGAAAGAAATGACAGCTAGTTAACTTGTAGTTGGTGTGATATATTTTTTTTTACAAACGCGCAATTATAATGCTTTTTGTTTAAAGTCAAACGATTCGGTACAGCCTCGTATGTAAATAAGCACATGATATAACATGAAGTTCGTTCTCTTTTTCACACTCCTTGGCGTCTCGACAGAATCATTTGTTTATCATGACCTTTGTCTTCCTTGCACCATAGTCAGAAATAGAACAAACTTAACTATGCTTGCACATAGTTTCCCGATATCGCATCCTTGCGGCAACTTAAACACTTTACTTTTTATGGTTTCAATTCGTGAATTTTGGTAAATATAACAAAATTTGATAATTTTTCAAAGGCGATCTATTTATTAAGTATTTAACAAAGCTGAAAGATCTTAATGCTGATCTCTCGAAAATTTATTAATTAACTGAACGAAACAACAGCGACTAAACGTGTCACTTTTTATAAGTCAGTATCACTATGTTCATTAATAGGATTTCTTTTCAACAATAGCTACTCTAACATGTTTTGATTTAGCCGCGCTTACCTTTGCGCACATTTTGACGATTCCTTTTATTAGTCTTTTGTTATCATAAAAAATCACACCTAGCAAAAAGTCAGTATTACTATGCTTAATAGGTGTGATTTTTTTTTTCAACAAACGACTCTAACATTTTTTTATTTAGCGCGTGCACATACACGTTGGCATCTGAAAAGAGTCCTATGAATTCAGGCAGGTGTTTCAATTTCTCGTTCTATTTGTCGCGAATATATTTTATTACGAGACTTTCGCTGCTCAACTTTACTACCTTTGCGCACAATTTGACGATTATTTTTGTTATCCTTTTGTTGCTATAAAAAAATCACACCTAGCAAAAATTCTCAATTGACTGGCACTACCGAGTGCTTTTATGAACAGAACGTTTGTCATAAGTTTCGTTGAAAGCAAATGACACCAGTAAAAGGGAATTAAACTCTGTAAACCAAAAAAGAGTGGCATGCGTTTTTTGAAAACCCGGGAACTTTCCTGGCACAAAAGGCTTTGTTCTGTGTAGAATGTTAGCAATAGCGAGGCAAGCACAAGAAAAGTAATAAGCGCGAGCGATATATCAGTTTGTGCCTACGCTCATATTCGCATCGAGACTTCCTTCACATTGTATAATGGTTGTTATGCTATCGATTGTGCTTGCGTCGCTCGTAAAAGGCAGGCTTAAGGCAGCAGTACGGCAACTAAAATTGTTTAATATGCGGTTTGTGTTTCCTTCTAGAAATTATTTTTCGACTGATTGATTTTGTATCGAATCGCAAAAAAATAGCGAAACGTTTCACTTCGCGAGCTAATTCCAAGGCGTTTGAGTACAATAATAAATTCGACACGCGAACTATGATTTTTTCGTCACCTTATATTAAAATAATTCTAAAAGTTTTGATAAGTGGGAGGTGAAATATTTCATTGTTCTTTCAAGTCACGTTTTAGCCAATTACGAGGTGAGACAAATCTACTTATAGGTGAGATACTCAATACCGCCAAGTTCTTTTCAATTCCTTTCAATTTGTAAACAATAGATTTATAAACAACTCGCGTCCTCCTAAACATATAAATTGAGTCACTGTTTTCATTTCATCAGTTTCAAAAACTTCTCGCCACTGTATTACACGTGTAAACCCTCAACAAGTTTAGTTCCGAACGAGATGCATCCAGCACAATCTGCCAAGAGAAAGTTGAACTTCGACGAGCCGAGAATGTACCGAATGGAAACCGAACTTACCCCAGCGCCCGTTTGGAAAAAGAAAAAGTCAGCGCGTCGATTGGACTTCGGGGAAACCGATCCCTCGGTGTTACTTTACTGTCCTGGTGAGTACAAGCTCAAACGAATTTATTCAAACCACGTTTATGTTTATGTTGTAGCCTTCGGACGCTTTTGGGTGTCGCAGTTTTGACGTAAATTTTTTCATATAAACAGTTTTGATCAAAGACTGCTCTGTCCTGATTTTGTGATCATGGGCAAAATTACTGAGAGCTCCGCCTTAAAATGCACTGCTGAAAATATTTGCGTAGAACTGATACGGGAAGTTTAGTTAGCGAGGAATCTAGTTTACTCTTCATTTCTAAATGTGATCATACACATGACGATTCGCAACGACGAATTTTAGCGCAACAAAATTAACGACGGGTATGTTTTTACACGAAACAACTTAAGCAAAATTCATGTTTTTGCGTTGCAAGTTTTTGAAGCTGATTCGAAAACTTGCAGCGCAAAAATTGCGAAGAAAATCGTCCGCGCACCCATGTTACGCTAAAAATCGTCGACGTCGTTGCGAATCGTCCCCTGTAACATCACCTTAAAACTATCAAGTTGTCCGGTGTTAACTTTCCCACATGCGTAGAAGAGTTCACATTTTGCTTTTGCTTTATGTTAGGTTTAAGTTAACTTTTGTTCGTAGTAGAGGTAAGCTCTGAGCGAGGCCGGTTTACACTTGCAAATTTTCAAGCTATTTTTGTCGCGGCGATTTTTCTCGCGAGCGCTCGACTCTACCCATGGGGACCTCTAGTATTATAAAAAGTCATATTTGTTCAAAATCGCTTCAAAATTGCACCAAGTTTCGAACATGTTTGCAACCTCTGCGATATCGCGGCCACAAATCGCCCTTAAATCGCACCGAAATTGCATGTCGTCTGCACTTGCGATTTGGAGTTGCAGCGCGCGAAAAATCGCCGCGACTAATGCGGCACGATTTTCATGTAAAATTGCAAGTGTAAACTGGCCTTTAGCGACGTTAACTCTCCCACATGCAAGACTGACGGCGAGTTAGCAAGGGCACGGCAATGAGTTCACTAACCGGCGCGATTTTTTATTCATTTCAGATCTCCTTCCAAACCGAACTGATCGTTCATCCCGGAGAGTTGACAGGATTACATTTACCGCTGATCAGAAATCTCAGCTCGAGGACCTGTTCCGGAAGAAAATGTTTCCAGACCGAGAAGAGAAAGCAGCACTAGCTGCAAGAATTGATGTCCCCGTCGGGAAAGTCATGGTATGTTTGTTGCTTATTGTAATTAACAATAACCCCTTTCACGGAATTAAGTGAAAGCACAGGAATTAAGTGAAAAGTGAAAGCACAGGGAGCCCAAACTCACAACGATAGTCCCAACGACCAGACAAAGATATAAGGATTTGTATGTTTTAAGTCAAATTGAAGTCAATTGATTTGAAGACAAACCAGAAAAACCAAAACTCGCTAAAATGCCGCTAAGAAGCCATAACGCCGCCAAGAAACAACAGATAGACATTATAAAATGAGGTATAAACACTTAAAAGATCCTACAAATCCTCCTATTTTTGTCGCTGAGGACTCTCGTTGTGAGTCTAGGTTCCCTGTGGTGAAAGTTTGTCCCTCAGTCTCCATTCAAAGCCTTACATAGGAGATTAAGGATGGGACATAATAACTTTCGAGACCGTTGTTATTACTTTTAAATTTATTCTATAACGTGTTTTTGTCACACATTCTCCGTAATTTGGAAGCGCGAAAATTACAGAACATATATAGCAACTAAGATAACCGGTTTGAGAGTAAAATATAAATGCAAGCGAATGGCATCGGTCTCGAGATTTATTCTGTTGCCTCTTTGAACTACAATGTTCGGTTTTGGGTGAAGATAGTTACAAGAATATGTATTCGAGTATCTATTTTTTGGCTTTCAATCATGTTCAATTTCCATACAAATCTTCATATTTCCAGCATGTTGCCCCGATTACCCATGATGCACTTTGTACCGTGAAAGGGTCCGTAGGAGTTCTCATTCAAAAGTTCAGGGGATGATTTATTTATAGCACAATTTATGACACAAGGATTGCTAAGTCGAATGAGTTTTCTTTAATCAAGAAATATTGATGAATCTTTTGCCATTTTTACTACGATATGTTTACTACGATATATGCCTGTGTGGCCTACGCTGACTTTGTACTTGTATGCTGTTTTTAAAAACGTGACTTGACCCCGGGGGGGGGGGGGGGGGGGGGGACTCCCATATAAAAATGACGGGGGAAATTCTCGAAAAACTCCCTAAAAGGTACCAGAATCTCGTTTGATGGGCGTGGCTCAAAATAATTTTTACCCTAAGAGGTACCAATTCTAAAACAACACATGTCATATTCTGTCATATTTTTTCGGCTCATACCCTAAAAGGTACCGCGATAATTCTAATGGTGGTCATTTTAGATTTTAGTACCCTAAGCGGTACCAATCTCCAAGTTTTGACCCCTAAAAGGTACGACGAGCACCCTCGTCATTTTTATACGGGAGTCCCCCCCGGGGGACTTAACAGACAGGTTAAACACTCTCGAATTGTATTCAAGTAAACTATTACTTGTATGTTGGCGTTGACAGCTAGATTAATTTGTTTGAGGACATAGCAGGATATTTTGATGATTAAATTTTTCTTAAAAGCCGACTATGCCACCGTTTTTTAGTGTTACCTTCAAAGCCAAAAGACATCTTTATAGCAGTGAAAGCCGAAATATAGAGTCCAGTTTTGTTTAAAAATTACTCTAACAGTGGTCTAAGAGTAAAAATAAGTGTTTTGGGCTGCAGATGGCCAGGATGGAAATGGATTACATCTTCAATTAATTGTGATAATTTTTTAAAGTTTATCGCTCTTCTATCTTGGAAAAGTCGCTGAAAAGTATGCGATAAAGTATGCGATAACTACCGTCTTTGAGAAAATTTATGTTTTAGTTGCCATAGCACAGCAAAACCTCTTATATGCTTTTTTCTTTCTGTTCACTTATAGACCTGGTTCAGTAATCGCCGTCAGAAGTGGAAAAGAGAGCTGACAAGACCCCGCCAAGTTCTTCTCGGGTCCAGCTTGGTGCAGACTTCCTATCAGAGATCCTTCCAGAGTACAGCTGGCTTCAGTCACTATACCGAGTTCCCTGCAAGATTGCAAGTACCTTTGCAAAGATTTCCATCCACGCCTTACCCATTGAATGTTCCGCTGCCGTCCGCATCAAATCCTACCACGAGACCGCTTCCTATGGCAGTTCCACCACCCGCACGGGTTCCATGGCAACAAGTGTATACACCGTTCCCTGCTCCAGTGCGCATGATCACTCACCAGCAGTATCCAGACATTTATTACCAGCACAGAGCAGCACCTTCGCACCCGAGTAACCACCCGATGCCCGCGAAAAATCCCGTCTCCGGACCACCTGAAATCCGTCAAGTCCCTGGTGCAGAACCCAAGTCTCTCGCAAAGGAGTTCCCGTTTTCGTATTCCGTCGCAAAAGAGTTTCCGCATATCTTTGGTGACTTGGATGAAGACGAAGACCTGGAACGTCCGCCGACGCCCTCGTTCGAGCTACCGGTTGGCTTTGAGTCAATATGTGACTCACTGCCTGATTCAGACCAGTCCGTGGAAACCTCGAGTCACTCCAGTGGGAACAGCGATGACTTCGCCGGTAACGTTCAGCCAAGCGCATATGATTCATGTTGCTTTGGTAGTAACGAAGAACTTTCCAGCGGATTTGTGTCCGAAGGAAGGAATTTTAGGTTTAATCGACAAGACTGATATTGAACTTAAAGAACATTAAGATAATCTGGCAGTCGTTGCTAGTTAAGAAAAAAGGTGGTTTTATTCATAAGCAAGGAAATCTAAGAACTACTGATGTAAATTAATACCTTAATACCTTTTGATGTCTGGCTTATTGTTATTCAAAATTTAACTTTTCTTCATAGTTAGATATAAAAATAAGAAGTACTTCTGTAAATTATACAGCTTGTAATTGCTTATTATGTCGGCCAATCATTTACTCTCGCATTGTTATTTCTGACTTATTGTAATTCAAAATTTAATTAACTTTTTTACAATTCGTTATCGCTCTAAAAAAATTAAGCTGTTATTTATAACGTCATGGCACTGATCAATAAATACATTGTAAAGTAAAACAATGATAAGTTTATTTCATTTGAATGGTCACACCATAGGATTTCATCCACAGACTCAAAAGTTAGAACAAATGGTACCATACATGCAAAAGTAATGCTGAAGAGGTTTCATTTGAATGGTCACACAATGGGATTTCATCCACAGACAAAAATACTGCTGAAGAGGTTTCATTTGAATGGTCACACCATAGGATTTCATCCACCGACTCAAACGTTAGAACAAATGGTTCCATGAAAAAGTACTGTTGAAGAGGTTTCATTTGAATGGTCACACCATAGGATTTCATTAACAGACTCAAAAGTTAGAATAAATGGTACCATGCAAAAGTACTGCTGAAGAGGTTTCGTTTGAATGGTCACACCATAGGATTTCGTTCACAGGCTCAAAAGTTTGAACTACACTATATGTGAGTGACAGGGTCGAAACCGTTTCATCCAGCCTAGTCCCTAGGCGTTCTCGGCTCGGTCAAACCTGGACCCTACTTTGAGCCAGACTTCGCGCGGACAACGGGGCTAGAGAGAACGCCTAGGGACTAGGCTGCGTTTCATCCCTTGTTTAAGGTGAGGCATATGATTAAGCAACAAGCTATATATTTTTATATTTTTGTTGAGCTTTTAGGGTGTTGCAATAGCAACACTGTGGATTGTAAATCAGCCTGCAATATTTGGTTTCGTTTATTTTCAGAAAATCTAGTCGTTAGATTTTGTCCATCATTTGTCTCCAGTAAACTCGTAAAAATATTCGCGTGTTAACACTGGTCTCGTGTAATTTTGACAGAGGGATCTTCCGTAATTTGTGGTTTAATATGTTTGCGTTTTGAAAAAATATCCTTTGTTAGATTTCAAATTTTTGATGGCAGGTGAGTTCGGCATATTCGGAACTATTATTGTGCCACATTTCGTGAAATTCTTACGAGTGGTTCCGTAGAAATCAGCACGTTTCCGAGGAAAGTCGCTAAAACATCCAGTCACAATTTTTTGGTCAACTGCGCATACGTTGCATTTGACTGGGTTCTCGATCCAAAGACAAAAACGACGAAAAAGGCAGTGTATTTCTTCAATGGTTCTATTAATTATCTATTGATTCAACAAACATTTTTACGAACAACAAATTGTTTGATTTTAAGACGAAAAACAACACTTTCGCAATCCACGCTGAGCAAAATAACGTATCTCAAAACTCTGCACGTGCTGACTCATGCACCACGTAAGCAGCTGAAATTGAAGAGCGCTCGCAAACTGTGTTCAGCCACCTTAACCCTTTAAGCCCAAATACTGAACACCATCAAATTTCTCTTTGTAATATCATTGCTTAATCAATCAGAGAGATCATGAGAATTAAGGATATGATCAACCAAGATGAATTTTCTTGATATTTAAACAACTCCCCACTACTGCTATAACTAGCAGTAATCACAGATTATGGAGACGCGTTTGAAGGAATTTCCGGCGGAAATGAGCCCCTTAAAAAAAAAGCAAAAAAAGCAATAGGGGCGGCCATTTGGAAGACCGGACACCAAAAAATCTCAAATTTTTCTGCATGTAAGGCACAGGGCAACCAACACGAAATTAGGATTGCGTTCTTCGAACGCAATAAATCCCTTATTCGATGGTTTAACAGAAAATACGCGCGGATATTTTACGAGTTGTGTAGTATTTTTTCGAGCACCGCAGATTCGAGATAAAATGCGAGCAATGAGTAAAATGTCCGCACGTATTATCTGTTAAGCCATCGAATAAGGGATTTATTATTCGACTAAAATTATTTTATTTATAATAGCTTGTGTCGGGGTACAAAGGTGTAATACGGCAATCTACTGTGTAATACGCTCGGATATTTTGCCTGTTCTCTTTTCCTTATAAAGTAAAATGACGTCACAGTCGAATAATAAATATATGGGGACAATTGAGGAGAATTGGGTCATGTTGCAGCTCCCGTAAGATCTAACCCTATTGGATGGATACAATAGAACGAGAAACAATAGAAATAAAACAATTGAACGAGTCGACAATGAAAACTATTGTTTGTTTTAACGGAGAATTTGTATTTTGAAATTGGAGATTGAAGATCACGTGATCCCCTGATTAGACTATACACCTTCCGCACTGTCCTCCAAGTTGTTTTTGAATGAGTTTTTCCAGAGGTCCGTTAAGCATTAAAATATCAGGAGTGAAATTAGCCTTGTTGACGCGACTTCGTCGCTCGCACGCGGGGTATCAAACCATAAAAAAATAATTAAGGACATCTGGCAACTGGGGTCGAGCAGAAAGCAATACAGTCTAACTGTTTCAAAGGGACACTGTCGAGATGAGAAATTATCCGTTTCAAAATGTAATCAATCAATCAATAATTTTTATTTAAATACGATAAAGTTTAAGCGCTGCCGCTTGCATTTGTGGAGTCGTGTATTTAACTATACTATAAATATATCTATCTAATCTTGTTATGATAATGTAATATAAACCTTTATTTAAACATGATAAGTAGTTAAAGCTGTACAGCTCGTGGAGTCGTGTATAACTAAACTAATGGAAATATAACAAAAAGATTTTAAATGTATATATGTGTTAAAATTTATACCTAGCTATAGCTATGTAGCTATTTATACCTAGCTATAGCTATGTAGCTATTTATACCTAGCTATAAAATGGATAAAAGGGTTAGTTTCTGTGTCGGTGGGGAAGGGTCAAGCCCAAATCATACCGTTCTGAAGGACGTCGGACACCTTATTGAGACTTATATTACGGAGTAACTGGTTAGCTTTCAGTTGAGGTTGGGGGTAGCAGTTTATATAGTTAAATTTAGGACTAAGCAACCCGAGAAGCTAGGTGGTACAGTGGTACGGTAGGCTATGTAAGCCTAAGTCTAGCTGATGTCACAGGTTCAATCCTGAGTGGGGATTTTAGATTTTCTTTTTTACTCTTAAAAATTTATTGAAAATAAAATTATCTAAGTGTTGACAATACGTTATATAAGTCTCCATAAGGTGTCCGTCGTCCTTCTGGACGGTATGATTTAGGCACAACCGTGGGGGAGTGTAACACGAAAATTTGATTTTATGAACTGAGATGATAAGGTTAAATGGCCAATTTACCTTATCAAGTCAGTTGATAATCTTTCGTTTTAAAATGTATCGGCTTTAATCCAGCTGGGAGTAATAAGGCAGTCGGCGTCCGTTATAACGAGATGTCCTTTTAAGTGGGTGTTCGTAAAGATGAATGTAAATTAGTTGAATGAAAAGCGTTCGTTGATTCCGTGGGGTTTGAGAGTGCCGATTTGAAAGATGATTTGAAAGATGATTTTTTGTTTGTGATTCTGTTTGATTTTTTTGTGTGATTTTGTTTGTGATTTTTTGTTTGTGATTCCCCACGGAATCAACGAACGCTTTTCATTCAACTAATTTACAATTGGTTTTCACGTCACCAAATTTCCACCAATAGCGTAGCTCGACCGCTTACTATATAAAACCACACTACCCACAATTCCTTGATTCGCTCCGACGAAGGGCTAGCGCTCGAAACGTCAGCTACTTGAATCTTTTTACGATGGTCAATTTACCTTATCGACTCAGTCGATAAAACTAAATTCTCGTGTTTCATCCCCCCACCGACGCAGCACCACAGTTTCTCTAGAAACTAACCCCATTCGTTCGTAAAGATGGCTTTTCAGTGTTAATCGAACTTCGCGAACTTACAAGTCTCGGAATTGTTCGGGAGATCATCGGTGACTATCGGAGAATAATCGGAAATCGTACACTTCTCCCACTCGAACGAAAAGTCATGTCAGTTAATTATCACAGTTCACTATGTGGTTTATCTGTGTCCAAACTCGCAGCATCAGCATTTCTCATCAGATGATAAAAATAGTTGATTATCTTTTCGTAATTCTTGACTCCGAGTCTTTCATTGAAGCCATGGATCCGTTTTGTGTCCTCGGGAGTTAGTACTGATGGCATAAACCTGTACACGGAGTCGGTCAGCTCCAAATAGTGCTTGGTATCTGTGTTAGCTATCATGAGCCCTGCACAAAAAAAACGGTGACTTTTATTTAAGGTGCCTAACGACAGTTTCTAGTAAGTTTTTGGACTTTGCTGGATTAATACCACAAGTTACCCCTCAGATACCATTAGCCTCATTATCCGTTAGTGCTACAACAAAGGTATCAAACAAATGCCCAGTCATGGTTGAAGAAGCGATGGTCAACGTCATGACGTATCAGGTTCCCATAGTAACAGTATAACCTATTAAATACACCCTTAATTTTAGCTTTTAGTGCTTATAACCAAAAAAAATTTAACTATGATACGGTGACCCCCATTTTTTATTATTGAATTGTAATCAGCATGTTGAGATACAACATTTTGCAAAGGTTAAAAAAAGATTGGAGAAGGGTTCAGAGCCACCTTAAATTTCCCCTTAAACAATATCATACCAACCTCCTTTCAGGTTATGTGTGTGTCAAGCCTAGGGGGTGATTTACTGTGTAAGTGGCCAGCTTACCTGGCGAAACACCAATCTCCGGGAATACTTGCTGCACGCTCTGGGATATGACCTACGGAAAAATACACAAATACTCGTCAATGCAAGGTTGCGGAACATACCTGTGAATAATCAGAATGAGGATCAGAATAATTGCAAAACGCGAAGCAAAAAATATCACCATGTAAACGTCTCCTAGACAAGAGAATAAATGACCTATGCATCATTTCATGAGCCACAGGTGGCCCACTCAAAACGTTTTTTCCTGAATTTTTTATTCTCTTGGCGCACATTGAGCATTCCATGAAGCAAGGAACTTTTGCATGCTCACTCGCTTGCCTGCTTCCCTTATCACTCGAAAACACTACGATAAACTCTATTAAGACGGAAACCCTTGCAGGCGGACACCTCTCTAAGACTGACATCAATTATTGGCTGGTTCTGGCCGAATTTCACTTGTTCGTCTGTAACTAATAAAACTCTCTATGAGGCCGACACCTCTAAAAAACGGACATCAATTATTGGCTGGTTCTGTCCGAATTTCACTTGTTCGTCTGTAACTAAACTGTCTATAAGGCGGACAGCTCTAAGACGGACATCATTTATTGGCTGGTTCTGGCGGAAGTTCACTTGTTCGTCTGTAACTAAATTCTCTATGAGGCGGACACCTCTCTAACTGAGGCGGACAGCTAGAGCTGGTTCCGAGGGTCAGCTAAAGCGGGTCCTGAGGGTATCTCGAGGGCGCCCGGCTTAGACAGAGTTCTCTTTACTCAAACACTGTAAAAAAAATAACTGTTTTTGGCAATTACCTGGAAACCGAAAGAGTGTTTGTCCCAGCTAGAAACCGGAGATGGAACCCTCGAATCTATCACGCGAATGTCAACTCGATCATCATTGATACAGCGTCGGTCATGATCAAGAACCTAGAAAGGAGGACGAAAAAGGATTTATAACGTTTCACTGCTTTAGAAGCTTTCATGGCGCGTTCTTCTTGCAAGCATTTCTTCGAGCTACGGCTCCACCAAACTCGCCCGATATGCTACCAAAGGCTAGTTTTAGCTGGCAACGGAGTCAGAGTTGTATTCGGAGTAAGGGCACTGATAACCTAGTAAAAATCAAACATAAGTCAAACGGAATCATAAGCGGAGAAGTAAGCTCGACGGAATCGGACTTGCAAGAATCAGAACGTTTTCGTTTTCTTCCGAATGTGCTTAGTAATGATTCCGTCGCTTACGATCTAGTGAAAACTACATTGTCGGAATGGCAAACAGAATCGGAAAAATAAACCAATCAGAATGCCCATTCCCAGGCCCTTCGAGTACAGATTTCTGCTTACGAATCCGACAATCTAGTTTTCACTAGATCGTAAGCGACGAAATCATAAGCACAATCAAAAACTCTTCTTACGACTTTTACCAGATCGCAAAGCTCTACACTTCTAATTACGACTCCGACTCCGTTGCCAGTGAAAACCAGCCTTAAAGCATACCAAAATCGAACGGTTTAATTTGGTATAAAAATTAAAAGCATTTATAATAAAGTCGAATAAAAAAGATTGTTACCTCCTCCAGCGTGTTACCAGGATGGACGCGATGATTGACTGTAACCTTCGCTGAAGATGGAATCACGTTTGCCTGTTCGATGAGATGAAAAAGTAAAACCACTTTAATTTATTTTACAGTTTCAACGGGGAAAAGGTTTAATTGCACGGTTATAGAGCGCTTTTCAATTGAGTGTCGAAAGTAATTTCGCAATTGCTTTGGTTTTGCATTGCTACGCTTTGTGATTGGCTAAAAAATCTCGCGCCACTTTCTTAACCAAACAGAAGTAAAACCAAAACCAACCGTGACTTGCTCGCACGCGTTTTCCCGCGCTTGGCGCCGGCTACATGTATTTGCTTTGAGTTCTGATTGGTTCATTGGATTGTCTGCCTCTGTTGGTTTTACGACAATCAAAACTGGAGAACCGCTCTAATTTATCGATCGATAGTTTAAATTTTCACCGACTGCAGCGACAAACAAGGAGCCAGTGGGGTAATAGATCCTATTCATAAATGGCGGCCGGTTTATTATTCTTTTATATTCATGCTAATTAGCCCAACTAGCCTCGTTAGCATGTGCAAAATTAAAAAGAATTTTTGCTCTAAAATGAGGCTAGTTGGGCTGATTAGCATGAATGTAAAAGAATAAGTAAATAGGCCGCCATTTATGAATAGGGTCTATAGTCTTCTTCGAGCTGTTATTTGGGTCGTCACGCACCGATAACGGGTCGTCACGCACCATGGGGAGGAGAGTTGCGTGACGTACCTTATAACGGATGAGTGGGAAACCAGAGGGGAAATATCGAAAGCATAAGACACATACCTTGACGCCCGCGTTGAACTGAGTGACAGCGGTTGTGGTACGAATAAAAGCATTGGTGGAGGGTTTGATCTCGAGGCCTCTAAAAGAGGAAAAAATGGGTGCGCAAAGTGTACAGATGCACGCTGACGATGAGTTCAATCTTTAAACTCACTGACGATTATGAATACGGCAATCGTGTCAATAACTAAATTCTTATCTAGATTGTGATTGGCAAATCGACTGTAGAACTGCGCGTTCGCATACTGGTGACAAAAAAAGAGCGCGGAACTATTACGCGTTCTAAAGCATAAATCACATGTGCAGGCACATGTACTTCATGACGTTCTATATGTTTATATCACCAGTGTAAGCGAGGCATTACACAAAGACCACTTACTTTATAAAAATTGGACTGAAGAGCCATAAGTTAGCCAAAATAACCCTGAGATATATTGGAACCTATGTAATGCATAAATAGAAAAATAAGTAAAAAAAAAAAAAATGTTACATAAATAGAAAATGAAAAAGATTCTTATAACGGAAATAAGACTTGTACTGAAAAATTAAAGCCCACGTGAAAATGTTCCTTTCGGGCTTATTGTTACCTGTGGAGCAAAACTCTCAAACATTTCCCTTATTGGACCAGATGAATCAAACACAACAGGCACTGGGCAAGCTTCTAATCTATAAGCAAAGATAAATAAACAATAAGCAAAGAAATATTCTAACCAATTAAATGACTGACTGACTGACAAACCCTTTGATTTATTCAATACCTTACTCAATAAATATACTGTCTGACTGATTGACTGACTGACTATAACCAAATGACCGACAGACAAACCAACTGACCGACTTACTGACTAGCTACAAACTGGTTAGCTGGCTGACTGACCAGCTATATGTAAATGACAGATTAATTCATTGACTTACAGCCAGAATGTTTGACTGAGAGATGAATTAAGTTAGTTTGAAGGACAGAATGAAACAGATGAAATGTCTGACTGACTGGGTGTTGCATTGCCTGTGACTGAGTGAGTGATTGCATGACTATTTGTCTGTTGAGCATTTGTAAGTTGAGCAAAAAAGTCAAACTCATTCAATTGAACTTACTTTGCTACAGCATTTGACATAATTCCAATGCTTGTTTCCTGTGGTGGCATTGAAGAGTGCCCAGCAGAGGTATGGACACTGAGTTGTGCTGTGATGAAACCTTTCTCTGCCACACCAATTCTAAAAGAAAACAAATGACAAGACATGTGGTTCACATATAACCAATTGGCTCTTAATCCTGATTTCTATAGAATACAGGAATTAGGAACATACCAGTAGTGACTTCACCAATCATAAGTGCACTTCTTAGGAACATTGTGACATGTCCTCAATACTTTCCAAGAAACATCCATCCCCCCTCTCTGTCATGAAAGGCCATTGAAAATTCCAAGGAAGGGGAGGGGGTGGGGTCTCAAAGTAAAGGAGTCTCCGGAGGGGCGGGGGGAGTTTAAATAGAAAAATACTTTTGATACCACTTTACAAAGTATACTGAATGTAATCAGAGAGAATTCCATCAAAGTGGAGCAGATTAGGTTTTAAGGTCCAAGAATTTTGTTTTAAGTAACTTACTGTAGTATTATTGAAGATCAAAATGCTGGCGAATCACTGTCATTGGGATAATTGCTAGATTACCATAGAGTTTGTATTTTGACTAGTTAATGCCCAATTTCCAATTTACCTGACTCGCAGGCATTATTCAAATAATAACAAAGTACAAATATAAATATCAAGGTTTTAACTTACAGAGCAAAGGGCATCTTCATTCCTGGAATGGCATCCTTAACAATAACTGTTCCCTCATCCACTAAAAATTCCAGCTTCACCCCTTGTGATTTTAAATAAGCTGCAATTTGCCGAGCTCCATCATATCCTGTTACCTGTTGGAAAAACATGTCACGTCAACCAACAATAGGGAGCTTTAGCAACAACGACGGCAACGCCAATGAAAACGTCATTGAAAAAAGAATTTGCGCTCATTTAAACTACTTTGAAATTGTTCCAAATTGTTTAATTTTCCTAATGTAACTGGAATTGTTCAAGAGCTGAATTGGTAGGGGCGGCTTTCAAGTTCAAATAGAGCATGGAAAATTAACCGTAGTGCATTCACGGTCACTAAAAAACCTATAATTTGGTCATTTGACGTTGTTGTTTTGCAGGGAACGGCAAAGAAATGTATGAAATGAAAAACACATGTGCAGTGGCATTGTTTTCACTCATTAAACCTATTGTTTTGTGGTGCTCTTGCTTCCATTGCTGTCAATGGTTGCTAAAGCTCCCTAATGAAATGAAAGCAACAGTATCCTGCCAAAATATATAATGTACATTTTGCTTAATACCTAAATTTCCATGTTACATTGCCAAATACTAGTAACAGCATTGTCAAAATGAATGACAAATTATGAAGACAGTATAAGACAGTTAAATTGTACTATCTTAAACCTGGAGAAACTCACTGACAAAAAGAGAATGACAAGATATGCAAGTGTTCCTGAAGCTTCTTCCCAGGGCTGCAAGTGAAACCCAAAAATTTCCCCCCCAATTTAATCTGAGTTTTGGTTGCTGTTACATTAATTTTTTTTTCTGCTGTGGTTCCACACTCACCTCTTCATCATGCCCATAAGCCAGAAAAAAACTGCGCTGTGGTTTGTGCCCAAGTTTGAGGAGAAATTTTAAAGCCTCTAAGGAACCCTGCAATCATGTACATAAATATGCATGTCAAAGATATATTTTATAGACTACTAAAAATAAATTACACAGAAAAATTTAAAAATAATAAGGTGGCTTTGAAACTCTTCCCACAATTTCTTTTAAACATGCTTACATGTATTAGAATTCAATAATACAAATTTGGGGTCACCAATCTGTTTTTTTTTAGTTATAAGCACTTAAAGCTTAAATTAAGGGTGTCTTTAACAGGTTATACTGTTACTATGGTAACCTTTTACACCCATGACCATAACTTGTTCAACAATGACTGGGCATTTGTTTTATACCATTTTTGTGGCATCAACTGATAAAGAATGGCAGTATTTACAGGGCTAAAAATTAACTTCAGTGCTTGGTGGCCAGTCAGGCCAGTTTCCTTGAATTCTCAGTGGCCCACTCCAAAATAAAGTAGCCTTCAATATTTCCTATAGTTTAACCCTATTCGGCGTGGGGGGGGGGGGGGGGGGGGGGGGGGGGGGGGGGGGGGGGGGGGGGGGGGGGGGGGGGGGGGGGGGGGGGGGGGGGGGGGGGGGGGGGGGGGGGGGGGGGGGGGGGGGGGGGGGGGGGGGGGGGGGGGGGGGGGGGGGGGGGGGGGGGGGGGGGGGGGGGGGGGGGGGGGGGGGGGGGGGGGGGGGGCAAAAAGTGCCCACGCTAACTTTCAACATTCATAACTTCTTTAATATGTATTCAAATGCCATCAAACTTTGTGACTTTTCCACTTTTCCTAAAATTTATCTGGGAACAATTTCATATGACAATTTTTTTAATCACGTGACTTGATGTTTCCATGGCAACAAGATTTTGACAGCCATGTTTTTTGAAATTTGTATATTTATACCTTTGAATGAAGAAAAACAATGTTTATTGGTATAACTTTTTATATTTTTACATCATTTAGCATTTATTTATTGGTTTTGATTAATTTTGAGTCAATTTGGACGGTTTTTAAGAGGTTTTAAAAAATTTTAGAAATCCAAGATGGCGGATCCAAGATGGCGGCCGAATAACTAATTACCTAATAACTATGTCATATGATGTCATTGTTCCATTGTGTGGACTGCAAAGGGGACAGCTTTGGACGTACTACGTACCCTTTAGGTTTTACTGTCAAAGAATAATGTTCTTGAAGTTAGGCGGGGGTGGGCTCAGGCTCAGAAACTCAAAAAAAGCCCAGGCTGAATAGGGTTAAAACAAAGTCTGTTCTCAAAGCAAAAATATGTGCAACTTTGAAACCGTCCTGCACAGAACTCTGGGTAAGTCTACAGTCATGTGGCAATCACAAAATCAAAATGGCGTCTAGATGTTGTGAATGTGGATCCGCTCGTGAAACTACCATTAAAACAGCTCAGAGTTTTCCACTTCAGAACTAAAAATTCACTAAAATTGATAAACTTAGGGTTGAGGAAAAGAAAAGACGAGAAAGATAGTCCAATTAAACTACATATTTAGTTTTATTTTTACTTGGTACTTTGCATAATTTACATTGCATCTTTTCAAAATTCTGTAACATAGTTGCACATCGGGCGATCAAACCTCAACTTTTGATGGCCCTGGTCAGTTCTAAGTCGTTTTTGGCGACTGGGTGACTGGTATTAAAAGGAATAGTTTCACGGTTCGGCGCATGTGCACTGAGACTAAAATGCTTTATTCACTTTCAAAAACACTCACAATTACTTCAATAATTATCAGTCCAAACAAAGTGAAGGATGACTAAAATTCACTGTAAATTTCAATGGATTACACCAACAAAGTCAACACTGAATAAAACATTTTACCCGAAGGATTTATTCTTCGCTCTGGTGGCTTTCATGGCACACATGGGTATATGTATAATCATCCATTCAATCAGCTGACTGACTAAGACATTTTCACGGCTAAATTTCCGACCAGTTTTTTTATCCACTCGCTTCCAATTGGTCTAACCAATGAAATTAAATGGATTACATCATAGCTTGCATATGCGCCGAACCATGAAACCCTCCCTTTAATAATAATAATAATACCATTTTTGTTGTATCAACTGATAAAGAATGGCAGTACTGGGAATTACCAGAAACTGTTAGTTATACTATGCGTCACCTAAAGACTTACCATAACGCCATTTTTGACATCTAATGTTCCCCTACCCCAGAAATATCCATCCTGGATACGCCCTTCAAAAGGGGGTACTTCCCATGATTCATTGGTAGCTGGTACCACATCAAGGTGACTTGCAATAAGATATGGCTTAAGAGATGAGTCACTTCCTTTTACAGTTAAAAGCAAGCTGTAATTTGCTATAACTTTATGCTCCACAAGGGGATGGCTAATCACATCTGCAAATTCTGTGAAACAAAAAAATTATTTGTTTGGTATAACCTACATGAAATGCAACTTACTGTACATGTAGATGCAGCATCTATGGAGTTGATACTCAAGATGTCTTGTATGTATATTCAGACATGCTAATATTCAGTCAATTTGACAAATTTTCAAATGGCTTCATGCAGGTGGCAGCTCTTGCCTGCACAATGATGCCATTAATAATATATAACATCTGCAGACTAAAAAATATCACATGTGCAACTGACATGTATCATCTATAAAGTTGACTCTCAAGATGCCTCGAGATGACCTATTAAATATTCAGTCAACATTGACATTTCATGGCTCCATGCAGCAGGTGGCAGCTCTTGCCTGCACAATGATACCATTAATAATATATAACATTTGCAGACTAGAAAATATCACACGGTAGAACCACACCTTATGGCATCACCCATTAATGTTATCAACCTCGTTATAATATGGCGCAACCACTGTTTTTTGGGTCCAAAAGAAAAGATGACATGTGGTGATTTTTGGTATCTGAAAACCCCACTTATTTGACCCCCCATTTTTCTAACAACCCAATCTTTATGGCTCTCTGTTGGTCTTATTGACATGAGTTGCACTGTTTCCAATATTTAACTGATTATTTTTTCACTTGACATAAGCTTAAATACATGTAAACTAAAAAACTTCCTAACAATAAAAATATTTTTTTACGTTAAAGTTGTCGACCAGTTTTACAACACAACACTCTCTTATTTTTTTTATAAACTTAAGCTTTAGCTCATTTTAAGATTACAAAATATCAAGTGAAAGAAAATGTCAAATATTAAGCTCACAGCTACATGAACTTATAATTACAGCTAAGCTGCATGTATGTACTACAAATAATTAAACATGTTAAATAAATTGCAGTGCACAAATAACAGTTCATTTCCCCACCTTTTAAAATGAACTGAAGAAATCTGTAAAGCTCTTCTCGATTGTAATTCCCAACATCATAGGACACTGTTTGGAAGGTGAGAGCCTTTTGAAATCTTTTGTTCACAGCTTCGTCTGCATTAATATAATCTAAATCGCTTGGTTGGCAAGGAACAGAAGCTATCGGGTGATGAGAGAACATCACCGTCCGTGCGACGATAATTAAAACGATCGTAAAAAGAGCTGCAAGGAGAAAGTACGAAACTCGTCCCGCCATGTTTAATTTCAGTTATGGTTCCGCTCTGCACCAGTCTCCATGCGCACCGTAACGTGGTCACGCTTCACTGTAGGTCACGATCGGTCACGATAGACTTCACGCGCGATAGTAGATGTTAGTCACGCAACATCCAATCTCGTCTCCAGGCCATCCCAAGCGAGTAACAGAGGGAGAAATGCCGTCTCAAAACGTTTTCTGGCTCGCGTCCTACACTCGTCCTCAGACTCCGGGACATTTTTACTGGGAAAATTGGAGGTTTTCAACGCCCAAAACTATGGGAAATTTATTTTTTTACGCATTTCAATTTCAGAACATTTTTTTATACATATCAAAGGACCAAAAACAACAAAAAAAAAATTCATGTCATATACACTTTAAGGAATAAAGAATTCTTGTCTTTAAGATCGGGTACGGTGCTGCGATGTGTTAAAAAAAACTCAGGCCCGTATAAAATCTCAGAAAATGCAATTTCTGGCACGTGAAACTGACCGAAATCAAGAGAAATGAATATTTTGCCGGCACAAGCGGAAGGTTGGGTTGAACGTAGATGCTTTGCGAGTAGAGTGTATTAATGCAGGCATGTTGGGCAGGCCGAACTACATGCCCTTTTATCTAACACATGTCTGTGTCTGGTTGCGTAGCGTAGTCAAAATGATAACTCATTGTGTTTCGGGCAGAAAAATAGATTATAAACGCGAACGGGCGGAAGATTTCCCGGTGAATTTCAAGAAATGGGGCAGAATTGCAGAAGAAACTCGAAGCCAGGCTGCTAAGTATGTTGTAAAAAAAGGCGGCGTTCAAAACGATTTTTGGAGGTACAGTGGAACCCCGCCTAACGGTCACCTCGTTAATACGGTCACTTTTTTTGTCCCGGCGAAACGCCGATACATTTTCTTATAATAAAAACCCGTTAATGCGCCACCCCGTTAATACGGCCACATTCTTAAATCCCAACCTGTATAATCCTTTATAATTTTACCCCGTTAATACGGCCACTCGAACCAATACGCATTAATTATTGACCAAACAAAATAAATACTGTACAGTACTTGAGAAACAATACTGTATTTATTCACAACGCCTGTAACTTGTCATGTCATTGACCTCTGTCGTTAACGTAATCAAACTTCTATTGTGTTTAGGTCTAGGGCTATTGTTTCTGTTGTTTAACCTATTGTTTCGTTAACCAATCACTGAGCTTGTTTGAAAAGGTACAGCCTCTCCCTGAAATTCGGCTTTGAAGTTTCACCCAAATAACACAGAGTACCCACGTTATCTAAAATTTAAAACAAATTGTTAAATTGAATATAAATATATTTTTTAGGTGAAATATTGCTTATGATATGATAATTTACATAAACAAACATATTTCATGACAAAAAAAATCTGAGAAGAATGTATATTTTCATTTTATGTTGCGCACTACCACAGGAAGCCCAATTCGGATAAAATATGAAAATCAACTATTTTGTGTTAGCTTTGGCGTTTTTTCGGACAAAATGGTCCGAAGTCTCACCACTTGCACAAGTTTCACAATATTTTCGGCGAATACACTGTTTAATTCACTTCATTTACTACTCAACTACTTGATTTTTTAATATCCGACTTTTCATACATGTATATCCATCGGGAAAAATCTCCCTTCTAAATGTACCGCAATCGGAAATCTTCATTCAAAAATAGAAAATGATTAAACTCAACACACTTATCAGTCACGCTAAAATGATTAACTATCCACATTATCACCATCAAGTTCCAGTGCAGGGGAATTTTCACGCGACTCTCCTTTGCAAACGCCACAGGCAGGCGAGCAGTCTAGGCCATGCTTCCTACATGTACACCTCAGTGTGTTACATTCTGATTTGCAATTACAGGGCTGGTGCGAACGGAAAGAAGTTTGCCATCTGTAATTGACCATCCCCAATTCTCTGACCTCAGCTGTTTATCTCCTTTCCACTGATGCACTTGAAAAAAAAACACTCGAAAGCTGTGAAAAGTTGCCGCTGCGGATGTTGGTGGTAGTTGTTCGGGCTGTAGGAACGAAGACCCTGTAGCGACTTTCTTGCAGAAGCTGGTATAACGCAGTACATCAAGGCTTCCATCTGATCCACCGTACAGACATAGGAGAAACTTTGCGTCATTTGATATCTTCTTAAATGCCACTCCTTTGCCGATTCCAAAAAGTCGTGAAGTAGTATCGCATCCGAGTACTGCGTGCACGAACATAAATATTATTCTGTACATATTTGGCCCGCTAGGGCTGACTTCGTCTTCTTGATATTCCACACTTTTCTTTGTCTTTGAAGTCTGCTTCGGCTTGGGTATAAAGAAGTGGTCATGGCCGTCCATCACAGCATGATAACAAAGTAAGACTAAGAGAACTGTGTCATCCCCGATGAGGACCGTTGTAGCGTTTCTAGCTGACTGTATAGCCGTCTGCACAATTTCAAGATCGGCGTCACCTGGTGCATGAACTACTGTGCAACTTTTCGCTTTTAATTTGCCACCGAGAAGGTTAATAAACCTTTGTTTGTTCACGCTTTGTTTGCGAGAAATTCAGCTTTCTTGGATTTAATCACCATGTCAGAGTCGAGGTTTACAGTTGGGCCTATCGTACCCGTCCATCTTGGATGTGTACAGTCCTTCGTTGTAGGTCCATCCTCATATCCGTCAAATACTACTGTGGCCTTCCTATACTTTCGAGTAACGTATTGAACATATAAAGAACAAATAGCCTCAAATGCAAATGCCCGCGGCCAGGGTACATGGTGAAGGAGTGCTCCCACATCAATGACAAAGCGGGCGTTCTCCGTAGGTTCTGCTGTTCATCCTTAGTCTTCGCGCAAATGGCATCGTCTTTACGCTACCAAACAAGAGATCATCCAGGTGGGAGAGAAGACTCTGCTATGTCTGTACGGTGGATCAGATGGAAGCCTTGATGTACTGCGTTATACCAGCTTCTGCAAGAAAGTCGCTACAGGGTCTCCGTTCCTACAGCCCGAACAAGTTAGACGTTATCCGCTGTAATTGCAAATCAGAATGTAACACACTGAGGGGTACATGTAGGAAGCATGGCCTAGACTGCTCGCCTGCCTGTGGCGTTTGCAAAGGAGAGTCGGTAAAAATTCCCCTGCACTGGAACTTGATGATGATAATGTAGATAGTTAATCATTTTAGCGTGACTGATAAGTGTGTTGAGTTTAATCATTTTCTTTTTATGAATGAAGATTATCGAGTGTAATACATTCAGAGGGGAGAATTTTCCCGATGGATATACATGTATGAAAAGGCGGATATTAAAATGGCCACGCAAAAAGGGCCCGGATGACATGGCACGTGATTTCGAGTAATTTGCATTTAAATCAGTTGCTCAAAAAGGCGGAAGCCTTGCGGTATGTGTATTCAAGGCGCGATTTTTACGGTTTTAGCTTTTATTTCCGGACTTTTTTCGCTTCCATCATATTATTTAGGGATTGAAGTGGGCAAAAAAGCTGAAAACTCAAAATCGAGAAAATATGTCGTCCGGGCCCTTTTCGCGTAACGCGGCCCAAATATCAAGTAGTTGAGTGGTAAATGAAGTGAATTAAACAGTGTATTCGCTGAAAATATTGTGAAACTTGTAAAAGTGGTAAGACTTCGGGCCATTATGTCCATAAAAACGCCAGAGCTAACATAAAATAGTTGATTTTCATATTTTACCCGAATTGGGCTTCCTATGGTTAGTGCGCAACGTAAAATGAAAATATACAATCTTTTCAGATTTTTTTTGTCATGAAATATGTTTATTTGAGTAAATTATCATATCATAAGCAATATTTGACCTAAAAATATATTTCTATTCAATTTAGCAATTTCTTTTTAATTTTAGATAACGTGGGTGCCCTGTGGTATTTAGGTGAAACTTCGAAGCCGAATTTCACCATGTTCCAACGAACGGATTTTGGGGGACTTTTAGTATGTTAGTAAGTCGACCATACCTGGTTGTATGCCGGTGAGAAAAATTCTTTCGCAATTTGTTTGAACTTGGCCACTAAAAATCCATAGATTGACTGGACTAATAGACCAGTCATGAAATTTGACCCTACCCCGTTAATACGGCTAATTTTTCATGGCCCGTTGGTGACCGTATCAACGGGGTTCCACTGTACTTTGGACAGGAATTGGAGGCATTTAAAAGCTTAAACTTTGGTCAGCATCTTATCTCCGTATGTGCTTTTTATTACTGTAGTGGAAAGAAAAAACGGAAGCTTTGTAGAGTGAACTTCTCCTTTAACATGCTATGTTTCCATGGCAACGGCCTCTACCAAAAAAAGTCACAACTGATAAAAAATCCGAAATATGAGATATTTATTTCACTCTAATAATATAACTCGTAAATTACAATGGTTCCTTTCTTGGAAATACAAATGTATATTTACGCAGTTAAGGTAATTTGTCATTCCAGAAATCCAGAAACTTCAGGGAGACTGCACAAAGGCATGGCTCACATTGGTTACCCAAACGATCCCAGGGGCGAATAAGCTCCAATTACTTCTATGAAGCAGTGGTACGTCGTGTATGATAAAATAACTGCCATGTGACCAAGGATTATAAAAAGGTCCCCAGAGCGTACATGACATTTGTCTGTTAGCGAAAGTGGTGCACCATATTTACTCGAATAAACGAGCTATCTCAGTTAAACGCTTATTTATTCAGTCGATTCTGTCTTGCCTTTCAATCATTGATATTGGAATTGAGTGTACCGGCTAAAATATATATTGTGTTTCTTGAATACGGCCAGGAGCGTGCTTAGTTCAAGGAACACTGTCCCACCGAAATAACATATCGCGTACCTTTTTTCCATGTTATATCGCTAAATGCCACCAAATATACAACTTAATTACTCATGCGCAAAGCGCAATGAGTTAAAAAATGCCCTTCGTTTTTCTTTTTTTTAATTTTTATTTTTTGTCACGATTTTGCATGCAAATTTATGCACGCAAATTTTAAATTGTGCACTTCCGGTTCATAGCTTTGCCATTTACACTTCCTGTTTAGTGACTTCCGGCTACTCTCACTTCCGGTAAAACAGCGTTACCTAAGTGTCACGACATCGTCTCCTACAACCCTACTTACATTACTGATGTTCACGTTAGGTATATATAAAACTAAATTCTTGTACAGCCTTCATTTACAAAACATTCAAAAAACTTTATTACGCATGCGCATGAGTATAGGCTGCTTGAAGCCTCTTGTTGGATAAAAAGATTCTAAACAGTAGTTTGGAGATAATAATAAACTTTGTTATGCATGGCAGTCATAAAACCCCCGTGCAAATGGGAATGCTGTCCCCAGGGCCCGGTTGTTCGGCGAAAGCCGATTAACGTTAATCCCGGATTAAAAGTTAACCGAGGATTTCATTTCTCTGTTTAAAAATGTTTTCAAAAGTTCATTTGTAGCTAGTAGTGAAGACAAGTTAAAGTCGAAACTGAAGAACAGAAAACTTTGGAAAATTTAAATTGTTGAGTTGTTTAACTGGATTCAAAATTGACGCTAATCCTGGGTTAGCCTAATCGTGCTTTGAACAACCCGGCCCAGGATTGCAAAGATGGATTATGGATTATTATGGATTAAGTGGATTATGTTCGTCAAATTTGATTTTGTGACTGTGGTCAAGTAATCAAAACTGACATTATTGTGGAATTTTGACTTTTCTAGCCGTTATTGTCTCTTTAATTAATATTTCTTTGCTTTTATAATCTTCCTATTTTAAGATAATAACGGAAGCTTAAAGCAAGCTCCTGGCCATAATCAGGAAAACACGATATTTCAGCCAGGACAATGTCCCTTTAAGCTTGTTTTGTTATCTTGAAATAGGAAGAAATAATAGCCAAAAGTGATGTACAGTAGGCTTTCATCACGCGGCGGCCATGTTGACACCCCGGAGAATAAAATGTTTTGTTTTTGCCGGCCCAGCCTCGCAGTGAAAAGTGAAAATCTTTAGTTTTTATACAAAATGGCGAGGCGTGATAAAGGCCTTTATTACACGACTAAGACAGTCAGAGGGCCAATAACTAAAATCAACCAATCAGAATGCTCGATTGCCGGTCCAATATTCTCTAAGTATTGGACCGGGCATTGTCCCGCATGATCCTGCGCGATCTTCCCGCCGGCAGGAGTCGTGTAATAAATCTGTCAAGACCTCGGGCCGATATTCTCCCAGTACGGCCCTCGCGCTTGGTCAATAAGATATATATACATACATACATACATTCATATACGCATACTTTATTCACCACGTCCCCAAAGGGGATTTTCAGAGGCAAATGATTAAATATTAAAAACAGAAGTAAAAAAATACTAAAAAGAAACAGAAAGAAAGAAATACAAAAAAACTCAGTTTTACAAAAAAAGGAAATCAAATTTGATGAACTCAACTGTTATCCACTTCTATCAATGAAACCCTGCACTCTATCGCCAAACAACTTCTTATGTTTTGCTCTGTAGAATCGTTTTATCAGAAGCGTTCCGCCCAGGTGACGTCATATTTGGCAGCATTGCATTGTGGGATCGAAATGCGGACAAATATTTCAAAATGGCTGCCTCAGAAACACCAGTTTTTGCGATTCCTGTACATGTTGAGGATAATTGTCGAGTTGTACCCAAGAACAGTGCTTCGTAGCACCTGCTTTTTTCGTAGCTTCCTGCATAGTTCTTGAATGTTTGTACGCATTTCAATCCCATGATGCTGCGCGAGTTTTCTATTCAGTTTTAGAATCTGGGCGGAACGCTATTAAGTTGTATAGAGCAGTTTTCAATTGAGTGTCGTAAAACCAAAACCAAAGTAATTACTCTGACCAATCACAGCAGTCGTAAACAATCCAATGAACCAATCAGAGCTCGAAGTAATTACATGTCGCCGGCGCCAAGCGCGGGAAAACGCGTGCGAGCAAGTCACGATTGGTTTTGGTTTTACTTCTGATTGGTCGAGAAAATGGCGCGAGAATTTTTAGCCAATCACAAAGCGTAGCAATGCAAAACCAAAGCAATTGTGTAATTACTTTCGACAGTCAATTGAAAACTGCTCTATTTGTTTGCATCTGGCAATATAACATAAAAACTACGGTAATGTTAAAGTTGCTTCAAATAAAAAAATGCGAGTGTAAATTAAATAACCAATTATTTTTTTAACTGCAATTAGCAATTAATCATTTATTATTTCAAATGTTCATGGAACCATCGAGCCATGTTAATAAAGACGTCACTCTCTGTCTCCACTTTGTTGAGTGGATGACTATCATCAGGGTAGGACAACAACCTGAAAACAATAAACACTCTTAAATCGCACGTTCAGGTTATTTGAGAGTCTGTCCTTTCTCTTCCTATTATCCTTCGTTCATTCACTCATTCATTCATTCATTCATTCGTTGGTCCGTCCGTCCGTCCGTTCGCTCGTTCGTTCATTTGTGATCCAGCTTGCATGACGGTAGTATTACTATCGTCGCGTCTTACGTGCACGTCCGAGCACTTGGCCCAGTTGCATCCTTTACTGCTTTTAACATTTTTCCAGTTCTCCCGCACTTAAACCGTTTGGACCATTTCTATGTTTTCCCGCGCATAACACCAATTGCCTGTTTTCCCGCGCTTGACACCTATTACTTGTTTTCCCGCTCTTAATTAAGTTATAGTGCGAAAGCGAAGCGCTATATCGCCGGATACTTAGCCGACGAGGCCGCAAGCCGAGTTGGCTAAAATCAGGCGATATAGCGCGAGCTTGAGCACTATAACTGTTTATAATTCAACACATTGTTAAAATATCACAGTTTGGAGAAAAAATTCATTGAGATATACAACCTTTTATTAAGTAAAAAGGCTTATGTACAACAATATTTTACCTTGCGCCAGTTCTTGCACAACAAGCAGAGAATGCCGAGAATTTTGCCAAGCTAAAATTAATTTAGCGTACACAGTTTGAGAGTTTCTACAAAGAGCTTTCGTCTACGAAAAGAACGGAACAGAGTTACAGACGAGTTGCCTGTTTTCCCGCGCTTTATTGACTAACCTTGTTTTTGTTCCTTGTGCCTTCAGTACTTTGTAGAAATTCCTTCCTTGACTCGGAGGAACTCGAAGGTCCTTTTCTCCCAGCAAAATTAATGTGGGCGTCTTCACCTGTAAAAAATATCAACAGATGGCGACCGTGAACGAGTCATTTTACGCGATTTGTCGAAATATTCTTCGATGATATAAAGCACGAGGAATAAAGCCATTTGTTATCTCATATATTTTAAAGGTATATCTCATATATTTTAAAGGTATATCTCATATATTTTAAAGGTATATCTCATATTTTAAAGGTATATCTCATATATTTTAAAGGTATATCTCATATATTTTAAAGGTATATCTCATATATTTTAAACGTATATCTCATATATTTTAACGTATATCTCATATATTTTAAACGTATATCTCATATATTTTAAACGTATATCTCATATATTTAAACGTATATCGCAAATATTTTAAACGGTGTCTTCACTGTACACATATTAACATTTTTGGGGCATTCTGAATTTAATGGAAATCAACGTATAAGAACAATTACAAATACGTCTTAAATGCGGAAATTTCAGTGGGTACCACGAAATTTTTAAATAATAAATAACAAGCAATTCCTAAAATATTCCATCGATCCAAGAACATAGGGTTTCGGAATATTTTTAAAGAGAAAGGCTGCGATACTTTTGCAGAATAAATTGATGACAACAAAGAAAATCAGGCTGAGGCCCCGGCCACACTGATGCGTTTTCAAAAGTCTCCGTTTTCATCTCGGCGAAAACGAAGCAAAATATTTTCGTCCACACTAGCGTTTTCGTATCGTTTTAACCTGTCCACACTAAAACGCCCGAAAACGATGAAAACGGCTGGGACCTGGGGTTGCGTATGTGTTAAAAGTGATAGATGCTCCGATTTGGACTGGAACCGATGGCATGTGACGTCACCGTTTTCAAAAGTCTCCGTTTTCACCTGTCCACACTAGAAACGAAGCGTTTTCTAAACGACGCGTTTTCAAAAGTCTCCACTTTTGAAACCGTTTTCGAAAGTCTTCGTTTTCATCAGCGTTTTCGGGCGTTTTAGTGTGGACGATAGGCGAAAACGCATCAAAACGTTTGCGTTTTTAAACGAAAACGCATTAGTGTGGTTGGGGCCTGAGTGAAAATAACGACCAGGTAGGATTTTACTTTCTTATTTTGGTGGTATTGTTTACCATTTTCCAACACGGCGTAGACTACAAAAAGTTCGCGACGAAACGATGGCGTTACATTACTCGAATAACCTAGATGAATATGGAGCGTTGCAAAATCAAACCAATGTAAACAAATCCTATACTCCCATAAAGTTCAATGTATTGTGTGTTTGTAAGCAAAGTGGCTTGTCTTTTTATACACTACAACAAAAGACATGGCCCGTTAAAATTGAAAGGGTGTGGACTTGAGAAATGGGTACGAGCCTCCTTAAAATCCTAACCAGTAGGAAGTTGACCAGTTGGCTATACCGACATTACGCAGCATGGGAGTTTCCTCTCGGTTTTCTATTTATCCTATTAAAGTCGAATCGTGCATGACGACTCGACTCAGTTCGGGTTGTTGTTATGTCTTTGCTGTTGTTATTGTTGTTGTTGCAAGGACATACGGCCTTTTGCCAATCACTCAGCTGTCTTCATGTTGTTTTTTCAACACAATGTCCTTAGCGCTAGGATCATCATAGCGTAGGCTGTTTACTAGACTACGAGCAGTCTCTCTTTCCCAGCTTAGTCCATCGAGCGAGAAACGAAAAAACATTAGTGAGCGGATAATGGTCACGCGAAACTGGGGGCGAGGCAGGCGCGCGGGAGAAGAGAGACTCTCTTTTCCCGCGCGACTGCCTTGCCCCAAGTGACCATTATCCGCTCGCTAATGTTTTTTCGTTTCTCGCTCGACGGACTAAGCTGGAAAAGAGAGACTGCTCGTAGTCTAGCTGTTTACATGCAGCTAGGATCTTCTTATACATACCTCTAAGGTAGGATGATACTAGCGCTAGGGCTCCTTGCATGTAAACGGAAAGCAGAAAACATATCACGCTATGATGATCCGCCTTTTTGGACAATCCTAGTGCTAAGGATCTTCCATGTAACCAGCCCCTAAAAGGAAAAGCTTTCTTGCGTGACATTTTGACCTTGTCGGAGCGTTCAAAACATGGGATCAAAAGTGACCAATCACAACATTTATCAGTAGGCTTCAACGTTATTGGTCTGTTTACGAAAACGTTCGTCATCTTTCGTTTTCGATTTACGTTGTAATTGGTCCTAACATGTGCAATGCACGTGATCTCCTAGCGTGCTTGTATCAGTTATCACATTTTTTACTCTTCCGGGTATTCTTGTCAATCGCTTTCGTTTTCATAAGATTGTATTCTTTGTAAGATACATCAGCCGAGGGTGTAAAAAAGCGTCAGAAATCGCTAACACAATGCAAACCTTTGAAAGTCTTCCATCAACAGTTCAAGTTGGACGAAAGGTGCTAACAATTCAGGGGATACTTGGCAGAGGGGCGTTTGGTGTTGTTCACAAAGTCAAAGACAGAGTGTCTGCTGCGTCGAGAGTCTACGCATTAAAAGCGATCTTATGCGACGAGATGTTTCCGATTGAAAAGGCTATTCGTGAGGTTCAAACATTGCAACGAATCTCTCATAACAACATAATCACCATTCTGGGAGCAGAACAGTTCAACAGTACCAAGAACCGTTTATATATGTTGATTTTAACCGAGTACTGCCCTGGAGGAAGCTTGCATAAACGCCTTAAAGACCGTACTCGATCAATTAGTTACGAGCTAATTTTTAAGTGGATGCGTCAAATGGCCGCTGCTCTTGAATACCTTCATTCAAATAGAGTGGTTCACCGCGACTTGAAGCCAGATAACGTTCTCTTGACGACGGAAGAGGATGTTAAATTAGCCGACTTTGGCTTGGCTCGAGAGTTTGAGAGGCTGGGCAGCTATAATTCATCTGGTTCGTACATGAACTCACTAGTTGGCACGTCATATTGGGCGGCTCCAGAAGTCTTCAGTGGCAGCGGTTACACTGAAAAAGCCGACGTTTTTTCACTTGGTGCAATATTTTTCTCAATCATGGAGCGGGATTATATCTCAGGAAATGTTAGCCTCGCCAATACATTGAAACAGGGTTATCGCATTACATTTTCAAACCGGGCAAACGGGTCCGTCCTTCTACAAACGATAACTCTTTGTGCTTTGCGGTTCGACAAATATGATCGACCGAGCGCTGGTGAGATTTACGACAGAATCGTTGACATTGGTAGGAGGCCCCGTGTAAATAGAGCACTCGATTGCCGTCGTTTTCGCGTTGTCGTCGATAATCCGAGGGCTTCGACTTCTTTTGAGACCCCCGTGAGAGCGATTAACTCAGGGAACCGTCATGTCGTCGCTCCCGCTCGCCTTTACGTAACACGTCGCCACCCATCACCCCATCCACCTCCCCACCCTCCTCAGAGGAGGTCCCACTCCCCAGTATGTTGTCACCACCCCCCAATGTGTTGTCACCACCCCCCAATGTGTTGTCACCACCCCCCAGTATTTTCTCCCCACCCCCCAATGTGTTTTTCCCACCCCCCAATGTGTTGTCCCCACCCCCCAATGTGTTCTCCCCACCCCCCAATGTGTTTTCCCCACCCCCCAATGTATTTTCCCCACCTCTCCAATGTGTTTGCCCCAGCCCCCATAGATCGAATAATTTTTTTAACTTAATACTTAATTGATAAATAGGGAAAAAAAACATCGCAAAAAACAAAATTTAGTTACAGTACCGCTTAAGAATAAAAAATAGTACAATGAAAGTTTTTTCATTACCATACAATTACACTTAAAATACAACTAAATAATCAATTGAACTAGAAATACGTGTCTCGCAGAAGCTCGGGGAGGATGCACTGCAAAATTTTAGCGATGTGGGAGGGAGAGATGGAATTTCTGATTTGACTTGAGAGATTGGGTAGTATGCCGGCAATGGCCCCGAAATTTAAAGTCGAGACATTTTCGTTCCCAGTCGCTTCCATTTAACTTGTACTTAGTGCCCTGTCTTCCTAACATAAAATAACTAGTAGCTGATACTGGTCAGTTCAGTTTGGGTTTTGAGCTGTGAGCCACAGTAACTGCTATAGGACTGGGCACTAAAAGATCCTCAGGCCCCTTTAAAAATCTCGAAATCAAAATTAATTTGTAGATGTACATTCTCCTTACTGGTGTCAATACAGTTCACATAGCCATACAATTACAGTGAATTTGTATTCAATTTCCACAGACAACTCATGTTGAAGGTGATCAGGTTCTCAATTTGCATAATCTATATAGTTGCTTGTACACTGATATTGTGAGGAGATTTGGCATACTGATCACCGTTCCAAAAATAAATGTGAAGCAGTAATGTTGATGTGTCATGTGTTTACCTAAACAGTTGCTACACATTAGCTGGTCACGATTGTTAACAGAAAATTGTTTCTTTCCTTACAAAATGTTTTTATCCAAATTGTAAATAGAAATTCTCCTTACTAAACTATTCGAATATTATTTCTTATTGAACTGTTTTATAAGGAATGCAGTAAACTCAAGATACCGTATACAAAGTATATTTCGCTCACTGCTCATTCACAAACATTGCTACATCATGTAAATGTTGTATATTTGTGAAATAATTTCCACCTGTGTGATCTGTAGTTTTGATCATACTTGAAAAAAGCAATTACATGTTGACACCATGGATACATTTTGTACAACTATATATCTGTGCTGGAAAACGTTTTGGCTTCCATTAGATCAGACCAGTTTTCTTGCACCTTTCCATGTCATTTAAGCTTATATCAAAGGTCCTTAGTGACCTTAGTAAGAATATCAATAAACATCAATTTACAGTATGTACTAAGAGAATAGTTTCCAGTGTTTGAGAACTAATATATTACAGTGTATATTGAAAAAAAATATCCTCTTATCATCTGCCTGTCAGTTGTTTAAGCTACTTAACATCTTTTTTTTTGGCAAAAGGTAGATTCAATAATAATTTATGGAGGGTTGTATAGTAGCCTCCCACGCAGTCGTTTTTAGGGGTATCGTGTTTCACTCCCCCCCACAAACGCCTGCTCAACCGTGACCAACATTCCTTTGCCATTGTTTTACTTGTCAGACAATCTAGCCAATCACCATCGAGGCATTGTTTGTCGATGACCAATCAAAATAATCGTTTTATAATTTCCCGCGAATTTTCAAGATGCGGCACTGTGCTTGATTATGGCGTGTTCGCGTGTTACGATGCCTGAAACCCCGAAAAAAATTATTGATTGCCAATTCAAGTGCTTTTTGTGCGACACTTTGACTCGGGCATCTGCTGGAAGAGTAAAAATTTTTGGGAGAAGTGCTGTTGATCTTCCTCGCCTGATCGTGTTCGCGTGTTACGATGCCTGAAACCCCGAAAAAAATTATTGATTGCCAATTCAAGTGCTTTTTGTGCGACACTTTGACTCAGGCATCTGCTGGAAGAGTAAAAATTTTTGGGAGAAGTGCTGTTGATCTTCCTCGCCTGATCGAATCGGCAATCGGCGAGAACATTAACATTTACCGCAACTGTGGATCCGAATTGTTTGTTTGCAACGCTCGTTGTTACAAGAGACTTCAGCGCTTTGAAAAAGCAAAAAAATAATTTAAAAAGTGTCAAAGAAGAGATCTATAGTGCTTACGAGTCGATCAAGCGAAGGGAGAAACGGCAAAGAGCCGATCAAGTTGACAAAAGCGTAGATGAAAATATCACACTTTTAACTACAACAAAACAAGCTTCAGCGCCAAAATCTCTCAAGTTCACGGACTCATCGTCAGCCTCAACCACCGCCTCGTACTCTGCTTCCACTTGTACTTCTTATAATCGCCCAGCTGTATTTTTCGGAAATCCTGTAGCATGGATATCGCCACAATACTTGGGCGATGAACTCTTACGACAAGCCTTCAGCTCTCCATTGTTAACGTCAACTCCAGTGTCCAAACAGAAAACAACGAACCATAGGAAGACTTCCGAAACAATTACCGAGACTACTGTGAAGATTTCTGTTGACTACCCCAGTAAGCCTTTCAGTAAAACTTTATCAAGAGACTACGAAGCCCTGGGGAAGGCTCTACTTCATGGTCCGCCTTCGCGTATTGCAACCGCCGTGATGAAGTGTGCCCCGCTAACAGATCTTGTAATCGCAAAAGTGTTACGCTTGCTGAAGACGGAGGTGGGTGATCTTTGTTCAAAGAAAAAACCTTCGTTGCTAAAAAATTGTACTGCAGAGGGTCTTGTCAATTTCGACTTTGAGGAGGTTTGCAACGAGTGGAAAGAAAGGGCGCCTATATTTTACTCCTTCCTTTTGACGTCTTGCACTACAGGACACCGTCAGAAGGCTACGACGTGGCTCCCAAGCATGGTCATAGCTGGGTCAATTTTGCTGAAGCAAAGAAATCCGCACATGAATGCTACAGCAAGCGTCATGAGTTTGGTACTAAAAACCAAATCCATTGAGGTAAGCATTTGAAGCTTGATTTGTTTTCATTATTATTATTATTTGTTGAAAATTAAACCATCTATTGCTATTCTATATTATAGTCTGGAATGATAGTTTCCAGTAAACTTGATTTCTTAAAACAAAGTATTAATTTTGGGATCGTGTTGGAACAGTTGGGTTTACAGGCCATTCGCATTAAGTTAAAATATTCTTAAAAGTTTTTCCCAATTTCCTGTTTTTGGTTCATTCTTTAAATTGTTTCAGTCTAAAGTTTCCTAACAATATGAATACTTTATCTTTGAATGTAAGGATCAAGGAAATTTTGCAATACCCCTGGTTTTCATGACCAATAATAATTAAAATCTAGTCTCATGAGTTACTTCAATTTTCATAATTTACTGTTAAATCATGTTATTCGTTTCCTTTAACCAGGCCACGCTGAACAGGTTTAGCAAGTTCAAGATAACTTGCAGTAACTTCAAAGCACTCAAAGTAATGGATGTCCTTGGTCAAAACCACGATCAAGTACTAAACGAGGCTAAAACACGGATTGCTGCAGAAATGAAGGAAATTGCTGAGAAAGAAGCACAGCATACCAGTAGCGGGACATGTACCAAGGACCCTAGTGCCATGTTTTCGACCTGTGAGACTTGTCAGACTATTAAATCTGATAAGACCAAGTCACACCCTGGTTTCATCATTGCATTTGACAATATAGACATTCGCCAGGAGAGAAGGGAAATGACCATGTCTGCACAAAATAGGGATATCCATTGGATAAATCACGAAATGGTGCAAAATAGGGTCTCGGGAAATAATCCCAGAACCCGAAGGCGAACATTGCAGATGTCCCAAATAAAACATTCCTCCCTGATGTTAATGACCAAAACAGACAAAGGCTGAACTATGTTATTCTGATTTCAAGAATTCTTGTGAGCCATTTTGATTGTTTTGCACCCTTCCAAGATGTTTGCATTTATCACATACCTCATAAATACAGCAAGGAACAGTCCATGAAATCTATTAAGGTATTAAAGAAAACATTTAATTGTTTTTAAACAACATAATTTTTGAATAGCTTGATTTGCTTCCACTGCGTTGCCACTAGTACTTGGAAATTCAAAATTTTCAAACTTTCAAAGTTTCAAAATACATGTAGTAAACTTTATTTGCTTATCCACATTATAACAACCATCTATTAAGTTAGTATATGCACCTGTAGTTCTTCCACAAAAAATTGGAGTATATGGTAATGCATTAGTATTATCAAGTAAACATACATGACTAATTTTGATCTTTTCTTCTCCTATTTTTTTTTTATTTTTACAGGTTCCTTTGGGAGTAGTATTCAAAGATGAGAATATAAATGAAGATATGTTGGCCATCTTACAGAAATTTCACTCATACCTCCCTCGGATAGCTAACAGTCAGATTGATGGACAAATTTTCACTGGGGATCAGTTGACTGTGGAGAGGGCTGTCAACGTGATTGCATCTGTTGCTAATGGGTTCACCCCTGAGGCGCGACTCGAAGGCATGAACCTGCAGATTGGAGACTGGCATGCTGCAGTCAAACTTCTTTCGGTAAAACATACTATAGACAGTATTTGTGATGAGCAAACATTATTAGCAAACATTATTAGTATACTTAATTGACAGAATTGTAAAACCTGGAGGAAATGAAAAAAAAAAAAAAAAAAAAGATAATTGTTGTCTCACATAGAGAGACTTTTCAGGTTGCATGGTAACACTAAGCAGCTGACCAAGCAACCTGAAAACTCCCAGAACCTGATCTTTTCATGTACATAGGTTCATACCAGCCCCTGCCTATAATAAACTACCCTAACATACAGCTGCCTTAATGTACAATGTACTTCTCAATGCATGTACTGAACAAAAAGTACTTTACAATGTTTATGGTTATGTTTATGGGTGGTATTAAGTGATTTAATACTAACCATAAACATAATATCATTGTGTTAATGCATTTAATTAATTGCACACAGTAATTGGCCAGTTATATGACTACATGTGCTCTAGCTCACTTAGTTGTTGGGGGACCCCACATAAATATTTTTTAGGCCTTCAAATCTTCCCCTAGAAAAAAGGGGAAATTTTTCTTTTGCCAGTTGTTTGTTCATGTTTACCTTGATAAGTACATTGTTGAATCCCATCTTAGTATGATGGTAGTTCACCAACAACATTGATGTCATTTTTTGGATCGGTACAAAATGTGGACCCCCCCTTCTGGACCCCCCTTTTGGACCCCTTCTGGACCCCCTTCTGGACCCCATCTGGACCCCCATCTGGACCCCCATCTGGATCCCCATTTGGACCCCCATCTGGACCCCCATCAGTGGACCCCCTTTTTTTCTTCCAGGAAATGGTCAAATGACAGTTTTGAATTAATACACATATGTGCGAAGTAGGAAAAATGTAAAATAATATATTAAAATTGAAATGAACAGAAGATAAATTAAATCAACTGGCCACTGGAATAGGAACTGAAGAGCGCTATAAAAATTTACGACATATTTCCCGCCTTTATGATTGCACCATCAGCTCTTTACAAAAATGTAATTACCGCTGACCAATTCTTACCTGGCTGTTAAAATGGAGGTAAGTGTTTTTCAGGTTTCTTTCAAATTATGATTTGATGTAGAATCTGGTATTTTCGGAGACCATAATTATTTGTATTTATAGTTACCAAGTGGGCAAATGCTCCTGTTATCACACAGTCATTGTCGACAGCAAGAGGTTCTAACCGCCCATTCTTTGTTAAATCCTGTAATGACATTAATGTCATCAGTGTTTCAACAGAATGAAACACTGAGTGGAAATAGTGTAGCACGACATGTATTATAAATGGAAAGTGAAACGTGACAAGAGCACATTGTGTTGCAAATCTGTTGAACCAAGCTAAAATGCGTTCGACAGAGCAGAAAATATGGCTTTTGCAAGCAGCTGTAGACTTTCTTTTCACGGTATGTCATTATTATTTAACGATGGCCTCCGAAAAGAGCAGATTCTACATAAAATAATAAAGAAACCTGAAAAACACTCACTTCCATTTTAACAGCCAGGTAAGAATTGATCAGCGGTAGTTATGTAAAGAGCTGATGGTGCAATCGTTAAGGCGGGAAATATGTTGTAATTTTTTATTGCGCTCTTCAGTTCCTTTTCCAGTTGCCGAGTTGTTTTATCTACTGTTTATTTCAGTTTTAATATTACTTTGTTTTTACATTTTTTCCTACTTCGCACACGTTTTAATTAATTCAAAACTGTTATTTGACCATTTCCTGGAAGAAAAGAGGGGGTCCAGAAGGGGGTCAGCGGTAATTACATTTTTGTAAAGAGCTGATGGTGCAATCATAAAGGCGGGAAATATGTCGTAAATTTTTATAGCGCTCTTCAGTTCCTATTCCAGTGGTCAGTTGATTTAATTTATCTTCTGTTCATTTCAATATATTATTTTACATTTTTTCCTACTTCGCACATATGTGTATTAATTCAAAACTGTCATTTGACCATTTCCTGGAAGAAAAAAAAGGGGGTCCAGATGGGGGTCCATATGAGGGTCCAGATGGGGTCCAGAAAGGGGTCCAGATGGGGTCCAAAATGGGGGGTCCACATTTTGTACTGACCCTCATTTTTTGCCTTCAAGTTAATTTAGTTTGCACTAACAGTTTCTGATTAATCCAGTTAATGTTCAATGCCTGAGTCAATAGTTGACTTTTAAAAGATGCTGTTTCAGTGTTGATAAACTTAAGACTTTTTTTCTTTACTTAGCTGATCTTCAAGAGATTCTTCTCAGCAAAGAGTGATGGTGACTTGTGTACACTTTATGCTGACAGGACCACTATCAACCGCAGAAATGTCACTGCTGATCCTGCTAAAGCATATCGTGCAGACAGAGATTTCTTTCTTCTTGTCATGCAGTCCAGGGTCATAGCTGCAGCAATGGAGATTCTGGGAATGGAATCAAAGTCCAGTCAACCATCAAAATGCCCCATCCCTCCAGGTCTTAAGAACATGACCAACCTTGCCAAGCTTCAGTATCTGCACCAGGTGGCAGCAATGATTGTTGATTCCCTTGTATTTGATCAATCCTCTGTCGACCACCTTGTCAGCAACATTCTTACTGCACAGGAAAAAGAGGATGTAATCAACAGCCAGCAACTAACAGAAGATGGTAGATTTCCCTGCAGGTTCCCTGGCTGTAACTATTCATTCCAATATGATGGAAGAAGTAGGAGGGGGCACGAATTGACCCACAATCCACCTCCTGATGTTCCAACCAATCAGGCCGAACCGTCGGCTGACAAACCCAGTTCAGATGAGTCTTTACCTACTCAACAAGATGTCAAGTCAGACGATGTGTACAATTATAACTGTTCCCTGTTGACAGATGGTTTATTCTTCATGAATTTTTTGGATGCCATTGCAGAGGGTGATGGTGGAAGAATGATGCGACAGTACAAGTATTTGCTCCTCTACTGTCGGGCTGATGGAACACACAGTACAAAATATGCACTTGAGTGTTTATATCAGTCTTTTCTTGTGAATGCAATGCTTAGTCCTAGAGATGCAGAGCGCTTTACTTGGAACAGGACAGTCAACAACAGTGGCAAACCTGGTAAAAATATTGCTTTAGACCAGGATGTAGAGCACAGCAACAACTTCGTTAAAACGGGTTCAAAACAACTTGGCCCAAATCTTTCAGAAAATGCAGTGTCAAGAATTTGCAAGGCTGAGCACAGAACCAGGACTATTCTTGAGAACATGGACTGCAGTATCTGCCGAGCCGCTGGCTCAAGTCAACATGCTCAGAGGTCATTGGAGAGAGATCTTTCTGTCCTGCTGGACAAGTGTGTTTCCAACTTAATTTTTCAACAGCGTGACTCAAGAAGCTATGTCTGTTTCAGGGGCTTTGAGAGGGATCGCTTTAGAAGCCTTGACATGTCATCAATGTTCAAATGGATCAACAAACACAAGAGGAACATGCAAAATGGTTTAAGGGCAAGATGACACTTTTTTGGGGCGATAAATTCCCCTCTTCCTCACATGGCAACTATTAATTCAGCTAGCTATTCACTATGTGTGGAACTTTGTGTGGAACTTTGCAATGTAACACAATGTTTAAGGGTGCAATTGATAGGAAATCTCATTCTAATGATTCTAATTTTATTGGGTTTTTTTTTGGAGGGGGGGGGGGGGGGGGGGGGGGGGGGGGGGGGGGGGGGGGGGGGGGGGACAGGGGGATTTTGACCACAGGGTTAGTGTTTGTCTCATTTTAGATATTTATTATGGTTTATAAATAAATCATAGACCCCTTAAGTGTTCAGTTTAAATAATAAACATGAGTACCAACACAAATAAATGTACGGATGTCGGCAAACAAGGCATTGTGCAATGCCAGATAATATCATAACCTTTGCAATGTAGGTCATTTGAAAGAGATTTGTTTTCAAAGGCTACTTTTTAGCATGAAAAATATACATTCACAGGTTTCCTGATGTGTATGTGAGAACAAACCATTCACTAGAGGTATGCATATTTTCTGGCATTTTCTGTTCAAACTTGTGTTCTGTTAAATTAATAATCTGTTAACTCATGTGATGATAAAATGGAATGGGAAACTGCTAAAAAGTACCATGACCTATCTTTATATCCACTTTTAAATCAAGTGAGAAACAATAATGATTATTAAATCACAGAAGTTGATAACCAAAACATGGCATAAATAATCAATAATACTATTATGAGAAGCAGTCTTGACTTGTAATTTCACCTGCTTTCTTGACTTAAGCATCCTCGTTACTTTCTATGGGTAGTCCCATAGTGCCCATGTCACAAACAAATGAAATAAATACTTTGTATAAGAATATTTTTAGTCAATGTTTACATTTTTTAGTGATGCAAGGGCCACTGGAGATACATCAGAATAATCCATTGATTGCTGTGTTGCATCCTGATAGGTGCTGTCCATTTCAGAAAAAGAAAAGCTGTCTGTCAGCAGATTTAAGAGCTCCTCATCTTCAGCAAGTGCAGCCCACTCCCCAAGTAATTCATCATCATCAAGTTCGTCATTGCTCTCACCCTCTGTACCATTTGCTATATTGTCAACACTTGTGGCAATATCACCAAAAACATGCTGTAGCACATTCAGAATTGTTTTCGCATGACACATGTCCCAGATTTCAACAGTTTTCATGACATCCTCTAAACAAAAGATTGTCTCACAGTTACTGACAACTTGTTCAATCTGTATCTCAGAAAAACAAAGTAGAGTATGCAAATTTGTTAAGCTCTTCACATGACCATGGGCAGACTTTCTAATCAATTTTATAACAAGTGACTTGCGGTACTTAATTAATTCACTTTTCACATGTTTTCTCTGTGAGTCGCTGACTTGCCTTTTCTGTTGTAATGGGCGGGAATCAAGAGGAACATTGTTATCAACCACAAACAAAGTGTAATTACAGCATTCTTCAGTGTTGCAATTACATATATTGGCACAATTATCACAGCAAGTGTGAAGGGGACCAGGAATTTTAAAATCCTTAATCCCAAAATGTTTAAGTAGAGTTTTTCTTCTGCAAGTCTTTTGTTTTGATGTACTCCTTAATGTCCCTCTCAACATGATTTAGCATCAAACCTTTGTAAACTAGATAGGAAAAACTTGCCTTGCCATCACGCCCAGCACGTCCCGTCTCCTGGATAAATGCCTCCACATTTTTTGAAGGTCCAAAATGAATAGTTCTGTGTACACCTTTGCAATCAACCCCCATCCCAAATGCTATAGTAGCAACCAGAACTAGGATGGGTCCATCTTCTTTGCCAAATGATTTTAATACTGCTTCTTTATTGTCATCTAGTGTGCACGAGTGTAGCATCTCTAAGACAGGGCATTTAGAACTTGTTTCGTACATGCACTGACCTAGCATTGATTTTAGCGTGCCATAAATAAGTGAGCACTGTTTTATGGTCTGACAATAAATGATTGTTTTCTCAGAACTTCCTTGTTTAATCTCTTCAACAATCCAATTGAAGTAGTCCTGAACCTCACTATCATTGGGCATGTAACTTACAACATAGGTTATGTTGCCTTTGTTCGGACTTTCAGCAACTTCACACACATTTGTCATTCTAAGAACATCGATGATGGTCTTTTTTGTTTCTTCTATGGCTGTTGCAGTAAGAGCCATCATTTTCACTGATGGAGCAAGAGTTCTCAGTTCATGTAAGTCTGCATACACTGAACGAAAGGCTGCCATCTTGTTATTTGTAGATGTTCCCCTGAGAAGAAGGTAGGCAAAATGAATGTTGGCAGCCAAAATTATTATACCAGCTATTTTAGTAAATTATGGATGCCTTGAGAGAACTGCAGTGCAAATATGTCTGTGAAATAATAAATATTCACCAAAAACCTGTTTTGTCTCCTGTGCATGACTGCCTATACGCAGATGAAGATCATAATGCAGGTGAGATTGAAACTGGGAATTTCAGATAATACTCTTACCTGGTATAAAAAATTAGGGAAATACTATCCTTCATACATGCACAAACAGAACAAGACTTACAAAATTGTATGCATGATTCAGTACGGGGTTATACGGAAATCTTGCCAAAATTAGTACTTTATATCTTTCTAGAAACGATTAAAATTTGAAAAAAATACATACATTTGCTCAAACTATTTGTGATTATGATTATTAGTCTTTTGCTTAGTATACTATGTGTATTATCTGGTTATGTGCTGTGTATTTGAGTAAGCTTGGACTTTGACATTATATAATACTAAGCAAACTGAATTTATAGATTTATAATTTACAATTGTACACGTACAAATTCCAAATTGCAGTTGATGAGCTTCAACTGTTTAACTTTTCAATCAAGGATCTTAAACTCGAACACCTCAATACAAACGAAATTCTTTCTAATCGTTCTTCAGTCAGCTAGAACTTACCATTGCTTTATAACATGAGCCTCGTCAACTGCAATGCAACATAACTTTTCCGCGTAGATGGGACTTAACAAAACCTCCCTCCATCGTTCGTTTTTCAGCCAAGACTCTGGAGAGCCAAACACAACCGAAAAGCCTGCTTTTTCCACTTTTTCCGCCTCTCCTAACTCCAAATCGCTCAGACTAGCGGCGGATATGCCAATACTTCGTAATGATTGGACTTGGTCCCTCATCAAATGTATAAGAGGAGACACAACGACCACAACGTGACCCAAAGAATCGGTGAGACTATCGAAGATTGAAGGCAAAGCTTGATATACAAGCGATTTACCGTAGCCAGTCGGTAAATTAACGAATATATCGCTTTTTCCCTTTACAAATTCGGAAATTACTTTCATCTGGAATAGATTCAAGCGAGAGATCTTAAACTTGGAGCACACAGTGCTTACCGCTTTATCAAGATCACTCCTCTCCGCCATGTTGTTTTGATCTCGTCCCGCGAAAAGCGTCGTGCAGTCAAGGTCAACCTACCAGATTAAGTAGGTACAATGTGATTGGCTAAGCGGGGCAAAGGAATGTTGGTCACGGTTGAGCAGGCGTTTGTGGGGGGGAGTGAAACACGATACCCCTAAAAACGACTGCGTGGGAGGCTAGTTGTATAGGAGCTTAAGCTTACTCGCCTTTAAATGTAGGTTGTTTCAATTGAAGAGCATTGGAGAGCGGATTAAAGAGCGATGATTTGAGCTAGATTTCTTAATCGTTCTTCTTCTCTAAGCCTTTCCTGTAATCCGTGTTTGCTTTTCCCTACCGTATTAAAGATATTCGTCACGAGTATTTAGCTGATCGTGTAATTCTTGCCGCCTCTCGTTATGTCTATAAACAGAATCATTTTGTCCAACACTTCCAGTCGGTGTCGCCTCTCCTGATCGGTTTCGTTTAGAATACTAATGGCGGCATTTTGTCAAGGCGTTTGAACCTAGTCAAACGGTGTGCCTAGGCTGTTCGAAGTCTTTGTATTCGATGCTTTCGTTGTTTCTTCGTTGCTCGATCGCGCTGGATTTCAAGCCGCCGTTCTCGCTCCAGCGGAGTTTCGGTGGTTAATTTTCTTGGGCGAGAATTTCCAGCCACTTGTTGTTGTGTTTGCTGTTCTTTCTCATTTGCAACAGAAATTGGTCGCACCGAGAGTAAACATTTTTCACAGCAGGCAACTGAACGACACCATCAAGTATATATGTATATAATATATATAAATATATTTTTCGCTCGAATTCGCGCGGCTCAGCTCGAATGGAAGACGTTGTATGCCTTTTCATTATGACTCCTTTCGCAACTATAAAAGTGTTTTAAAATATTTTTAAAAAAATATCTTAAGAGATAGGCAGTTATCCCATAAACTAAAAAAAATTCATTCTTTAAAACACTTGAGGTTTCCGCTTATTAAATACAGGTTTCGTGTAACAAAATGGGTAAAATTTTGGTTTCCGCGTCCGCCTGATACAGTCAACAGAGGGGTCCTGTAAAATGACGAATAGAGTACCATGCCGAAAAGGTACGACGCATGAATTATGACTCGTTTCACATGCACAAGAGCCAGAGAAGCTGTTTTATTGTTAACGATCTTATAGTATTTACAGTCCGACCACAAAGCGTGAACGCTGAAATTATTATAATTATTATATTTCTAGGGAGGGAGGGGGGGGGGGGGGGGGGGGACAAATCACGCGAACTGTGATCAACCGAGAGAGCGAAAGTAATGCGAGCAGCCCCCCCCCCTCCCCCCCGCATCATCCCCCACCCCTTATTTTCATTACGGATATAAACACCAATCGGGTAATTTCTACCATTTGTTATCTCAGATATTTCGAACGGAGTCTGTGGAGTATATTTAATATAGGTGTTTTCACCTGTGCAACATATTTTAAGACATTATCGTGGCAGTCTGAATCCAAATATGTCACGAGAGTGGAACAAAGAAACAAATCTGAGTCCCCAACAGGATGAAACAGTGCTCTAACCAGAGAGACTCGTGGCGAGTTAGGTCACATACTAGGTTCATATATGACACGCGCCAGCATAATGCACAGATCAATAATGTCGGAAGCGTCATGTGTAGTGAGGCGATACAAGAACAATTACAAATACGTCTTTAATAGGCAAGTGTAAGTGAGGAAAATAATCGTTACATCACAAATTCAGTATCTCTCGTAAGTAGGTACCAGGAGGATTTTTAACAAATATATAACGGACAATTCCCAAACTATTCCATAGATACTGGAATACAGGGTTTCGAAATGGTCTTGAAATCTTAACCAGTAGGAAGTTGACCAATTTTCCTGACAAAGCGCGGCCCAGGAGTTTCCTCGCTCCAGGAGGTTCTATTTATCCTGTTCCCACAAACAATGGCTGTGGATACTGGGCTCAAAAAACTCACGCCGGCTTAAAGGGGCTACATGTATATCACCAATTTTAAGGGGGGTTTTATTTAAAAATATTTCTTGGCGAAGTTTGCCCTAAGAGTTACAACGCTCAGCGAAAAAGCTGAGAGCGCTCACTTAAAAAGGCCAAAAGGCATATTTGCATCAACGAAAACCCAATAATAATCGCCCAGTTCTGTCAGTACACTGAAACTATAAACATGTATCTCTGACTACAGATGGCCGGGATGGAAATGGATTACAACTTGAAAAAATCGGCCAATCTTTTTTGTTCCGTGCATGTGTTTTAAAAAATTTGTAAAAACTTATTATGATTTGTTCATCGTTCAAGAACTCACTAGATATCTTCTTCTTGGTGTTCTAAGAACATCTCCCGTTATAAGATGCTCAGATTCATTCAAGCACAGTCTGAACCAAAAACATAAAAACTGCCATGACACCCCCCACCCCATAAGGCCTTAAGCAACAAGTCAAGAAAAGCACTCAAACTTTTACCTTTGTCGCGTGATTCATTGCTGACTTTTCGAGCATTTTCGCCATCATTTGCGGAGTCGGCGTTCTGTCGTGACGAAACTCATATCCCGCTTCAAAATAACACCTTAAAATCAAAATGCATCATGTAAAACAAAATAAAGTGTCATCTGATCGAATGGCGAGGTAAGATGGATAACTTATAAAGTGAGGTACCGCCCTCGCTTCACTCATACCCAAACCCTTTTCGCCGCCAAAAATCAAATAAAAAGCGACGAAATAGAAGTCTGGTACAAACTTACCAATCCGGGATGTCTGATATTCCTGACATGACTGTAAACCAAGAAACAAGAAACGATAACTTTTAACAGAAGGGAATTAAAGGATGCTCAATAACAGAATGTCATGAATTCGAAGGGAAGAATATACGCAAATCCGATTCAAGGACTTTCCAAGCTTTTCTGTCAGTTTGGAGACCTCAACAACGCACAATAATAATTCTAACTTTTGAGTCTTAAGAATCCTTAAAACCGGTCCATTCAAATATAAAAGAAACAGTGGCATTTTCCTGTGGGGCTGTTTATTATGCTCTACAGGGTGGTTCTATAACTTTTGAGTCTGTTGATAAATCTTTCAAGGTAGCCATTTAAATGAAAGCTACGATTGAGTAGTACTTTCTTGTGGTGATGTTTGTTATGCTGTACAAAGTGCTTCTAACTTTGTAAATTTGAATTAAGGTGATTGCATTGTGCATCACTACTGCGCATAATATAATTGGGTTTTTTTTTTGAAAAGAAAAAAAAAAAAAATAATAATAATAATATAATTGGGTTTCCATTGGGGATTCAGTTCGCTAAGAAAATAAGTGGTTGTTTTCTCCCAAATTAGCATGGTAACCTATCTTTTTTATTCCATATATTTGAAGAAAATACTTAGTACTCTCCATGATATCCAAGAATTTTTCATTATTCCATGCGAGTTTGAAATATTCTCATAGAATCACTTTTACAAATGAATCTAGTTTTAGGCATTTCACTGGGAGCGAACAGATGATGAAATTGCCGTATTATTTCATTAGTTTCTCTTTTTCGGTAACTTCAAGGCGTTTCACTGTAACATTGTTCTGCTATCATTAAGAATAATACTAATACTCCTTTGCTCGTAACAAATTTCTGGAAATAATGGTTGCCTCTCGCTCAAAGCTAGGATTTTAAACACTACCGTCACAAGCTAGCAAAAGCGGCATGGTGGCCCCCTATTTTTATTGCGTCGACGAAGGAGACGCTTCCTAATCTTGTCGGCTAAGCGGAACGAATCGAGAAATGTGTCGGTACCAAATCTGCGCCATTTTGAAACGTCACAATAGTATCCAGCATTCTTAGCGCGTCGTCTAGGCTAAGCGGAACGAATCGAGAAAAGTGTCGGTACCAAATCTGCGCCATTTTGAAACGTCACAATAGTATCCAGCATCGCGTGGAAATCAGACATCATCCTGGGGAGCTGAGGTTCCGAAATGTCACATGTGAATAATCTATTTGTCTTGATTTAGTTTCGGATATTTTCCCGATTTTGGAATCGTACGGCTCAATATTTCAATGCCTAGTAAAAGTACGCAGTGGAAAAATTGGACGAAGGTTCTTCTCCGGACCAAGTAAGTTGTTGGGTCTCTTTGGAATCAAGCAAGAAGTTACAGATTTTCCTCGCTGCCGTTCTGGTATGTTTTGAATGTTCTATCTTGATTTTGCTGTGGTTCTCTGCCTGATTTGGAAAGCTTTTACCTATAAATACCGACGTCGTTCATCGCGATGTTCTACGGTACGGTGCAATTCGCTTATGTCTTGTAGCAATAATTCACTGAGCGGCCGCGCCAGGCGAACGCAGATAATTTAACTTTACAGTGCTCGAAATTGCGCCTGTATCGGGCGCATTTGCGACTAAAGATTTCGCAGTTTTGTGACTAAAATTTGTCTAGCTAATAAAGGAATTATATTCAACAGTCTTGTGTCTTACTTGCAATTGGTAGTTGTAATTTTATCCGAAAAATCTTGCGAACTCATTTCCGGTTCCGGTATTGGTACATGTACTGAGGAGTATGATTTCAGAATTGGAGAAATAACCGAAATGAAATCAAGACAAACATACTATTTATATGTCGGAAAAATCTGAGACCTTTCGGAGTACACAGCACGGCAGGATTTTGCCCGATTCCACGGCGATAGCGTGAATTTGTTTGATGACGGCCCGACGTTTTCGCCTGCGTGACATATCTCGCGACATAGCCCTTTTCAACAGTGGCTGAATTAATTCATGAAACTGAGGTACTAGGCTAAGACATGGTGCCACGGGATAAGGAGACGCACTATAATCTATGATTACTACTAGTTATATAATTTTGATAATATAGATGTAATAAATAACTTTTATTATTCAACTGTTACGTCATTTTACCTTATAAGGAAAAAGAACACGCAAAATATCCGAGCGTATTACACAGTAGATTGTCGTGTCACACCTCGGTGTTCTGGTTTGAAGACACAGAAACTATAATCATAGGAATTTCTGTCGAATAATAAATCCCTTATTCGATGGCTTAACAGATAATACGTGCGGACATTTTACTCATTGTTTGCATTTTTTCTCGCCCCTACAGGGCTCGAAAAAATACTACACATCTCGTAAAATATACGAGTGTATTATCTGGTAAACTATCGAATAAGGTGAATGTTAATGGAATCACCTTAAGTGTTAACATTCAAATGCAAAACCTTCCTACCAGGTATGTTGAGTGCAGGATTCCTCATAGCAGCCGCCCTGTAGAAATCCTACCAAAAGAAAGGTATTTCTGTCAACAGCTTCCAACATAAATTATGAACATAAATTATTCTCTAAAACTGGCCCTGGAGAAGACCAGTTCTACTAGTCGAAATATTGGTCATTAAATCTGCCTTTGATTTCCGTTTTACTAGCCTTGCATTTTGAATTGTTTGATTCAAACTGTGAATGATGTCTAATACAAGCATCCCTTCTTTAAGTAGAAAAGGTAAGTCTTCACAAGCCTAGTGGCTCACAACTGCTGGAGCTTTACCCGGTTTCTGTAGCCTGAAGCGACTTAGAGTATTACTACTCCCCCATGGATGGGATGCTAGTACATAGCCACACGAGGAAAGAAAAAAATCTTTGACCTCGATGGGATTCGAACCCACGACCTCCGGATTAGAACTTCCGTAGCTCTACCGCTTGAGCCACGAGACCGTACGGGAGAAGATCGTGGGTAATAAGGTGGTAATTCGTGGCAATGAGAATGTGAAGGGTACAAATAAATGTTGAGCCACGTAGCACTGGTGATACAAACAAGGAATCAGAGAATAAGCCATTTTCGTATTTAAAATTACCGCTGAATTCAAACACCAATGACACATTGATACAGGGTTAGACTCGACCTGATGTAAAATATTCACAAATAAAGGCAGAAGGTGCGTGAAATTTTAAAATTAAACAAAAGACAGAGCTCTAAACAGGTCATCTTCTCGCCTGAATTTGTGAATTAATCACTTCAGATTGAGGCTAACCCTGTAAAAATGCGCCTTCAATGCTTTCATTGAGCGACCATAGCGAATTCGAAACTGGTCTATTAACTCTGTGTGTAAATTATAGTGCTAAGGTCAACCCATAAATTTCCCTGTACTGAGCGTTAGCCCTAGTAAGGAAATGATGGACCACACGAGGAAAGGAAAAAATCTTTGATTCCTTGGAAAGGAGAAGACCCTGGGAACGAGGTTGAGACAAAGTGGAGCAAAGTTTCTTGTCTAAAGAAACAACACCACGGCAGGAGACTTTAAAAGGTCTCGTCCAACTTATCTGATATAAAAACAACTGTTCAGAGTCTAGATTAAATTGACGAGAATTATTTCTATCTGTCAGGTTTGAAAAAAAGAAAGGTTTCTGAAATAAACCATGGATAGTAGAAGGAGCTGGATTGGAAACTATTGATCACGTGGGGTATTTTGAGCAAGGCGATTGGTTGATTGCTCATTCCATGAATAAACCAAGTGCGTGTGGAACCGACACACATTAACACTTTCATAACCTACACCTGCAACGGTTTCCTAATCATTTACTCCTTCTAAAGGCTCGTTACAGACTGCCATAAAGTTTAACAAAGCCATAAAGAACAGATCCATGGCGGCATAAACGGCAATTTGCGTGTGGAACACACACATTAACACTTTCATAAACTACACCTGCAACGGCTTCGTAATCATTTACTTCTTCTAAAGGCTCGTCACAGTCTGCCATAAAGTTTAACAAAGCCATAAAGAACAGATCCATGGCGGCATAAAAGGCAATTTGCGTGTGGAACACACACATTAACAATTTTATAAACTACACCTGCAACGACGTCCTAATCATTTACTTCTTCCAATGGCTCGTTACAGACTGCCATAAAGTTTAACAAAGCCATGAAGAACAGATCCATGGCGGCATAAAAGGCAATTGAATGAATTATTTCAAAGGTGAAGGTGATCGAGGAAGCACCTAGCAAGAAACAGTTTACTTAAATGGCATATTTACTTATTTTACAATGAAATACTAATGATATCATATGCACATTGCTCTAGCTTTTTGTCCACAAAAATTGTTGTCCCAGCGCCAGATGAAGGTTAGTTTTGTCTAAACGAAATATCAGGCAATAAAAACAAACTTTCAGCTGTTTGATCTGCCTTGCATTTTAATTTGTTTAAAAGTTTGTTGAAGAAATAAAAGTAGCTTTTGAGCTCATTCATCCACACCTCAATTCTTCCATTTTTTCGGTCATCTGTACATTTAATTGCTGAAATTTCGAAGTCGTACACGGTAAAGGAAACGTGGCAGCCTATCGAGGCGAAATTGTAAGAAAGCATAGATCGCAAAAGAGAAAGTAAATAAAAATTGTATGGTCGGTGAAAACATAACATCAAGCTACTTTTTTACCTATCTTGAAGTAATTTCACAAAACCAGTATTAATCTCTCGATCAATTAATTACCAGTACACAAATAGTGAGGTTTGAAATGTTATTGCGATTTATTTGAAATCAGACATACAGAAAATTTTTAATTCTTGCAAATTATATATGTCATATACCATATTTTATGATGTCTGTGTGAGATTTTCAATGCGAAATCTTAAACGCGTAAAATTTCACTTTTACTGATTTCGAAGTTTCTTGTTTATCGTCGTCATGGTAATATAAATTTTACCAGAAAATGTACCATGCCAAACTTTAATTCAAAACAGTAGTTGAATAAACGCGGCTACCGGTGCATCCTCGGGCCCGTTAGTTTTAAGCGTAAAATAACTTACCCCAACTTATACACAATAGAAAATAGTATGTCTCGATTAGTATCGTTATGTTCGAATCGTTCAGAAGTCAAAAAAAAAATATAGAATTTCATTTCTCATTTTCTCCCAAAATCTCGCAGCATTTCTGAATGCTACCTACTGTATAAATTCGTCAGAAACATATTATAATTGATTGAAAAACGACCACTTCATATTCTGCCTAATCAAAAACATATCCCAACTATTCCATTAAGTTCATATAACTTTGAAGACGTTTACACTAAGGGGCCCTTCGGATCCACCGGTAGCCGCGTTTATTCAACTACTATGTGTTAAAAAAAACTGGGAGAATATTTGGTTGACAAAATCTCGCGGTGGAAAAACTGCATCTTTTAACTACTGCAAAGTCTCATCTGTGAAAAACTTTCTCCGGAAAAGAAAATGTCTGATTCTGAAGATGAAGATGAGGAAATAGGTGACACTCCTGAAATTATTCAAGAAACATATACAACAACATGGCATTCTCACAAAAATCTCAGACTTGAACATTTCAAAGTTGTCATCCGTAAAAATCAGGGGAAGAATCAAATTCCACTCAAAGATCTCGAATTTTATCAAAAAGAAATTCTCTCCCAAATTCCTCTCTATGAAATCACCAGAAAAAAAGTCAGGGAGTTTGTCAAAGCTTCCAAATGGAAAAAAGTCAATGGCAACGACCATGAGATTTTCAATCACATCACAAATCACGATGGGAATGACTATGAGCATCTGGAAAAGTTCCTCATTGACGATTTTAAATATTTCTCACTGGCATATGATGATCTTCATCCAAATAGAAAAAAGTTTCTCAATTTCAATCAAGTTCTTTTCTCCCTTCTGAAAAAGAATGGTTTCAACCCAAATGAAGATGATTTCAAACTGCTTATTCTTCCATCAAGAAGGGCAGAACAGGAAAAAATAATCCAAACAATCTTCAAAAAATTAAATTGGAAAGAAAATGGAAGCCAGTGACCATGAAAATTGTTCCACTTGCTCAGAGGAGGAAGAAAGGAGCGAAAATGAAACCCCAACAACATCTGACGAGGAATTCATTGTCTCTGATTCGGAGATGGAGGAAGCAGAGCAAAATGAAGAAGAGGAAGACACAATTGAACTCCTCTTTGAATCATTCATCAATCTCCAAGAGGAACACAAGATTCTTAAAAATGAACTCCAAAAACAAAGTTGTCTCCTCTGGGAAATCCACCGGGAATTGAAGGAAAGAAGTGTTGCCAAATCATGAATATGAATGTAAAACATTCATATTTTCTAAGATAGCTTTTCCACATCACTCAGCGGAACCCAAGAATTGAATTTATCGGGATATCCTTTCCATTTAACCAAGGCTTTCTTTTTCTTCTGGTCGCGGCGAATAACCTTTTCAATGCGAAAAATATCTTGGTTTGTCCCTTGAAGTTCTTGTTCATAGAAGCTTCCTTTGATCGGTTCTCCCAACAGATCGACTAACCTATACGTTACAGGATTTGTGTTCAAAACCTCGTCGACGACAAATATCTCCTCTGTCCAGTTCGGGGTGAAACCTTTATCGAATATCTTTTGTTTGTATTTTGATATTCTAACCCTGTCACCGACTTTGAATTTTGCTGGGTTGTGTTTAGCATAAATTAGGTCTCCGAAAAGATTAGCGAACACTTTTTTCTCATTTTTCTGTTTGCTCGCCTCTGCTGGTGACATCTTAATGCTTGAATGATAAGTGTTATTATATTGATTCACTAACCTGTCCAGTTTGTCAAAGAAAATTGTATTATTGTTAGCAGAAAACATCCGGAAGAGTTTCTCCTTCATCGTCTTGTTCCAACGTTCAACCACAGATGACTTTTCTTCGTTCTCTGTGGTATACAATTTTATCCCATTCTTATCCAGGAGATCTTTCATAGTTCCATTGAAAAATTCACTTCCTTTGTCTGTCCAAAGCATCTTCGGTTTTCGTTTCGTGTTGAATATGGATCGGAAAGCATCGGCGACTGTTTGTCCTCGCTTGTTTTTCAGGGGGCGAATCCAACCGAACTTTGAGAAAACATCGATCACCATCAGGAGATATCTTATTCCCTTGTTCCACTTTGAAAATTTCCCCATCTCAACCAGATCAGCCGCCCAGATGTTGTTAATCCCATATGAAATGACTCTTCTCTTTGGAAATCTTCTCCTTATTGGCTGGTGAAGTTCATTTGCCAGATTTTGAGTCCAGCCTTCACTCAAAATCTTTTCCCGTTTTTTGGGGCCCCAAGTCCAGCGGAGCGGGTCGAGGCGAAGCCGAGGCCCAGTTTTTGTTTTGCGTTGATTGTGTTTCTTGCCAAAGCATGTCCCCATTGTCTTTCTGCCCAGGGAATAGCATCCAATGCGGCAACCATCTTTCTGTCTGCTTTGTTTTTACATTTGCGTGGATCTGCTTGTTTTGCACAGATTGTATAATCCACATCATGTTGCATAGAAACTGCATCTGTTTTTCCAGTTGGTTGTTGCCAGATTTCCAGAATCTTTCCAGTATCGTCAAATCTGACTTGCTTTTCCAATGGGTTATATGGACCCGTGAAGTTATGACCGGGAAGGGTAAATCCTCCTTTTGGCCTTGGAAGTTTTCCTATCAAAGCATGGGCATCAATTCCACGGCCGGATAAGGGATCTAATTTCTTTGAAATGTCACTTGTAAATGCGTCCAATTCTTGATCAAGATATTTATTCACCGCACCTTTAATCTTTTGTTTGGCAAAATCTGATTTAACCGCTTTGGATAACCCAATACGGCCAAGATTATATAATCCTTTTACGCCGCCTTTTAAGGCAATTTCACCGAGTGAATGACTGTCGGCTATATCGAAAAAGCCCCCACCTTGTGAGGGCAGACTTAGTTTCCCGAGACGAATCTTGTTTTTTTAATTCCGCATGAAGCGCAATGGCAGAAAAACATCTTTCTCCCATTTTTTGCAGTCATATATCCGGATGGTTCAACGCAACCAGTGAACCTTTTTTCTTTGACGCAATATGATTCCATTTTTAATTGAAATAATCTTTTATGAATTTCTCATTTTGCATTGTGTCAGTCAAACTGAAAGGTTGGAGAATATCATAGAAATCTCTTCCCTGCGACCATCGATGCAGGAAATAAAGGCAATAATAACCGCAAAGAACACTGTTTATGTTTTGATATTGACTGCTGTTCCAAATTACAGGTTTGGAACTTTTGAATTCGAGAGGATAGCCCATGCCGAAACTATCAAAATACCACATGAATTTCTCCGATGGGACGCAACAAACCCAATGAGTCCCTGCATTTTTGAGCGAATCAAGATTGATGATGCATGGGCTGTGTTTTTTGGGCATAGCTTCATCTCTTGCAAATATTCCTTTGAAATTGGGAATCCCCAGATATTCAATCCAATTCAACAGATCAATATTTGACAGCGGTTTAATTACAAATTTGGGTCTCACAGAAGTGTTCCGAGAATTGGAATGCTGTTGAATGGACTTTTCGACCCTAACAGAAGTCCTTTGCCCGTTTTTGATTTTTTTTTTCCCATTCCAACAGGGTTCAGGGTTTCCCCAACTTCCAATGAATGGAGGAGGCCTTGCCCAAGGAGTTCCCAGTCTGGGGGCACCTTTTCCAGAGGTCGCTCCGCTCCCTTTTGGGCGTCCAACTCTGGGGGCACCTTTTCCTTTTGGGCGTCCAACTCTTGGAGCTCCTTTTCCAAATAGGTTTTTCACCATGTCAAGAGCCAATGGGATTCCAATACTTGCCAGAATAGTGCCAAGTGCTCCACCAGATTGTTTTGTGGTTGGTCTCATTACAACTTGTCCTCCTGATTGCAGGGCAATCGAAATATCCTGTTTCTGTTTATTTGTCAACAAATGTTTATTGTCAATCAGTTTCTGAATTTTATCTTGGGGGATGAGAAACCCACCAATCTGGCCGCCGCTTCCACTTATCTTTTTGACTACTTGACTTGCTCCTTCACTCGCCAAACCAGCAATTGCTGATAATCCCAGTGTTTTAGCCAGGGTTGGTACAAGTGTTTTGGCTAGAGGCATAATAGCTGAAAATAGACTTCCACCTTGTCTCATTACTTTTCTGATTTGTGTTTTTGTTATCTTAATCTCAACTCCATTTCCCAGAGATTTTGCTTTTGCGATTCTTTTAATTTGAGTGGCTGTCAGCATTAGTTCATCATTTCCACTTGTTTGATTGTTTTTCAATCTCAGGGTGATAGGCATGTTTGTTCTGAATGCTCTTCCAAGTTTTTGTTTTTGCCCTTCAGACAAATTTACTTTATATGGGTGATATGTTGTCATTTTTAATGATAACATATGTTTTAGGCAATGACCAGCTCATTTCCAACTTTATCAATCTTAGCTGTTTCCTCATAAAGAACGACTGCATGCACATTGAAGGTTGCAGCTGCATTGGCATTCAGTGTATATCGAAATATCAACTGCTTGGGGTCTCTTGTTGGTTTTTCAGCTTGGTAAGACAAGTCGAAATAAATGAGGCTATAAAGTGATTGAAAGTTAGCCAAATTCAACTGAGTCCCAGTGTTGAAGTCATTTTTCCTCATTGCATAGGCCATGACATCATTGAAGATTCTGACTTTTGATTCTGTGTCATAGTCAGTTTCAGGATAAAACACTCCATTTCCATACTCCAATCTGCAAGTTGACAAGGATGAGTTTGCATCTGCTTCATTCAGCTTGAAAGTGTCCATCAAATATGGAGAGTCTTCTGCAGGGTCATCATTGGGTGGATCTGTTCTTTTCAGCCAGACAAAAATATGTCTTACATTATCAATGCTCGCTGAAATCTGGAAGAATCCTGATGATCGTGTAGCAGCTGATTGTTCATATGTCTCCCTCAGATACTTCCATTGCGATTCTTTCAAGAATGAACTGATAAATTTATCATAAAGAGAATCTTTGGGAGTCAGTCTTGGTACCCAAAGCAAAAATCTGTTGATAACAACTCTTCCAGGATCCGTGCCATTTGCCATATGAATTAATTCAGAATCCTGTTGAAGATTAATTTCGAATTGCAGCTGCATTGGGACCAACATCCTGTCTTCCAGTTCCTCGAAAAAGGAGAAACGATTCAGGGGGATAATCACGTTAACATCTTTTGCCCCTCCAGTCCCATTGTCTCGAAGTGCTTAAGAGCCAATGTCTGAAATTTTCGAAAATCGGGCGTCAGTCACAAAATTTCGGATTTCTTCATATTTTGCCCAAATAATCTCTATAGTGAAGTATTTTCAAAAATAACATTAAAAATTGTAACGGCGTTTTATTTTTTTCGAAAACGGGCAAAGTTTGAAAAACGGCAAATCGGCGGCCTTTCAGTTGTGAAACTGACGAAAAATTACACATTTTTATCTCGCTCGTACAGAAAAACGCGATGCCATACATAAATAAAATGTGGCCACAACATAAACACGCTCTTGTTCTTCACACTACTGTTATTTACTTTGGATTAGCAGTTGAAATAAGAATATTTCGGCCGTTAGAAGAAACATGATTTCTTCCATTTTAAAAATTAGCAAATTTGAACCAATTTCAACGCCGTGGAAACCCAATTGGTACGTTGAGTTTGAAAACAAAATTAAGACAGTCTTGAAGCACAACTTCTGTTGTTTACTGTGGTGAAATATTTCTGGCGGCACTTTAAAAGTGCCCCGTCGAGAGACCAAAATGTGAAGGGTAGTTTGACACCAGGAGAACTTGTGACACGAACCTGAACGCCGACACTACGCACAAAATGTTTATCGCAAAAAATAGTTCCTTTGAGATAGGGCCTTTTCAGAATCGTAAGGACTTCAGAAGAACTTTATCTATCCTTTGCTAACTTAAAATGATATCTTTTAAGCAGTTTGTTGGGATACGGAGTAGAGACACAAACATCATGTTGTGCGACCTTACAAGTAACAGCGATCAACACTTACCCGCTTTTTCATCAGAAAATTAAACTGACCCGAACCTTGAATTGCGTTTATAATAAAGACAATCCAGCACTCCGATCCATTATATTGCTGTGTTTGGAATATCTGAGCCTTGTAGATCATATCATAGCATTATTTACTCCAAATGTCGCTAAATGACAGTTCGAAAGTTTCCCACAATGTGTTGCAAAGAGATTGCGTGACGTGTAGCACACTGGAATTTGCTGCGTGCTTATGGTATCGGTCAAGGAAAGAACATTGCCGTGGAAAAGAAACAGGAGTAACGTCCGTTTTTGGAAATGTATAAAGTCTGTTTCCTTCATTTTGGTACAATTTTAATTAATGTTCAAATCGTCTTTCAGGTATATTTCTGGGTATATTTGGTAGATAAATATACAGGTCATATATGGGGGATGGGGGTGGGGGGGGGGGGGGGGGGGGGGGGGGGGGGGGGGGGGGGGGGGGGGGGGGGGGGGGGGGGGGGGGGGGGGGGGGGGGGGGTGCCGGCTCTTTTGCGATAACACACCGCCTTTCTTCTGCTACGAAGTTATGTTTTCAATACTCTTATAAACTAATTTCGATTTTGAGGTGTCAACACTGCATTATATTGACGGCTAGTTGGGAGAAAATATATTCCGTATCAGAGGCGGAGTCGCGAAGCGACGGAGCCCAGTACGGAATATATTTTCTTCCAACGCCGTCAATATAATGCAGTATTGACGCGCGCCCAAAATCGAAATTAGTTTTTGTCAATACGACTTTATATGGACGTCTCAAAAGCAAGCAAAAGTATCTGAGAATCGTGATACTATTACAGATGTGAGCTACAACTGGCTGTCAGTTTTGTTTTCGGCTGGTGGGTTTAAAGCTGCTTCTGTGACATCTCCACCGCAAGTTACAGTCTCAACACCCACTCCGATGACAAGGAAAACAGTCCTGAACGTCCAACATCCGATGTATTTTCATGCCCACAGAAAGGCTGCATCCCGGGAAAGGGGGGGGGGGGGGGGGGGGGAGTGGGGTTCTTCCAAAAATACCTATACGGGTATGTGCCGCCTAACGGGGTCGTAATTTTGGGACTCCTGGCCTAGAACGAACGGGTATCCATTTTAGAGACATCCTAGAACGAGGTATAATATTTCGAACGCACGAAAGCTTCATAAGATGATGAATCAAGAAATTGTAGATCGCGACTTTATCTTCTGTTTGAAATCAAAGCAATTATGTTGCTTATTTGTGTAGAAGCAGAATTGTCGTATTTTGATGTATAAGTCGAACAAACAAAGAAATAACTTTTTAAAAAAAAATGGGCTATTGAAAGTTACGCAATTTCTACGAAATCTAAATCGAATACTGCGCAGGATATTCCAGAAGTGGTGTTGACCTTGGGATTGTCTAGTTATACGCCCACTAGTACTCCTGACCAGAATCTGACTTTCAACGTCCACAAGGCCGTGGACAATCAGGGATCTCTGCCATCCGAGATGGCATATCATTTCCGTATCATTTTTCTAGAATTAGAGTGTTGAAAATTGACCTATTTTTAGAATGGGGTAACATTTTGAGTGCAAATTCTTTCTAAAACGGGGTCTAAATTTGGAGACCCGGACGGCACATACCCAGCCAAAACATATCCGAGTACCCCCCTAGCCTGCGAGCAAGCTCTCGGGGTCGGGACCAGGCTCGCGGTTTGGGAGGGGAGGAGGCCCCCCGTACCCCTTCTCCCCAACCCCTAAGCCCGAGAGCCTTGCTCGCAGGCTAGTACCTCCCGGGGGCTCGTGGTTTCTTTCAGGTCTCCTCGCCATTCACTTTTTTCTCTAATCCTTTATTATTTTCATCTTGCTCTGTAACATGTTGTATATATGGCAAATAAAGAATGAATGAATGAATGAATGAATGAATGAATGAATGAATGAATGAATGAATGAATGAATGAATGAATGAATGAATGAATGAATGAATGAATGAATGATGAATGAATGAATGAATGAATGAATGAATGAATGAATGAATGAATGAATGAATGAATGAATGAATGAATGAATGAATGAATGAATGAATGAATGAATGAATGAATGAATGAATGTTTCAACGGCCGTCCGCTCTGGAACACCATCTGTCATTAGAAGCCTGCTCCAGGTCACCGGAGAGGCACACCCTAATGAACCTGGCCAAATAACAGTACGCCACCCTCCTCAGCGAAAGCGTTGCACTTCTCCCTTTCTTTGCAAGTCTCAAGCTCAGTTAGCAGCTCAAACAAAGGCCAAAGCCTCAAGGTGGGCTGGGCGCTAAAGGAAATGGAACAGCCCTTGCTACCAATTCAATGAAAAGCAGAAAGCCTACCTGGAGGCTAAATTTACTATTGGTCAATCCACAGACAGGAGGTCGACCCGGATGTAGTCACAAAAGAAATGCGTTGTGCCCGTGCCCGGCAGTGAAGAGAAAAGCGGCATCGATGGCCCTCCTTGAAGAATTTGAGGATAGTTGCCTTTGTAAGCTAGAAAATGAAGGGCCAATGTAATGCAAGATTGCTAACCACTTTTACAGTTTTATTTTTTCTTGTAAGAAGATTGAAGAAGCCTTGTGTGATGCATGATTTCTTTTTCCGCCTTGAGGCTGTGCAATAATTTTTTTCGAGATTATTCCATACTTTTCTTTCGCTCGCTGTGAACGATTTTTTTCTCTACTTTTGCTGTGCAGGAATTTATTTACAACAATGGAGTGCATGATTGGCTTTATCCGCATAAACGCAATTCAAGGCTCGGGTTAGTTTAATTTTCTGATAAACTATTAACAGAAAGCGGGTGCAATAGTGGCTAAAAAGAAAAAAATATCTTTGAATTTCACTTTTGTTTTCGAAAATATCTTGTATTGAATGATGTAAAAAGCACTTTCGAGCCTCCCGACGTCAAAAATCAATATAAAAGGCATGCACTCGGACCCCACTAGAGCCTCAAGTTCTACAACTAAAGGACCCCCAGCCCACTTCATAAATGACACTGACTTGAAACCTTTTCCACGGCAATGTTCTTTCCTTGACCGATACCCATACCATAAGCACGCAGCAAATTCCAGTGTGCTACACGTCACGCAATCTCTTTTCAACACATTGTGGGAAACTTTTGAACTGTCATTTAGCGACTGTTGTTTTAACAAATTTGGGGAAAATAACGCTGTGATATGATCTACAAGGCTCAGATATTCCAAACACAGCAATATAATGGATCGGAGTGCAGGATTGTCTTTATTATAAACGCAATTCAAGGTTCGGGTCAGTTTAATTTTCTGATGAAAAAGCGGGTAAGTGTTAATCGCTGTTATTTGTAAGGTCGCACAACATGATGTTTGTGTCTCTACTCCGTATCCCAACAAACTGCTTAAAAGATATCATTTTAAGTTAGCAAAGGATAGATAAAGTTCTTCTGAAGTCCTTACGATTCTGAAAAAGACCCTATCTCAAAGGAACTATTTTTTGCGATAAACATTTTGTGCGTAGTGTCGGCGTTCAGGTTCGTGTCACAAGTTCTCCTGGTGTCAAACTACCCTTCACATTTTGGTCTCTCGACGGGGCACTTTTAAAGTGCCGCCAGAAATATTTCACCACAGTAAACAACAGAAGTTGTGCTTCAAGACTGTCTTAATTTTGTTTTCAAACTCAACGTACCAATTGGGTTTCCACGGCGTTGAAATTGGTTCAAATTTGCTAATTTTTAAAATGGAAGAAATCATGTTTCTTCTAACGGCCGAAATATTCTTATTTCAACTGCTAATCCAAAGTAAATAACAGTAGTGTGAAGAACAAGAGCGTGTTTATGTTGTGGCCACATTTTATTTATGTATGGCATCGCGTTTTTCTGTACGAGCGAGATAAAAATGTGTAATTTTTCGTCAGTTTCACAACTGAAAGGCCGCCGATTTGCCGTTTTTCAAACTTTGCCCGTTTTCGAAAAAAATAAAACGCCGTTACAATTTTTAATGTTATTTTTGAAAATACTTCACTATAGAGATTATTTGGGCAAAATATGAAGAAATCCGAAATTTTGTGACTGACGCCCGATTTTCGAAAATTTCAGACATTGGCTCTTAAGTTTGTATTCTTCTCGCTTCAAATTCTGTGTTATTCGCAGCTGTTGTCGCATTCACATCCAAATACCAGAAACTGTTTTTTGCTACTGATCTGCTGAAGTCATCTGAGTATTCCAACAGATTTTTAACAAAAGTAACTTTATGCAGATTGTCAGGTTCATAAACAATCTTCCCTGCAGATCTGATGGTCATGTGTTTTATCAGGGAATGTGAGCCATTTATAACTGTTATCCTATCAGCAGCAGCATATCCAGCACCGTCTGCTATTTTCTGGAGTTGAAATTGCACTTCAAAATAAGCGTTATGCCAGTCATAAAACGCCGATCTGTCATTGATGGTGAATTTATAACCATCCTTTTTTTGATGCTGCCCATTAGCTGGGGCTCTGATAACATCATCCAACTGGAATCTTACTAATTCATTTCTTTGGAGATATTCATTCGATCGAAAAGCCATTTTGATAGATTATTTTAAATTCCTTGGCCACTGATCAGTCTATTCAGGATGTCAGTTGCACTTTCTCTCTGTGCTTGTTTCACAGGGAGCGAAGCAAGGAGCGAAGCAGGGAGTGATTGTGGTTTTCGTCCTCGTTTCGCAGGACTCGCAGATGGTTTTCCAATCTTCATGTTTCCCAGTTTTTTCATGATCAAATCACCTGATTTTTCAACTGCCATTTTGCCCACTTTTTCTCCAGCGTGAGAAATTCCTGCGTCCAAAGCTTTTTTCGCAAATGGTTTCGCAACTTTCTTGAGAATTCCTTTCATGGCTGGTCCTGCCATCTTTTTCAGTGGCTTGAAGATGGAATCAAAAATGATGCCTGTTCCTTTGTGCTTATAAACAAACTTCCCCAGTTTGGGGTGATAATAACGAGAAAATTCATATGCTTTCATTTTATAGTCTTTTTTTTAATATCAACGAGAATGCTGTGTCTGCACCATTCAAGTTGACAATTCTTCTTTTCCCATCCGTGATATACATCCGAATTGAGCTGATCGTGTTTTTATTCACAGGGCAGAATGCTATTTTTATGGGTTCACGCTCAAAACTATATGATGCCTGCAAAACAGATGTGGAAAAGGAATAGATGATGTCAGTCTCTTCCCCATCCACAAGTGAGTCATTTGTTAAATCACAATGAATGTTCAACATATCAGTATCTTGACTGAGGTTTGGAACTCTGGGGCCAACATTAACTTTCTCCTTCAGAATCTTTTTGTCAAAACCTACAAGATCCCCGAAATTCGATTGGGTGAAATCCAGTTGATAATTTTCAGCCAGTGTTATTGTCACTCTGAAAGTTTCATTGCTGAAAGCCAGATTGATTGGAAAAACATCCTCTTTTCCATCGGATTTCACCACTGTTGCTTTCCGAATGAAATCATTTATCCCAGAATACCCCCAAACTCCAGCTGGGAAAGCAATATCGGAAAATGTTTTCCCACCATCGGAGGAAAATCTAATCAGTTGATTTTCATATTGAGGATTGATGTTATACCACGTAAAACTCATATTGATGATTCGTTTCAACCCAACAACATATTGTTCATTCGGGTCAAGAATAATTGGCTGATTGAATTTTGTTGTGAAATTCGCAGGTTTGTTTTGTCTGTTCTTAACAGCGTAAGATGACAGGACGATTTCTCTTTCCATTTTATGGTTTGAAATAGTTTTTGAACAGCTTCTCATGCTGGGATCGATTGATCACTGACTCTTTCAGGAGAAGATCGAGAATGCCCACTCCAGTGTTTCTGATTGCCAGATTTGTGTTCCCAGCAAGAATGGAACCAATGATGACCTCAAGTTTCTGGAGAAGCTCTTTTGGGTTGGAGAAAAAACGAACAGAACCACCTCTTCGGTCGCTCCGCTCCCAGGCGTTCCGCTTTCTTCTCAGCCCTGAACCTGTAAATGTTTCTGCTTTGTTGCCGTAAAAGGTTATGTACGCATTCAGAGCTCTTCTAAACCGGTCTATCCCTGCATGTTTTATCTCTTTTTGCTCTGCCGTTATTTGCCCCCTGTTGGCCAGTTTAGTCCAAAATGTTTTGTAACCGTTTAATTGAGATCGTTTGTGTCTTGCAGCGGGCAGAACGGTTTTCTCAAGATAATTTTTTTTCTTTGTTGGTGATACCTCTGGATCATTAAGCATCATATCCACTATCTTATAATTGTCGATGTTCATTTCATTCATTAATTTATTTGCGTCCGTTTCATATTCTTGTTCATCGCCCGGTGCCAGAGCATAATCAGGAGATTCATCTTCATATTCAGGTGGGGCGTCACTTTCATCGACTGCTATTTCTGCATAGGAGGGTGGATTTGCTGGGATTTGTTTAGCTGCTTGCGGTGACACAATCTCATCATCAAACAAACCGCCAACATCCATCTCTTCAAATGGATCGACTTCTGGGTAATAATCTATGCCTGGTTTTTCTCCAACGACTTGTTTTTTCCTCCGAACTGGCAAAGCTGGCTGCCTCAAATTCGATGCCACAACTTCATCCAGTTTCGATGTGATGGGTTTGAACATTTTTGCCAGTCCAGTTTGACTTGTCTCTTCACCCAACTTTTTCTGGGTGATGACATCGTGAACAAAGTTGATTTTTTTACCCAAAGCAGATTTGCTTTTGGCCATTTCATTCCATTTCAATAAACTCATTTTAAGTCCACAAACATGAATTTGAATGAAGAACATGATGTTGAACATGATGTTGAACATGATGTTGAACAAGATGTTCATCTGAATTTGTCTTCTGGGAAATAAAATGAAGATTCCAAATTATGATTGTCATGATCCAATCACAAATTTTCGACAGCTGCATCCTTTCATGCCTGATCGAGCTTTCAGAATGTTGATCTGTGGTCCTTCAGGATCTGGAAAAACAAACGTTCTCCTGGATATGATTTTGAGATTGTTGTATTACGATAAAATTTATCTCTATGCGAAAAATCTTGACCAAGCCAAATATCAACACCTGCTGAAAACATTTCGCCCAATCAGCAAAGAAGCTGGGTATGACATCATTGAAGCATCCCCGGATGAAATCATTCCAGTTTCGGAATTGTCAGGAGAGAATCAAAAACTGGTTGTTTTCGATGATTTTGTTTGCGAAAAGAATAAAAAACCCCTGGTTGATTATTTTATCCAAGGTAGGCATAAGAATTGTTCTGTCATCTATCTTTCACAAAGCTATTTCCAAACACCAAAAGATATTCGACTGAATTGCTCACATTTTTGCATCTTCGAATTCCCCAGCAACAAAGAAATTGCGGCGATCTGCAGGGAGAATAACATCACCAAAGAAGATTATCTGAAAGCAACACATGATCCGTTCTCTTTTCTCTATGTGGATAAGCCGAGGAAATTCATTGCCAAAAACTTTGATGAAACAATATAAAATGAGCTATTCAAATGGATTACTTTCTGAAACAACAAGCACTTCCCGAGGGGGTCGAGATGGAAAAGATGGATTGCCAGGAGTTGGTTTTAAACTGACATCCACAGGGGATTATGATATGTCAAACAGAAAACTGGTCAATGTCGCTGAAGGAACAGCAAATGGTGATGCAGTTACAAAACATCAAGTTGACTCGTTGAAAAGCAGTGTGGAAACCAAACTAATTCAACTGAGAGCAGATTCTTTGCAGGTTGATGGTTCTTCCCATATGACTGGAGATCTGGACCTCAGGGGAAAGAAACTGATTCTTCCCGGTGAAATTGACATGGATCGAAAGTTGATCACAAATCTGGATACAGATGAAAATCAAGATCTTTCTGCGGTGAACATGGTGACGCTGAAAAAATATCACCCAGCTGCACCTGCTCACACGCATGAAGTAACGAAAGACATTGATTTGAAAGGACTTTTCCATGTCACGCATTCAAAACAACAAACTTATGATGACCTGTCAGCGAACTATAACAATCTGATCTCCTATGACGACGCAAAAAATGTTTTTGTCAGCCGAAAAGAAACATTCCCAATGGAAACAAGTCTTGATATGGGAAATCAATTCGTTTATAACGTGAAAGATCCAACAGCAATCGATCAAGCAGTCAACAAAAAATATGTGGACACGGCAGTCTCCGAGCTGGTGGGGCAGATAGCCAACACGGCAGTCAAAAAGCTTTCTTTGTCAGGTGGAACAATGACTGGGCCACTTGATATGGGATCGGAGAAAATCATTGGTCTTCCCGATCCAAAAACATCCAATGAAGCAACATCAAAACAATATGTTGATACACAGCTAAATGAGAAGACAGTAGCTCTGGCAGTGGAACTAATAAAAACAGAGGCTGACCTTAAAAAATATGTCAATGAATCGCATATATCTTCAACCTCCCACTTGAAGGATGAATTCCGGTATTTGATGGAGGATGTGGATGAATCCAGCTCTGAACATAATATGACAGTGACTGGAATAACTGATTTTACAAGTTCACCCCATCAGATCAATAAAAAAGCGTATGATTTGAAAATAACAAAAGATGTTTTCAATGAATACTCTGGGCGACTTGGATTTAACATGCTGAAGCTTCCAGAAGGGGAATACACTATTTGCATTGAATTCTTCCCCGCTTCCATGACGGGTGTGAGCGTTGACGTGGTCTCGACCAGCCTGAATATCAATCAACAATCAACAAAAAAATTTGCGAAGTATTCAAGGTCAATTATTCATATGCATAAATGGCGGATTACATCACCTGAATATATTTATCTGGATCTGAAATGGCAAGGAACACCATCATCAGCTTCTCAAGGCCCAGCAAATCTGATTATTTATGGCGTCAAAGGTTCTCAATCAGATGTGCCAAGTTCTGTTTATGAGGCTCCTTTCGTTTTTGAGAGTGGGAAGATGGTCATGGAAACTGATTTGGATATGAATGGCCATCAAATTCTCAATTCAAATTTAAGCAATAACTTTATGCTGATTGGAAGATATAGAAAATCATCTGAAAACAGAATAAATGTACTTTTCGATAATTTTTTTCACTGATATAGTCATCCCAATCAGATGTAAATTAATCACAGCGTTTGCTCAAATTTTATCAAAAACATCTTTTTTTCCACAACTAACTTTAGTCATCCCAACTAAAGAACGGCAAAGTGGAACGAACTTTAGCAGTGATAATAGAATTCAAACATTCACGTTTTCAACTGTTGTTTACCAAGCAGGAGAGTTATTTTCAGCAAGAATAGATGATCGAACAACGAATATTGGGGCTGGCCAAATCACATTTCTTTTTGAAAAAGCCTAAAAAATGAAAGAAGACATTTTTAGTTTCAACCACATCTCCCCTGACATAACAGAAGAAAAGCTGGAAGAGATCAAGCAATTCTTCCGATTCTATCACAAAAGATTTTGGTGTTTGAAAAGAGCTCACAAACATTTCAAAAAGATGAATTTGTTTGTGAATTTGACGTCGTCCGCTCTTGTTGCGATTGGCGCAATTGCTGGAGGAGTGACAATGAACCCCATTGTTTTGGGAGTGATTTCAGGTGCAGGACTGATCATCAAAACAGGGAATGAAATGAAGAAATATGGAAACAAAATTGAAATGACAAAGTTCGCGTTCACAACTTACGAGAAAACATTGACTGATTTACGTTTTGCTTTGAGAAGTGGAAAATTTGATCGAAATGAATTTCTTCCAGCAATGGTAGCAGTTGATGGGATTGTGATTGATTTGGGATTGGATCTTGAAAAGTTTGAGAGAAAATATGATAAACACTTTGAATAATTTTTTCATTTCTGGGGGAAATGAAAACTCAGTTCTTGGTGAATGTAGTTCGTGTCCACATTACATACTCTGAGTAAAATGATTTCTGTGTGTAAAAATGCCATTGCCCTCTTTTGAGATTGCTCTTAAATTCTTTACAATTAGGATAAGTTTCATAACCAAACGCCTGAAACACTTGTTCAACTCCCCAATATTCTTCTACAATAAACCAGTTACCTGTATGCATATTACATAACACCATCTTATCTCCTTTTCTTATTGGTGCGTCTGTAAATTCATCTCCTGGAGTGTAACCTTTGAAAACTTCTTCCACTTTTTTCCAAACATATACTATATTGAAAGACGATCCATCTTTTGGATGAGCAACTATTCCCTGTGTTGGAATGTCAACCGATTCACTTTCTGAAATGTCAACCGATTCACTTTCTGAAATGTCAACTGTTTCACTTTCTGAAATGTCAACCGATTCACTTTCTGAAATGTCAACTGTTTCATCTTTTGGAATGTCAACCGATTCACTTTCTGAAATGTCAACTGTTTCATCTTTTGGAATGTCAACTGTTTCATCTTTTGGAATGTCAACTGTTTCATCTTTTAGAATGTCAACCGATTCACTTTCTGAGAAAGGAGCCAACTCTGGAAATGGAAATGGAGATGGTTCTGTTTTCAGGAACTCTTTTAACTTCTCAATGACAACATCCCATTTTTCTTGAGGCCAAGGAGCCATCTTTCCTGGGAAGTATTGTATATTCATTAACTCCCCTGGAGAATATTCAAAAGTTGCAATACTTATCCCCACCTTCGAGCGTTTTGATTTTGGTTTGGGTTTTGATTTGGGTTTTGGTTCAGGAGAAACATCATCTTGCACCACTTCCAATCGACGCCCATCCTTCAAGTGGAATGTTCTTTTTCCATCTTTCAAAACACGACATAAATATTGTCTGGTTAATTCCATATGGGGAGAGAGAGCAGATATTGATTTCTCTGATGCCACTTTTTCTCCAGTTGCCGTGTCAATCAAATTCCACATTTTAACTGGGGAAAAAAAGTTTACAAAAAATAAAGTTTTTGGAAACTAAAAATCTGGAGAAATTTATTTTTGAATTTCAAATTCAGCAAAATTCATTTTTGAAACTTTTTTCTCCCAGATTTTTATTTTGTCATCCAGATTTCTGGAAATGATTTTGTCATCCAGATTTCTAGAAATGATTTTGGAAACCAGATTTCTGGAAATGATTTTGTCAACCAGATTTCTGGAAATGATTTTGTCATCCAGATTTCTAGAAATGATTTTGTCATCCAGATTTCTAGAAATGATTTTGGAAACCAGAAATCTGGAAATGATTTTGGAAACCAGATTTCTAGAAATGATTTTGTCATCCAGAAATCTGGAAATGATTTTGGAAACCAGAAATCTGGTTGACAAAAAGTAGATTTCTGGTGTTAGGACCGATGTAAAAAGTTATCGATTTGGTTGTTTACAGGAGAGAAAAATGTTTTTGAAAAAATAAAAATAAAAAAATGAAAAATAAAAAAATAAAAAAAATCATTTTAAAAATCATTTTCATCTCCTGTAAACAACCAAATCGATAACTTTTTACATCGGTCCTGAATAGATTTCCAGATTTTGTCAACCAGATTTAATATCCAAGATATTAAATCAATCTAAATAAGTTTGGAACAACACCATATCCTCACATGCCTCCCTGTATTTTTTGATTGTGATAAGATTCTCACATGTTTTTTTTATTTCTTCCGAATAAGATTCTGTTGGAGATCTTTTGAGAAGTGAGTTGAGAAGATCTGTAATTTTCTTCTCGATTTCTTTCACTTTTTTATATTTTTCAGCAAGTTTATCTTCTTCTCTACGACCTCGAAACTCACCCAATGCCCAGTTGAGATCTAATGTTCTCAAAAGGTGAAGCTCGTTGTCATTAAATCGGTCCCTGATATTCATTTTAAAGAAGGATAATCTTTTTCATCCTCATCTTCTTCATTTTTATCCTCATATTCATCAAAAACTGAGGCAGTTTGAACCATTTCCTCCACAAGAACTTCATCCACAATCGCTGTGATAGATTTAACATTTCCGCAGAAAAGATGTTTTATGGAAAAGACAACTTGTCCAAAAAGTGGCATGCTAATGAGTTCTTTTTGCCTCAGAATGGGTTTCTTTTTCCCATTAACTAACTCCCAAAAACGACAAGAGAAATCTGTTTTAGGAAGTTTGGAAGGATAAATCTTTGCGAAGATCTTTTCTTGCTCAGATTTATCAACTTTCAAGAGAGTGAAATCTTCCGCGTGAAACTTAACAAAAGATGGAGAAAGTTTTTTCACTTCTGGTTGTTTTTTCATTGCAGCTGAACGAAGATAATTTTCTAGTTTACGGAAAAAGTGAACATTTTCTTCAGGGAGATTTATTCCCAGTGAAAAAGAATCTCCTTCATGAGCAAAGATTTTAAACTTTGTTTGGAGTTTCAGTTGAAGTTTTTTGTCATCGAGAGAACATGGGAGAAGACAATATGAAATCTTTCCAGAGGTTCGTTTTTGAGGTTCTTGGAGAGTGATATCGGGGATGGAAATTTTTTCGGGATTCATTTTCTTGGTGGAGATAAAAAAACCATTTTATTTCCAAATCCATTTCTCCATAAACTGCCTGTCTTTTTCATTTTTGACTGGAAGAAAACCATTTGCCATGTCAACAGCTTTCTGAGAGTTTATTTCCATTTCAACCCCTTTCATCCATGCGATTTCTTCATCCGTCAACCCACATGCTTTGTGAAATTTGGGATGAATCCAAGTTGCATGATTTTTTATTTCGTGGAGTGGAATTTGGGTTTCCTCCACAGAAAAGAAATCTTTGCCCTCGATTGTGAAAAGTTTTTTCTTCTTCATTTTTTATCCAATGGAGAAAAAATTCAAAACATGGTTTGTATGTTTTTAGCCACCATAGTTGAAGCCACTTTAGGCTTTTTTTGGTTTCTTATGACCATCTGATCGAGTTTGGCTTTGTTGATCAAATCGAGAAACTTTTCCAGTCTGGGAGATTTCCAAGTAACTTCATGAGATTTCTCAGTTGAATCCAGAAAATGTGTTCTTTTTTTACAAAGTTGATTGAAAAAAACTGTGCGTGACAACCCAAATCGTTCCTGAATTTCCTCTGAGGTAAAGAAATCTTCTCCATCAATCTGGATAAATGGTGCTTCATCTTCCTCCTGAATCCAAAAGGTTTTTTTGTCAGCTCTTCTGAAATACTTGGTGTTGCCTGATTTGAGAACTCTCAAGATCGTTTTTGATGGAAGTCCAGATTGTTCACTGGCTTCTTTGAATGTGAAAAAGATTTGCTTTTCTTTTCCTTCCTCTTGGATTGAAAACTTCATTTTAAATAGGGAAAAAAATCTTTTTACCCCATTTAAAATGGCAACTTTGAATGCATTGAAATCATTTGCAAGATCATCCGGATTGAAAGGTTGGTCTAGATTGAGGAGAGATGATTTGGCGAACTTTTTAATTGAAAATCTATGGACTGGAGGTGGGAAAAACGATCAACCCAAAATGAACAAAGCAGCTCGTTTGAAAATTTGGAAACACAGAAAAGTTAACCCCCTGGATGTCGAAAATAAAAAAATTGATGCCCCAGTGTTGATTCCGGAAAGAAGAAAAGTTCCTCCCAAAAGAATTCAGTCAGTCATTCAAAAACAAACAGAAACGATTTCAGATTGGTTGAATTGGCTGGAAAATGTAGATGATTTGGAAATTAGGAGAAGATCAAATCCTGCAGTTGAAAGATTGAAAAAACAAACCAAGGAATTGTGGGAACAAAGGTTGGTCGTGGAAGAAGGAAAATCTGCTTTGAGAGGATTTGCCAGACAACTGATCATTCAAGGAGATGATTCCCCAACTCCACAAGATTTTCTCCGGAAAGTGAGGAGTGAAGTTGTTGAGTTGATAAAGCAAAATTGGCAAACAAAAGTGAAATGTGTTTTGGTCTCTCTATTGGTGAAACCCGATTTGAGTGACGATGGCATGATTGAAGAAACACCATTCTCCCATTCCCGCATGAAAAGAAATCTGGAAGGAAATGATGCAGGTGAGTTGTTTGATGAAATGAGCAGAGAAATGTTGATGAACCTGGAAAACTTCAACCAAAGAGGATCAAACTGGGCGTTTGAAAAAGTGGTCAGATTAGAACTTCATCTCATTCGGTGGAAACCATTAGGAGGATCTTCATGGATTTCTCTCCCAAAAGAAGTGGCAAAAAAGAACGCTGTGGTGAACATGAAAAACAAAGATGAAATGTGTTTCATGTGGAGCGTGACAAGAACAATGAACTGGGTGGTGCAGAATCCTGAAAGAATCACGCCTTTGCTGAGAAAACAAGCTGAAAAACTTGATTGGAGTGGAATTGCATTTCCAACAACTTTGGCAGATATTGGGAAATTTGAAAAACGAAACGATATTTCTGTGAATGTATTTGGATGGGACAAAAAACTTTTCACCCTGAGAGCGACGGATGAAGAAAAAGAAAAACATGTGGATTTGCTGCTGTTGAAAAAGAAATTCAAAACTCATTTCTGCATTGTGAAAAACTTTTCTCGCTTGGCTGGATCACAAGTTTCGAAAACAAAACGAAAAAGATTCTTCTGCAAAAGATGCATCAATTCATTCCCCAGTGAAGAAAGCTTGAAAAAACACAAACTCAACTGCGTTGAATTTGAAGCAGTGAATATTGTGATGCCTGAAGGAACATGTTCTTTCCGCAACTTCTCAAAGATGATTCATGTTCCAGTGGTTGGTTATGCTGATTTTGAATCGATTTTGAAACCCATGAAAGATGCAGGGAAAATGAAACAAACGCAGAAAATACAAGAGCATCTTCCCTGTGGATTTGCTTTTCATCTCGTTTCTCCTTTTCTGAAAATGGAACCTGTGTTGGAAAGAGCAGGAAATGAAAAAGAATCAGCTGAACTTCCCAAAGAATTTGTGAGAAAACTCATTGAGGAAGTGAAAACTGCTCAACTGAAACTAAAAACAAAACCAATGATTCCTCTCACTCCAGAAGAATGGAAAATTTTCAACGCAACTGCGATTTGTTGGTTATGTCGGGGTGAATTTGAAAAAGAGGGAGAAAAGATCAGAGTGCGAGATCACTGCCATTTCACAGGAAAATTCAGAGGAGCTGCTCATCGCTCTTGCAATCGGATGTTTCAGAAACCAAAATTCACTCCCGTGTTTTTCCACAACTTGGCAAACTATGACTCACATCTTTTCGTGCGAGCTTTAGGTACATTGGATGAAATTCTGGATATTCAATGCATCCCCAATAATGAAGAGAAATATATCTCTTTCTCCCTGAAGTTTGAGTTGAAAAAAGAGAAAACTCGGGATGGAAAAGAAATCGTTGTGAAACATGAAATTCGGTTTTTGGATTCATATAAATTCATGGCTTCTTCCCTGGGAAACTTGATTGGAAATCTTCCCAAATCAGATTTGACAGAAACTGCCAGATTTTTCCAGGGAGAAAAGTTTGACTTGATGACAAGAAAAGGAGTTTATCCCTATGAATTCATGGATTCATTTGAAAAGTTTGAAAAAACACTTCCAGAAAAAGAAGCGTTTTTCTCCAGATTGAATGACGCGGGAATTAGTGATGACGATTTTGAGCATGCAAAACATGTCTGGGGGAAATGGAACATGAAAAACATGGGAGAGTTCCATGATCTCTATCTGAAAACAGATGTGTTGTTGTTGGCAGATGTTGTTGAAAGTTTCAGAAAACTTTGTGAAGAAAACTATGGACTGGATCCTGCCCAGTTTTTCACAACCCCTGGAATGGCGTGGAATGCAATGCTGAAAATGTCAGGAGTTTCATTGCAACTGTTGAATGATGTGGATATGTTGTTGATGGTTGAAAGAGGAATGAGAGGTGGAAATTCAAATGCATTTAAAAGATATGCAAAGGCAAACAATCGATTTATGAAGGATTTTGATGAAACGTTGCCTGCTAAGTTTTTGGTTTATCTGGACGCAAATAACCTTTATGGATGGGCAATGTTAAAGCCTCTTCCAGTTGGGAAGTTCAGATGGATAGAGGAAGATGAATTGCCAAATTGGAGGGAATTTGTTGATGGAGAAAATGTAGGATGCATTCTGGAAGTTGATTTGGAATATCCAGATGACTTGCATGACGACCATAATGATTTCCCCCTAGCTCCAGAAAGTTTGAAACTGGATGGAATATGGAAGTTGACTCAAAATCTACAAGACAAAGAAAGAATGGTTCTGCATGGAGAAAATCTGAAACTCTTTCTTTCCCTGGGAATGAAACTGAAAAAAGTGAGAAGAGGAATTTCATTTCAGGAAGAAGCATTTATGAAATCATACATTGACACAAACACAAAATTAAGAATGAATGCAAAAAATGCATTTGAAAAAAAATTCTTCAAGTTGATGAATAATTCAGTTTTCGGAAAAACAATGGAAAATGTGCGAAAAAGAGTAAACATTGAATTGGTGAAAGATGTTGAAAGAGCAGAAAAACTGATCAACAAACCAAACTTTGCTGATGTGCAAATTTTCGATGAATTGTTGATTGCAGTAAAGATGAGAAAGACGCAGATTCTTATGAATAAACCAGTTTATGTAGGGATGTCCATTTTGGATCTCTCCAAAACCCTGATGTATGACTTTCACTATAATTATGCGAAGAAAAAGTGGAAAGATATTCAAGTTCTTTACACAGATACAGATTCGTTGGTGCTGGAGATTGGAACAGATGATTTCTTTGCAGATATTGCAGATGATGTGAAAGAGCGTTTTGATACAAATGACTTTCCCAATGATCATCCCGCTGTTTTGAATGGATTGCCCATTGTGAAAGAAAACAAAAAAAAGATTGGGTTGATGAAAGATGAATGTGGTGGAAAAACCATAACAGAATTTGTAGCATTGAGGCCAAAACTTTATGCTTTCCTGATGGATGAAGGAAAAGAAGAAAAGAAAGCAAAAGGAGTAAAGAAATGTGTGATTAAAAATCAGTTGCGGTTTAACAACTTTATGAAATGCTTGAAAGGAGAAGGAAAAACACTTAGAAAGCAAAATGTGATTCGCAGCAGAGAACATCATCTTTTCACAGAAAGAATGGAGAAGATTGCGTTGTCTGCCAATGATGACAAGTTGGTGATTTTGGGAAATGGAATAAACACATTTGCAAGAGGACATTGGAAATTGTGATAGATTTCCCCCAGTTTTTTCCGGAGAAAATATTTGTCAACCAAATATTTTCTGAAGATATTTGTCAACTAAATATCTGGTTGACAGAAAAAAAAGTTTGGAGAAAAACCATTTTGAAATTCAAAAAACAAAAACTGAAAAAACAAAATCCATTTTTGAAATGATTTTTCTCCAGATTTTTTTATCAACCTGGAGAAGATTTTGTCAACCAAATATTCTCCCAGTTTTTTTTAACACATAGTAGTTGAATAAACGCGGCTACCGGTGGATCCGAAGGGCCCCTTAGTGTAAACGTCTTCAAAGTTATATGAACTTAATGGAATAGTTGGGATATGTTTTTGATTAGGCAGAATATGAAGTGGTCGTTTTTCAATCAATTATAATATGTTTCTGACGAATTTAAACAGTAGGTAGCATTCAGAAATGCTGCGAGATTTTGGGAGAAAATGAGAAATGAAATTCTATATTTTTTTTTTGACTTCTGAACGATTCGAACATAACGATACTAATCGAGACATACTATTTTCTATTGTGTATAAGTTGGGGTAAGTTATTTTACGCTTAAAACTAACGGGCCCGAGGATGCACCGGTAGCCGCGTTTATTCAACTACTCAAAACCAGTTAGTGGTGAAAATTTTACATTGATATGACTCGGAGAAGACCGCTTAAAAGCCCATTGAAAAATGTAGGTATGGTCTCCAGAAAACTGTATAGAAACACCTTAAACAAGTCTCGCCAGCCTCATTTGCGCCCCATCTACCCCCACCCCCACCCCCACCCCCACCCTCCCACGTACAGTGTATAATAAAAACGCGGTGGATCGTTTGCGTGGAAATCGTTTTCCGCATATTGTCACAGACACTGCATGGGATGGCGACTTTGCATCTAGCCGTTTGACAAATTTGTCGCCGAAAGAGGAGATTAGACATCTGACATTTGAAATTAATCGTTCGAAGTCGAAATAAAAGGACCAAACAAAGGCTTCTAAGTTATTGCGTGTGTAAGTGGCTTACAGAAACACAGCTAAAGAGAAAAGACAATTGCAAGTTGAGAGAATGAAATCGAAATTTCTCGCAGTTTTGTTTTGTGTGACAATGCTATTGCTGATCACCAACAGTGATGGTCAATTCCGGATATCGGGAGGGAAGCGAAAAATCTTACGACAGGTAAGTCTTTAATCAACAAACACATCTGAGCAATCATACATGTCTAAAGCGTACCGTGATTTCACAACTGACATTCAGATTTGTATTTATCGGCACCGGCCGTCTTTAAAAGTAATACATGTGGCATTAAGGCTTGTCCCAAGGTTTCACCAGGCCGCTTGAACGCGCGCGAGGAGAAGGCTCTACTTTAATGTATATAGAAACGTTTTTAATTATAATTAGTGTAGCTAGAAACACGACCCCACAAGCAAGATTTTTGCGTTAATTTTTATCGTGCATAAATAAAGATGTTGTTGTTGTTGTTGTTGTTGTTGACGAGTTTGGTACAATTGAAAAAGAAACAGAAATAAGGAACAGATCTTTGTGTTGGTTGTGCTTTTCTTTGCTCTGTTCATAGTTCATTTTCTGAAGTGTTTTTAAATTAACAGTAAACTACACTGAAAGGGAAACCGATCATCTGTGCTGTGGGCTCCACACGGTGTTGTGTTTGATCCTTTTAGAAGAACGGCAAAAGCCAATCACAGTCCGTGCTGGTTTTTGGATATAAAATTCAAGGAGTATTCAAGTACTAAAAACTGAGTTTTCAAGGAGTATTCAAAGCAACTTTACTTTGTTGCATTATGTTTCGAAATGTTTTCATTGGTCAATAGCAACTTTCAAAAAGCTCCCCCGGATGCAACAGCGCAGGTTTCGCAAAATCTGTCCCCGATTTTGAAATCTGTGCTCAATCCCTGAATTACTTTAATACAATCCTAATAGGCCATTTCCGAGTTACGTTATGCCTCGTTGTCAAAGCGAGGCTAGGTGCACAACCTTTCATATGGAAATGAGTTTTTATTCAAATGCAAATAAAACTCATTTCCATATGAAAGGTTGTGTACCTAGCCTCGCTTTGACAACGAGGCATAACGTAACTCGGAAATGACCTATTTATTTCCCATCCGAACAAAAATTCAAGGAGTTTTCATTATTTTCAAGCACCTTCAGCAAAAATTCTTCTTTTCAAGGGCTTTTCAAGCGCCCTTGAAATCTAAAATTAAATTCCAGGGCTTTTCAAGGACTTCAAGGAATAGCACGAACCCTGTAAAGTTCTTTTGTTACACGGTTTATGATTATCATAATTAAAAGTCACAAAAAACGAAACTGACATGATTGGTATATTTTTGCTCTGTAGTGCTCTATGATGCTTTGAAGTCTTGGGACAAATTCTAGTTTCTGTTATCTTTCTTCGTGCGCAAAACACTGAGATGCTCGTCTCATTACTGTCGTTAGAGGGCTTTAAAAGCAAACACGACGGCGGCGGCAGGGCGGAGGCGGCAGGGAAAACGACATAAAACAAAAGGTTTAATCAGCGCAAACAACGCCTCTGCACATGCGTTTCACATTTTGATACATTTCTTTGCCGTTCCCTTCAAAATAGCAACGTCAAATAATCAAATTATAGATTTAGTGAGGAACATGAACACACGACGGTTAATTTACCTTTCTCTATTTGAATTTGAAGGCCGCCCTACGAATTCAGCTCCTGGACAATTACAATTCAGTCACATTTGTCAAATTCAACAGAATGGAGCAATTGCACAGCAGTTCAAAAAACCGCGAATTCTTTTTTAACAGGTGATGTTTTCATAGGCGTTGCCTTAGTGGTTGGTTAAGCTTCCTAATGCATGGGTTGGGAAGGAAACGTTCCAATACGTATAGGTGTGATTTTTTTTTCAAGTCCGATAGATATTTCATATTTTAGTCATACATTTGAGCTCTGTCCCAAGGATTTTTGCCCAACATTGTAGTTTTCTATCATTGAGTGTTTTATTGAAACGTTTTAAGAGCCGTCGCTGACCAGTAACGGACGCGGTATGGAATCACCTGAACGTGAGCTGCGGTCTCAGATGTTTAACAAGCAAGAACTGGTAGACGAACAAAAGTATCGGTGAACACAACCACACTAATGTGCTTTTGGACAGCGGAAACAAGATTAAAACCTTAATGAGAGAGCATTGAAAAAATATATTTGTTAAACATTGCTGCAGTAATTATTTGTGTTTTCATTGGCTTTGGCTAACACCCCTGATAGTAACAATCCGCCAAGAGTTTTGCCCAGTAATCATAAATCAACTAAATTTTCGCAACACCTGAAACGAAATTGAGGCAACTGGTTTAAATTCACCTACTTCTCCTATCATACACTGTAAATTTCCTACCAGGAAAACAACTGGTGACAACGAAGTCCCCCCTCCCCCACCCACCATGGTAACTACAGTACCTACTCAAATACTTGGAGGATGTTCAAGTTTTCCCCATAACATTTTGTCCACCAAAAAAAAATTTTGACTTTATGCAAACCCAGAAAACCGAAAACCTGCATAGCTATATATTATTTACATCGGACCGAACTCACTCCCGCAGGTCATATATTTAAGTCTCAATTCTCTGTGCAATTTGCACTACCTCGCGCGCTTGTTACACCACTTTGATTGAAGAACTCACTAACATTGCTCGCAGTATAGTAAGATATGTCACAACAAGAAAATCGTTTGATCTATTTCCTATATATTTAAAACAATGTCTCTTGGGATAATGATCACTACTCGCCTTATCGTTGTCAGATTTGTTTTAACCGTAAAATTTTACTATAGCACCCAATATTGCTTTGAAATTTACTCTTGTTTGCCTTATTTCCGCCTCCACCCCACCCCCATCCTTCCACGTAGAATCAAAAACAAGGAAAGGCGGGGACTCATGTGTGTCAAAGCCGTAACCGTTTTCCGCTTATTATAAAAACGGACACTGCATTGACTTTTTATATGCTCAATTTTTGAATTAATAATGAGGGCCATTAATTCTTTGCGTCCGAACTCAACTTCAAAGATGGCTGCCAAACTGATAGCCTGTTTCAGGCTCCGAGATAGTGGGGAACGCGCGAAGTAAAAAAAAAAAACAGGGAAAAATAGGGGGGCGGGACTGGGGAGAGGGTGGTCCGACCAGTTCCCCCGCGTTTTTTCCCCTTTTTTTACTTTGCGTGTTCCCCACTATCTCGGAGCCTGGAACAGGCTACCACAATGAACACGAAATATCACTTGAAACCCTTCAAGAGAAAGAAATGAAAATGGGTTGTTTTATTCTTTGATAACTTTAAGTTACTGTTTTTCAACAATAACATCATATACGAAGAAGCAGACGATCCAATAACAGGCCTGAGTCGTCTTAAAAATTTGTTCTTAGTTATGTCGCCTAAAACTTTCGTAACATCAAAAAAAAAATATTACGCCTTTTGTTTACGGAGGGGTAAAAAACTGGCGTTTTGCGGGTACGAAATATAAAGGTGAGCTAGGAAAAAAAGAGAAAGCAGCTAATTAATTTCGGCAGATAGAGCAGTTTTCAATTGAGTGTCAAAAGTAATTAAACAATTGCTTTGGTTTTTCATTGCTACGCTTTGTGATTGGCTAAAAAATCTCGTGCCACTTTCTCGACCAATCAGAAGTAAAACCAAAACCAATCGTGACTTGCTCGCACGCGTTTTCCCGTGCTTGGCGTCGCCGACATGTAATTGCTTCGAGCTCTGATTGGTTCATTGGATTGTTTACGAGTGCTGTGATTGGTCAGAGTAATTACTTTGGTTTTGGTTTTACTACACTCAATTGGGGGAACTCAAGAACCGAAACAACCAAACTGTATTAGCTTTCGCGTAGTTTCCTTTAAGGCACAAAAATGATATGGAAAATAAATACGCTCTTTTTTTATTCAAGAATCTTTTTATAATAACGTCGAGGCTGAGATTGGCCAGAATTTTAAGAACGTGCTAAGAACGTACCCAGGCTGAAATTTAGTTAAGAACGTTTCTATTTACCATGTTAACAATGAGCTAAAAAACGTAAACACGTCTTCAGTTTCAATTTTATATAGCGAGCATGTATAATAATTGGCAAAGTTGTAGAACTTTGCCTATATTTCTTTCTTCTTATTCAAACTATGATTTACTGAAATCCTGCACCATTTATCTTAAGATCCTGCTGATCACTTTGAACAGGCAGAGATATTTGGCATTTTCTTTAAGGAGACCCGGAAAATAAATTGGCACGAAATTTATTGTTATGTTAAGTGGCCGTCTGCATTTTTAAATTTGAAATAAATTCTTATCCATAATCAATTTCACAAATCCATTAAGAAAAGATTTTTTCTTGGCGTAAGGGCCTGGTCGAAACAAAAACAAAACAAAAATTAGCCCGTGCAAAAATCGAGGAAAACAGAAGAAACCGCTCCGGTGGGACACGCTTTTTGTGGAATGTTTTTGTTTTTATGTCATTTTGCACGGGCTAATTTTTGTTTTTGACTGTAGTGCGACCAGGCCCTAATTTCTTGATTTTGAGTTAGAATAAACCTTACTAATAAGATAAAAATAAACAATAAACAAGATCGAAAAATGTTCAGTCTTACCGGGTACTGGCCAATAAGGTGTGCGGTCAAAAATCCCCCGTGTGACCCACCCATGACAAAAACGTTGGACGTCTCCACCTCTCCACCTTCTAGGACTCGCATGGCAGCACGCTAAAGACAAAGGAACAAGATTTAGGTGTATTAAAAACCAACAACAACTAGCAAATATAAAATGATAAGTGATGTATAGATGTTTTAAAGCAGTTTCAGTTGAGCGTCGAAGGTAATTACTCATGCGCAGTAAGCGCATGAGGTATAAAATGGGTCGCGTTTCTTCGTCTTTTTGTCACATTGGTGCATGCAAATTTATGCACGCATATATTATTACTAACCGGGTCGCAGGTCACATAAAAATTCTACAAAAATGTCTGCCGCGCTCGGCATGTACTTGGTTTTCAAAACCATAGTTTTGTCTTGTCGGAATAATAACACACATTCAAAATACTCAAAATGGAAAGAGAAAGCTTTAAAGAATACTCAGAAGCCGCTGTAGTGGAGAAAAAGGAGAGCTGTAAGTGACGAGCGACGAAATCTTGCTTCAAGTTTTATCAGTGCGGGGCGATCAAATCCGAAGAAGCGGAGTTTTAAAGAATTTTCAAGCAGGCGAGGGACTTTACCATAAAAGAAATTTAATTTTTCGGTGAGAATTTATGTTGATATCAATTTGTGATTGACTTTTTCTTTGTGTCATACTTGTTATTCTGGACCGAGAAAAAGTTTCTTTTGTGAGCAGTTGCTTTTGCAGTTGCAGTTGCTTTTGCAGTTGCAGTTGCTTTTGTGTGCACTCTAAACACAGAGTCAACGGACTGTCGCGTAATGCAGTTTTTGAGAATTGCTAAAATTGAAAAATAACCCGGTCGTTTACTGATTTTATTGCTTTTAAAAGTAGTCTTTTCAAATGTAACAGAAAGCAGTCACGGTTTGGGAACTTGTTCGAATGTTTTCTTCATGAAGCCAATAATCATGGTAAAGGCACACTAGTAAATATAATTGAATTAAATAGCGCTTTCTGAAATAAAGTTTGCTTTCAAGATTTTTTGATTCGCGAAAACATTATGCGAAACATCTTTACGGATAAGAATGGCATTCTATATACACAAGAAAAGTCGGAAATTTTAGAAAACACTAGATATAATAAAGCAGGTTGCTGAATTTAAATATTATTTTGTGATGTTTATAATATAATTCGCAGACGCCAGCGCTGCGCGCTGCAATGAGGATAAATAAATCGCCAAGCCTTCCGGAAGCAAAACATCACTGAATTCTGATAAGCGTTTAACTCTTTTATTCAAGGGAAAGACATTTTCATTCAAGGAAATATGAGTTTCATTAAAAAGTTTTGACCTTTAGAACAAATATTTTGGTACAAGCAGCGCGCGATCGAATTACATTCCACACGAAATTTGCATATATGAAAGAAGTGTATTTGCAACACTTTGAAAAATCTGTCAAGCCTGGAAAAAACTAATACATGGCAAAATCAAAGCAGTTATTTAAAGAACTAGCTTTATAGAAAAATTTCATATTTCGATTTGGACTTGAAATCAAACGGGGGGGGGGGGGGGGGGGGGTCATGATGTGTCACGCAATATTTATTTTTATTAAAATGTTTCACCAATTTATTGCACTCATCACCACAGTTTTGACATTATAAAAGTAGAATCTTTTGAATCCGATTACATGTATTTTTTTTCATTACCTGTAAATTTAGGGCTTCCACAAATTTATTGGAAATCCGGGCAGGAGAAGGGGTCTCTGGGCTTGGAAATCCAGGCGGGAGGGGGGGGGGGGGGGGGGGGGGGGGGGGGGAAGGGGTCAAACAATCTTGCCATCCGTCGGTGGGGGGGGGGGGGGGGGTGGATTCTTTCTGGAATAACCCAATGTAATAGAAATAATTTACGGTTAACGTTTGGGAAGTATTACACTAGTGTGGGTTTGAATGAATAAATTAAATATTCAAAGCGACTACAGAAAAATTGGTAGCTTCAATCAACGCGTCTTAGAGTCTCATGCGCATGAGTATAGGCTATGTTTAGCCTCTTGTTTATTTAGTGATTGCCTTGATTTTGCATTGCTATGCTTTGTGATTGGCTAATAAAATCTCGAGCCACTTTCTTTTAATCATTCAGAGGTAAAACCAAAACCAATCGTGACGTAATCACACGCATTTTCCCGCGCTTGGCGCCGGCTACATGTCTTTACTTCGAGCTCTGATTGGTTCATTGGATTGTCTACGTCTGTTTTGATTGGCCGGCGTAATGGTTTTGGTATTACGACACTCAAATGAAAACCGCTTTAACACACAATCGATTTTAAGCGTTTCAAATGTTACTGTTGCTATTTATTGCACGAAAAGCACTACCGTTTCTCTGTAGCTCATAGGGTGGGTGGAGGGATAAATAGACCAGTTTCGAATTCGCTATGGTCGCTGAATGAAAGCATTGAAGGCGCATTTTTACAGGGTTAGCCTCAATCTGAAGTGATTAATTCACAAATTCAGGCGAGAAGATGACCTGTTTAGAGCTCTGTCTTTTGTTTAATTTTCAAATTTCACACACCTTCTGCCGGTATTTGTGAATATTTTACATCAGGTCGAGTCTAACCCTGTATCAATGTGTCATTGGTGTTTGAATTCAGCGGTAATTGTAAATACAAAAATGGCTTATTAAAAGAAATATTGGTCAAACCTGAACGTCCTGGACATCAAGAGTTCCGACGTTTCCAGGAAGTGAGTGAACAAAGGCTTGTCCAAATCCGAGGGATCCTCTATAGTTTACTTTCAAAAAAAAAAGTGGGAAAACAAATTACGAAAATAGAAAAACAACTATTCTATGGAGAAAACTATAATAACGGCAAAACCACAGCGACAAACCAATGAAGATTTCCAGATCGGATCTATCTACCAGTAAAAATCTTGAAATAGTATAAGTAAAAACGGCAAACTGATCCTCGCGGCAAGGAGACAGAAGTGAAATACATATGTAGTGACATTTAGCTTCTTTCTTACCAATCATTTCTGTTATTCTGTTATGTCATATTTCAAAAGTTTTATATGTAACGGTCCTTTCATATCTGTATTCATTTTTGTTTTTTAGCCCCCGTAGACGGCTTGTTTTGCAAACCGAAATATCGGGCAAATATATTCAACTGTTCGTTTTTATTAATTCACTTCTGTCTCAATCTCTTCTCCTTGCCGTAAAGATCATTTTGCCGTTTTTACCTATAGGTGGTTTTCACGTTACGTCACGGCGGCCATGTTGGTGAACACCTACAAAAGAATTTTAATGAACTTCTTTTGTTATGTGCACCAACATGGCCGCCATGGCCTTTGTCATTTGAGTCCCAAAGGACTGAAGGTCACGTCTATACTATTCTATGGAGGCAGGTAGTAAGCATAGAGTTTCAGGCAGGAGGGGTGCCCAGGGGAGGGAAGGTATCCAGCATTCATACCCCACCACCATGTCAAGATTGGGTGACAGTCCATAGGTGGGGGTTATAATAGACCGTTTGCACGTGACGTCACGGCAGCCATATTGGTGTTCCAAAACAATGAAATGGCCGCCATATTGGTGTACCAAAACAATGAAATGGCGGCCATATTGGTGTCCTAAACGAATCCTATGGGACTTTAGCTCTATTCTTATTCAAACATTTCCTTTTGTTTTAGCATTCCAATATGGCCGCCGGAGATATTAGCATATCTATGCTCCTCTGTAAATCCGAATTTAAATAAAGTTCATGTATGTATGTATGTATGTTACGTGAGTGAAAACACTCTATTGTAGCCCTTACACACTGAATACCAATTTGTCTGTTGTGACCTCGCGTGACACCCAACATCCTAACTCGGTCCCAGCCCCCGTTCAGTTTGTGAGAACCTCCTTTCTCGCCTTTTTCACAAGCTCAGCCAGCCAGAAAACCATAGCACTCCGAATATCAATTCTCCTTATCGATTCACTGTAGGGGAATCTTTGCTGACGTCATTGTTTACATTTTCCCTTATTAGCATAAATCAAACTATAATCTACTAACGAATGGACTGGATAAACTGAGAAGCATGTTAGTCTTGGTTGTCAGTGCAAATATTGGTCGGAGAAATTTTCTTTTCAAACGAAAATTTACAAGGAATGTATGAATGGTTGGCAATTTCTCGAAAATTATTTATACCGTATCATACTCAAATGTTCAGAGAATACTTAGTTCGCTAAGCTCTTTCGATTTATGTTCATTTATGTGAGCCAGTCGCGGCATTCATACCAATAATAATAATAATAATAATAATAATAATAATAGAAAAATTTATATAGCGCCATTTCCGTGAGCTCAATGCCGCTTTACAATAATCGTAATTCTAAAAATAAATAACATTTGAGTTATTAAAAATTAGCTAACAAAAATATATACACATTCATTCACATATATACATTCTAATGAGGCAAAAAGATAAGCAAAGATCTTCCTTTAGATAATTAAGTCATTCTCGACCCCAGAACTCTTCTTTTTGCGCATGACCGAGGGAGAGAAGAGCTCTGGGGAAGCCTGAGTCGGAGTTAACTGCGATTGGTTTTCGGATGAAACAATGCAAATGCATGCGATTGGTTCATTTTTAAACGCGCGAAAACTCAAACAAAAGGCGCGAATTTTCCCGGACAGACAGGCAAGTCTTGACTCGTGGCAAAAAGTTTGCAAGAAACCACGAAGGCTCTGGGGAAAAACAGTTCGTTCGCAAAACAAACAGAAAAAGCCGTGTAACGCAAATGGTAAAATCTGTCGTTGCTGTTATTCACGTCTTCTAAACTATTATGATCGAATCGACCTTTTCGGGAAGACATCGGAAGGAGAAAATCTTCTGCAAAAGCTAAACGAAATAGACCGAGAGCTCTGGGGTCGAGAATGATAGTTATGTGAGCTTGACAGGTCATCAGTAGAATGATTTCAACTGAATGGTGACACAACGCACAGGGTAAGAAGCAACCTCGTCCCCAGGGCCTTCTCCGTTTTTAAAATGGCGGGGCTGGCGAAGAAACCGCTGGACAAGGCTGTCAAAATACTCCAATAATCGCAGAGTATTTCGTCACGTCACACCCAACGAAATGGCATTTTCAGAGGTTATTTCCAGCGATATGCAGTCGTGTGTGTTTTCTGGTAATCTGAATTCGTTGTTCAAACGAAGCTAAGGCGTTTCATCATGTTTAACGTGAGAAAATATTTCACGGTTCTTGGAGTATTTTTGGAAGTCTTGTCCAGGTGTTTCTTTGCCCACTCCGCCATTTTGAAAGAGGAGAAGGCCCTGGGGAAGAGGTTGGGTCAGAAGGTTCTGCTGTAAAAGTTTAATATATCTCAGAGAAAGGTTACTTTACCACCGAGGATCGCAAAACCAAGTTTACAGAGACAAGCACCGTACAGGAAGAAATCTGAAGTATAGGCTGTGTGAGGCCCTCCGTGAGGGAACACGATCAATGGCGGCTTTTTATCGTCTTTATGCACAGGTTTAATAAACACTGCCTCGTATTCATCTTTGAAATCTGTAGGATCGATAAACAATAGAGTTAAACTTATAGTAAGCGGACAACCCTAGGGATTCACTCGATTGAATGGTTAAGGCTGGTTCGGACAGCGAAGCAAACGCAAACGCAAATGCAAACGCAACCGCAAGCAAAGTAAGAATCGCACGCGCATTTGAGCATCCCAAGATTGTGGAGGCATGGAATGAGAATTTTTCCACCTTACGTTTGCGTTTGCGATTGCGTTGCCCGGTGTACAGGTGTGGAATGCAAACGCAAGCGAAAGGGAATGGAAAATTTTCCACTTCTTGCGTCTTTGCTTGCCCTTGCATTTGCGTTTCGTCGCTCATGTAAACAAGCCTTTAACGCTCGAAACATCAGCTATTGAAACTCTTTACGGTGGCCACTTAACTTTATCAACTCAGTTGATACCAAATTACAGTGGTTTACTTTCCATCTACGCTGCAACACAACTTCTTCAGAAACTAAGGATGGGGGTCACATGTAAAGTCTTCTTAGAAGGACACTGTCCCGGCTAAAATATCGTCTTTTCGAGATTATGGCCAGGAGCTTCCTTTTAAGCTTTCGTCATTATCTTGAAATTGGAAGAAACCATCGCCAAAAGTGATAGAAGGAAAGAAAGATAAATTAAACAGACAATGAAAATAACTGCTAGAAAAGTCTGAATTTCACAAGAATGGCAATTTTGATTTCTTGACCGCCTGCCAATAAATCGAATTTCACGAACTGAAATCCACTTCCATCCTTGCAATCCTGCACTTTATCACAAAACTACTGCTTTTGTTTTGCTATATAGAATCTTTTTATCCAAATAAGTTGTATATTTGGTGGCATTTGGCGATGTAACGTGGAAATAAGCTAATCAAAATTTTGCTATTATAGTGGGAGATCTGGGCAGAAAAGAACAAAGGAGGAGGACATAAGTCAGAATCAAGAAGCTACAACACTTTATGATAATCATTTATTGACATTTTGGCATGTACTGCGCACGTCGTTCGTTCGACCGCTGTGAATATGACACGTGACTACAATGGAAGACAAACCGTAATATTATTCTATTACTAAATCAAGACTGACCTGATTCCTCGCTGGGTCTAAACGACATCACCTTCCAAGTGATTTCTTTATCAAGATTTTGATCGTTAGAGTAAGCTTAAGAAAAGCAAAAACACTCAAAATAAATGTTGCGCCCCAACAGCGGTTTCGTACTACCGATGGATGGAGCATATACCTATAACTATCCCCCTCCCCCTGGATCGCAAGGTTATCCCCAAGAATTCGCTGGCATTCTTGGTAGGAATACCACTTAGGGGGCAGACTAAGGGGTGCAAGAGGTTCCAAACATTCCAAACTTTGCGCTTCTCGAACCTTTAATCCACCATAAAAATTCGATTTAGGACACGGTGCATGTGCTTATTTTATTTTGGTAGCTCAAGGGCGGACGCTTATATGAGTCAGGTCAGCTATTCTCTTATTTCTGTTTTGTCTTTGTAAGTCAGGAAACACCTCATATTTTTTTTTATGACAGGGGCGCTTGGCTATATGATAAGGGCGCTCATTGGAATAGGGATGCTTACTGGAAGTTACCGTTTATAATGCAAAAATGGTTTCAACATTTCTTCCAGTTCCTGTCATCTTTCTCCATGTTCCACCCCTTCGTGTCCAATTTACTACCCCCATTGCTACTGGGTTGCCGCCGTAACCACCTGTACCCACACACGGTAGAGTTGTCCAATACACCCAGTCTAATCTACCCAAACTGAGTCGCTCTACCCTCCCTGTTTGCCTTGTTATTGTATTTTCTAGGTGGCTCGTAAATCGACTTTCAACTCGAGTTGATTCGTCGTCGGAATATTCATGTTTATATTTTGTTGTCTTACGCGACAGGCTACCGGTGAGTCGGATCGACTTTCATGAGGGCAGATCGTGCCAAACCGAGCACACACGTGATATATTTCCTTTCTCGTGCACACGCTTTAAGAACGAGGGAAGTTCATGTTATGTTGTTTCACGCGACCAGACTTCTGGTCTCACGCAACCACACTTCCGGTGAGTAGGATCGACTTAATCGCGATCTGATTTCCGGTGAGTCGAATCGTCAACTACCTTAGACGAATCGACTGAGGTTAGGTGCATTGGAAAAGTTTGACACAAGGAACAGAGCAGGGTGACAATGGTGAAAGTTATACAATCCATAAAAAGAGTGACAGCCTGGGACGAGAGTGATTGCGCATTGGACTGTGGGATGGAAAAGGCGCCAATTCAACACGGTTCGACAAACTGTTTATGAAGTTTCATTTTTACCTACTGTTGTCCAGGACAGGCCAGATTCTGGGATGACAGCTGGCAAGGCTGCTATCATCTGAAGAAAAGAAATATCAGTTAATTATTCAAGCCTTAAGATCGTCTTCTTGTTTCCTTTTAACGCTAACTTGAAAGACCCTATATGCTTGACAATTCTTGGCTACATTTTTCATGAAATTTATACGAAAATAAAATATATTCTTTTATGCTAGTTTCCAGGCGTGTTATAATTTCGCTCACTCCATTTTTGGCCCGAGTTCCACTACGGTCAAATGTCTGGGTCTTTCTGCGTGTACCGATACTCATTGTCTTCTATTGTTTGCGAGGTATTGTATTTCTTGTCTTGTTTTGCGTTTGTATTATTGTCGTTCTTTCGACCTTTTGTTTCTGTGCTCCGGTACACGCAGATAGAACCAAATGTCTGCGCACCAAAGCCAGGTTTTCCGGTTGTCACGCATTCAAACGGTAAACAAATGTACGGGGCACCGACCAGTCTCCTCATACTTCGCTTTAAAAATGCTTGGAATGATTTAGTAAACTCAGACTCGGAAAAAAGTTATGAACTTTGAGCTCTTAAAATTATAAAACCTTACATTTGACGGACTTTTCTTATTTTCAACGTATTTATATCAGTCTCGATTTTTTTTTAAATGACACCGGTTTGTTTCAATGGTTTGCTTTGAGTTTTACGCGGGAAATTCTTGCGGCCGGCCGATTGAGAATGAAAACATTGCACATGCTCACAGTTTGACCGCGGTTTAAGATGCGAGTTTATAAAGACACCGAATGACACGCGAACTGTTTCCAGGCCCCTGCATGCAGATCACATTCCGGCACCTTCAAAAAGAAGTAAAAGCTAAGGGACTGCGCTGTAACCTTGCATACTGTCAGTGGCAGATTAATTTGGCCCATGCGCGACTAGCTCAGTGTGAAAGGCACGTGCACTCCGTCCCCACTCAAGCTCAACTGCTCAATGGTATGAAAATTACATTGCCTTGAGAAACACACTCACGTTCTGCTAAAATTCACTCAGAAATCTACCTACCAAACTTGGAGGAGAGTTTGGCGTAGAATGTGAAGCTAACAAGATATCATTGTTCACATCGAGAAGACTCCAGGACCCAGGCGCTAAAGTTAAAAAAAAAAACACGTCAAGAACTCGTGGTAGTTTGATACCCCCAGAAAAAAAACAACAACAACAAAAAACAAAAACGAGTTGGGAAAAATGTTCAACAGTGCAGGTTTTGTGTCAGTGACCATTTATTCCCCACTAAGGGCTGGTTCCCACTGGCGACGTAATCGGAAGCGGAGTCGGAGTCGGAAGCGAAAGGATCCTTTCATTCCAGTGTAAATTAAAAAACGGAGTCGCAATCGCAATCGGAAGCGCGACGGAATCGGAATCGGAACGATCAGAAGGTTTCCTTTTTCTTCCGATTCCGCTTCTGCTTCCGTCGCTGCCGTCATTTTGATTTCCACTAGATCGTAAGGTTCTTGCGACTCCGATTCCGCTTACGTCGCTTACGTCGCTAGTGGGAACCAAGCTTAAGAAGTACTCACCCGTCGTTAAGTTACTCACTGTCTTGTTGATACAATTGACAAGAATAATTCTCTGCAAATAAAATAGAAGCAAGATTAATTAATATTAGAGCGGTTTCATTTGAGTGTCGAAAGTAATTTCATGATTACTTCGGTAGTGTAGCAGCTCTCAGAAACCTCTATTTCCATTGGTCTGTAAAACACAGCTGCTATTGTTTTTAATAGGGCTATAGGAGTCATTGTTATTGTGTTTGTTCTATTATTCTCTCGAAAGGCATCGAACCAATGGTGTGAGACCTTACACGAGCTGCTACCAAAACCAAAGCAGCCACTCTGGTCAATAACAATAAAAAGCAGAAAATCCAATGCACCACTCAAACTCGAAGCAAATACATGAAGCCACCGTCAAGGGCTGGAAAACACCAGCGAGCAAGTCACGATTGGTTTTGGTTTTACTTCTGATTGGTTGCGAAAGTCCGGTTAGTCTATTCAACAAATGTAGTTCATTATATCTGTATGTTTGTGACAATCAGGTAACAAGTTATTAGGACAAAATAATGGACTATCATTTAACCTGAGAACTTCTCCAAGGAGTACTAAGTATGACGCCATTCCCATCTGTCGTCCAACAATGTTCTGAAAGACCCCGACTATAAATCCCTGGAAATTCAGTTCCTGCATGTAAAACGTGTTAAGGTATTTAAAAATTGCATAAAGAGCAGTTTTCAATTGAGTGTCGTGAAACCAAAACTCCAAAGTAATTACTCTGACCAATCACAGCAGTAGTAAACAATCCAATGAACCAATCAGGGCTCGAAGCAATTACATGTCGGCGGCGCCAAGCGCGGGAAAACGCGGGCGAGCAAGTCACGATTGGTTTTGGTTTTACTTCTGATTGGTCGAGAAAGTGGCACAAGATTTTTTAGCCAATCACCAAGCGTAGTAATGCAAAACCAAAGCAATTGTGTAATTACTTTCGACACTCAATTGAAAACTGCTCTAATATATAAACCTGAGAACTTCTCCAAGCAGTGCTGAGGAGGACACTGTTGCCATCTATCGTCCAAGCACGCTCTGTAAGACCCCAACTGTAAATCCCTGTAAATCCACCTCCTGTAACACAGTTTTAGATTTCTTAGACTCAACCCATGTCATAGATGAGAGCGGTTTTCAGTTGGTTGTCGTAAATCTAAAATCAAAGTAATCACTCTGCCCAATCACAACAGACAATCCAATGAACCAATCAGAACGCGAAGCAAATTCATGTAGCCGGTGCCAAGCGCGGGAAAACGCGTGCTGGCAAGTTTGATTGGTTTTGGTTTTACTTCTGATTGGTTGCGAAAGTGGCGCGAGATTTTTTAGCCAATCACAAAGCGTAGCAATGCAAAACCAAAGCAATCGCGAAATTACTTTCGACACTTAATTTAAAACCGCTCTGGCAAAAACATAAAACGGGATACTACAAGATATTCTACTAACTACAAGATATTCTACTAACAACTGTCATACAAGCGGGTTAAGAAAGAAAAATGTGGAAAATAATCCGTTGCAAACACTCATATAGTGCAGAAAATATGCTTAGTCAAGATCATGACGTTTTACGGAGGTTTCGTACCATTGAGATTTCGCAACCAACCAGTTTGCTCCCACCTGACACGAGTTCGCTCCAAGATTACGAGTTCGTTTAGAACGAGAAATATTCATGTACTCCATAAACCTTCCGTATAACTCGCGTTTAGAACGAGGAATATCCATGTACTCCATGAACCTTTCGTGCAACTCGCGTATAGAACGAGGAGTATACATTATTACTCCAACTACCGAAGTCGTAATCTTGGAGAGAACTCGTTGATTGCGAACTCTCAATGGTGCGAAACCTCCGGTCACCAAAGGCATTGCTACATTGGCACCCGAGTGGGACTTTCATATAAAATTGAAAAAAAAAAGTTTAAGACAAGTTTCTTACGGTCTGGAATGTCCACAACATCAATGATTGTTGAAGTAGCTTTCGTCTTCCAGTCATACTGAAAGAAACATTATATAATTGTTATATAACATATTTTGTTTCAACAATGTTGGAACGTGTAGCCGGCATGTTAGATGACGTTTGTCTAACATTTTTTGTTAGAAGAAATGTTTGATCGAAATCAAAACATTCTTCTAAGGACCCGGCTACACGTTCTAACATTGTTATATAACATTTTTTGGTTCAGCAATGTCAGAACGTGTAGCCGGCATGTTAGATGACGTTTGTCTAACATTTTTTGTTACAAGAAGTGTTTGATCGCAATCAAAACATTCTTCTAACATAAAATGTTAGACAAACGTCATCTAACATGCCGGCTACACGTTCTAACATTGTTGAACCAAAAAATATTTTATTTCATACTTATTGAGATTTTCTATTGAAATTTGGCGTGTGAAAACCCCATTCGGGGTTCCCAGCCAATCAGAACGGCGAAACGACTTTCTCACACGTGAAAAACGCGTTTCGTCCCATCACAAATCTCAGTATATATAAAATAAACAAATTACAGCATGAGCATTGCTTTGTACGGTATTTACGCCCGCACTGCCCATGAAGTAATCTATATTTACAACAATGTTAGAACGTGTTATTTAGGGAGAGACTGTACCTTTCCAAACAAGCTCAGTGACTGGTTAACGAAACAATAGGTTAAACAACACAAACAATAGCCCTAGACCTAAACACAATAGAAGCTACAGTACTACGGGGCCAATAAAATTAGAGGTCTGGAAGAGCTACAGTACTACTCGTTATTTAGGCAGGAATCAACCAAAGATGGGTACGAAACACCTGGGCATGAAAGATCCGTGATAAAAAACAACAACAACTGTACGACATTCAGTGTAAGGAAATTATTTTGGAAAAGGTCGGGTCACTACAAGAACTGGTGAAAATTGCACGTATATTCTCTGGGAATTTAAGCAAACACGACGGCGACGGCAGCGAGAGCGGCACAAAACAATAGGTTAAGGTTACAGTGTACCTTCGGGGGTGTCTCCAGTATAACAGCTCTAGCGTCTTAAGATTACACTTAATATACCTAAACCCAGATATCAAATTAAAGCTTATAGAGCTGGCTATCTAAATATGGAAACCATTTGGTAATAAAATAAATTGTCGAATTTTTTACGACGTCTAAATTCGAACGTCCGAATCAGCTTTAAAACGCTATAACTCAAAGCGATTATTGTATTTTGATAATTTGATTTGTTCTCCGGTTTCCGGACATAAAGCGCTAAAAAAAGGTGTCGGCGATTTCCCATATTCAATTGCAGTGAAAAGTTACAGAATATTTTCGAAAAAGGGAGAAAAAAATTGGAGTGATCACACGGAAATGGCTCTTGACAAAAAAGTTTTCGGAAATAAGAAATTCGCCGACACGTTTTTGTTGATTATATGTTAGCCTAGCTTCTGTCCAAATTTGAGGAAAATCGAACAAACTCCCTTTGAGTTGTAGCTCTTTAAAGGGTCCCTTACAAGCGAAAAATTAACTTTGAGAAAACAGCGTTTAGAAAAATATATCGCTTCATTAACAAACTCCGCCCGCAAATATTATACCGTCATTTCTCCGTCAATTTTCACTATTTTTCGATAATTTTTTTTGGATGAAAATTCATTCTGTGAACTTTATTTTGACACCCCCAAAAAAAAATTTCAATAAAATGGTCGATCTGAAGGTACACGGTAACCTTAAATGAGCGAAAACAATGCCTCTGCACATGCGTTTTACATTTTGGTACATTCCTTTGCCGTTCCCTGCAAAACAACAACGTCAAATGATAAAAATATAGGTTTTGTGGAGAAAGTGAACACACGACGATAAATTTTCCTTTCTCTATTTGAACTTAAAAGCAATCTCTACAAATTCAGCTCCTGGACAATCCAGTCACATTAGACAAACTAAACAAATTGGAACAACTGCAAGGTAGCCTTTAAAACAGATCGAATTCTTTTTTCAAGGAACGTTTTCCTTGGCGCTGCCGTCATCGTTGCTTAAACTCCCCAATACCCTTGAACAACTACGTTTTATTGAGATGTTATCAAAATACAAACCTGCATTAATCTCCCGCATTTACAATGTGCACCACCAACGTCCAAGGCGATATAAATCTAGACAAGGGGAGTGGATTTTAAAACACAATTAATTAAATAAATATCTAAGCGACTACATGTACCTCATGAAATTTGGGAATTTTCTTGAATTTTAATTTTTGGCACTCTAGGAAGTGACTGCTTACCAGCTTTTCCTTGGCATGGTTGAAACGGGGTGAGTGTACTGCATATTTGACATCGCTCAATTGTTCTAAATTCATGGACAAAATATAGTAGTAGCGCTATAAATTAAAACAACAAAAGCAACAGACATCCCCAAATTTTTTCTAAAAAATTCTGTGCATATTCAACTTGGATGGCTACTTCCTTCCAGAATCAAATCGAAGTTTTCTTTGAGTCAACTCGAGAATATGAAAAACTGTAAGGGCTGATTTAGACGACTCGATTCGTGTTGTATGTATGGCGTGAGCAGGTTGCATGCGATAGTCTTAGGCAAAAGTCGTGCTGTCTAAATCAGCCTTTAAAATCCAGCGACATTTTTCGTGTTGTGTGCATCTGTCGTATAGGGGGGGATTGGGCTGAACAAGATGGCGGCCGCCACGTTTTCCTGATGTGAGGAAATATTGACATGGTTTCTTCAGAAAAATTAATCTAAGAAATAATCTACCGCCGTAATAAAGTTCCGTAAAGTAGTCTTCTCCAACCACATGTCGAAAGTCCCGAAGAAGAGAGCCGATAGATCTTTTTTCGATCAGCCCAACATCCGAAGACAAAAAAATCCAGATTGACAAGTGAAGAAATGTCGGACACGTCTGTCGTAAGGATGTTGTAGGTTGATTTACACCACGCGATTCGTGTTGTAGTCATGGCGTAAGTGTGTCGCATGCGATAATCGTAGGCAAAATCATACCGTCTAAAACGCCCTTAAATAAAAGATTGTCCACACCTTCGGACCTTTCCCTATCCTAGGCATTTTCTTCCCGACTCCCCACCCCCTGCGTCAAACTCACCACTATCTCCTCCCTTAATGGGTATAAAGGCGAAATTGGGAGGAAATGACACCTGTTGAATGCTCACCTAGACTTTTTCCATCCAAAGACAACGAAAACAAAGCATTTCTGTAAAGAAATTCAAATGGGTTAAAATTGTTTGATCAAAAAAAAATAGAGAACAATAATACAAAAGTGCCTCTACCATGGTATTGTTTCCTTAGACAAGAAACTTTGCTCCATGTTGTCTCTTTCCATCCAGGTGTATAAATGGGTACCAGAGACAAAATGCTGGGGGTAACCTTGCTATGTACTAGCATCACATCCAGGGGGGAGTAGTAATACTCTCAGTCGCTTCATGCTACAGAAACCAATTAAACTCCGGCAGTTGTGTGTCATTGGGCTTGCAGCCTGCATAACGGGCGTTATTGGGGGCGCTCAAGCGGGTTTTGGGGCGCGAGCGCGTAGCGCGAGACACGAGCGCGAGACACGAGCGCGAAGCGCGAGACACGCACGGGGAGGGAAAAGTTTCCCTCCCCGTGCGTGTCTCGCGCAGGCTATTGGGCTTGTGAAAAATACAAAATTGCACACACTAACACAATTTACTTTTTAATTTATGGTTAAGACGATTATTTATAAAAAGTTCTTACTTTCTTATTGGGCAGTATATAAGGCCAAGTTTGTAAGGTTCATTAAACCAACCGACAAACACAACATTGTCATCATCTGGACCCCAACATGCCTGAAGGAGAGAATATTTTAAGAATAATGTGTAACTTAATACAGTAGTGCTGATTTGACAGTACTCGTGCAGTTAATACAGTATTTGGGGGGTTTAAGGTTTCAATATTCTGACCTCTGACACCTTGGATTTTATAAGAAAACAGGATAAAATTGGTGCACCCACCAGGAAAATGTAGCAGTCAGTGAGGGAAATGAAGCATTAGGGGTGACATTTCTTTGAATCTGTTTAATGGAAGTAGGCTCAACCCCCCCTCCCCCCCCCCCCCACCCCCCTCTTCCCTTTAACACACACTCCCTCCTTGCAGACACCTCACTACAAAAAAAAAAACAGCCTGTTACTGAAGACAGGAGTCAAAATTCCAGTGAATATTAGAATACAGACTTTCTTATTATAGACATGATATATATATATTGACTGTCAGCTATAATTGAAGTTGACTGTATACTATGAGTCAAAATTTTCGATACCCTAAAAAAAATCAGTTTACCCACCTGTCCTGCGGACAAATGACCTGGCACACCATCCAACACTTTGATGTCATCAGTTGTTAGATCATAGATAACGAGGACAGGACAGCACTTTGACGCCAACTGCTCCCCCCATTCATCCTTGAATTCAAATTTTGTTCCCTTAATGGGAAAAAGAAGACAGAGTTCGTACTCTTTTCAATTCCATGACTTTCCATGACCTTTTCATGACCAAGAGTTCAACAGTTGTTTTCAAAATTTTATCAAAACAATCATTTTTTTAATGTTTCATCTTGCGTTATTATTCCCACAACGTATGCTGCCTTAGTGATTTTGTACCATGAACATAATTTCCCATGACTCTCCATGACCCACACTTAAAGGGATGGTTTCACGGTTCGGCGCATGTGCACAGATTAAAATGCTTTATTCGCTTTCTTACCAATTTTATCGGTTAAAAAAAACACTCACATTTACTTCAATAATCACACACTATAATTAGTCCAAACAAAACGAAGGATGACCAAAATTTACAGAAAATCTCAACGAATAACACGGACAAAGTCAACACTGAATAAAACCTTTGACCCGAAGGATTTATTCTACGCTCTGGTGGCTTTCATGGCGCACATGGGTATGCATAATCATCCATTCAATCAGCTGACTGACCGCGACATTTTCACGCGCAAATTTCCCGCCAGAGTTATCTATTCGCTTCCGATTGGTCTAAACAATGAAATTAAATGGGTTACGTCATAGCTTGCACATGCGCCGAACCGTGAAACCCTCCCTTTAAATTCCATGACTTTCCAGGCCTGGAAATCAAATTATACAATTCCATGACTTTCCAGGTTTTTCCATGACCGTATGAACCCTGTAAGAGGCCTAAAACTATAGAGAAAAAGACCTGGAAACACTGTGCAACTTTTTTCTTGCAATGTTGCACGCAGCAAGATTTTTTGGGGGTGTTACACAATGCAATTTGTTGCATGCAAAGTTGCAAATTAAAGTATAATTTGATTCAGTCTACTTTTGAAACTGTTTTGCGCCATTGCAAGAAAAGTTGCACTGTGTGTCAGGGCCTTAAAGTTATGTGTGACATAATTCATCATAATTTTACGTAACGATGAAGAGAGTCATGTTCATTAAATTATCCTGGAAAGCTATTGGATATGCATCATTGCTTTTACCCCCAAAAATGTACTTCAAAATATGGATAAAATATTTGGCTTAGCTGGATCTGTTTTAAATAAATACTTTCAAAACAATCGTAAGGCATAACAATAATTATAATAATAATAATAATAATAATAATAATAATAATAATAATAATAACTGTTGACGTAATAGTTAAGTGCCTTTTGAGGTTCAAAACACAATTGTTTATTAAAGCAAAAATCACCAAAAAAAGACACCTGATGTAGGCAAATCTTCCTGTTTGAAGCCCATAAATTCTACAACTTTCCACAATTTTCAGAACTCCTAAGATCCCAGTTCATTTCATTTTAACGTAACTAAAGTATATAAAAAGCGTCTTCTTTATACCTTTTCTTGAGCTGGCTTGGCTGATGAATCATCTAGACAGAATATACAAAGAGACAATTAAATAACAAACAATGCCCTAGGTCTGGACTTCCATGTATAAGGCTGAAACTTTGTATAATTTTTTCGGAAAGGCTTTTTATCAATATTATAGTCCCTGTATAAAGATCATTAACATGAAATTGTGTGTTTTGACGATGATGCTTTGCTTGAAACATACCTGGTTTTTCCCTCTCAAAATATGAAACAGCTTTTGGTAGCTTCTTTTCTGCCACATATAACAAGGATTGTTCAGAAGATGACCAGGCCAAACAACCAAACTGGGCTGAAAAAAAATGTTCAATTATTTTATTAGTGTTTTGATATGTTTCTCTGTATCCTTCGCTAGATTTAACAGGGTCTTTAATAAGGTGGTGACCTATATGGTCAGTGCACTGGACTCCGGATCGAGTGGTCCAGTGTCGAGCCCTGGCTGGGGTCATCATGTTGTGTGTTCTTGGGCAAGATACTTTACTCTCACAGTGCTTCTCTCCAGCCACGTGTATAAATGGGTACATGTACTGGCGAATTAAATGTTAAATGAGGGGGGGGGGGGGGAGGGGGGGGGGGACCCTGAGATGGACTCGCATCCCATCCAGGGGGAACAGAAATACTCCTAGTCACTTTATGTTACATAAAATGGAGATAAGTACCGGCCTGTATGGGCCACTAGGCTTAAACACAGACTTTACCTTTTTTCCCTCAATAACTAAAAGGCTCTCTCTATATTGGGAAATCACATTTTTTACAGTCTGAACATTCTCTGACCCAACCCCATTCTCCGCATCCTTTTTTCTGGGTTCTTGCCTCACTATCTCTGGCTTCATTGACCCTATCTATAACCTTCATTGACCCCATCAAGAAAATGCGTAATAAACGTAGAGATACTATATTCCTTAAATAATTACCTTTAGAACAGCTGTTGTTTGATGTCTTTCCTTGAATTACTCCAAACAGTTATTCAAGGAAATAATAATAATTGTATATTTATAATATATAACTATATTTATTTTTAGCGCCATATCTGTGGCTAATAAATTTTATTATTATACACATTACTCATGTCAAACCAGTATGAAACAAGATACTGCACTGTTGTATACTAAATCGAGGTCCAGAAATAATATGGAACTCGCTCACTACTTTTGTCAAGGCTTCAACCAGTCTCTCCTGCTTTTGAAAAAGATTTCTTATCCACAAAGATAAATACTATAAATATTAAAATTAATTACTTACAGTCCTCATAAATCTTCCCATGTTTGTCACAAGCCTGAACATCAATGTTCTTGACCAGGTGACCATGACACCAAATCTACACCAAAGTAGAATTATGATGTTAAATCCCGTGAAAACAGATAATTATTAAGTCCACTCTCCAACTTGTACTTTTCCATAGCCCTTGTGCATGTTGGTTTGAGTTGTAACTCAAGACAAAAATCAATAGTCCTTTTGGCTACACATGCTCTCCTAACAGACAAGTTCTCACGGGTTATGGACATACATCATCATTACATACTAGATTGCTCTTAAGCACAGCAGTTTTATTAAAAGGTACCTACATGAGATGAAATCCTACTGCTTTTTCTCCCATCCCATCTCCTCCTGTCTTTGCCCCTTCTCTTCCATCCCTTCTCTTCCATCCCTTCTCTTCCATCCCTTCTCTTTCATCCCTTCTCTTCCATCCCTTGTCTTTCATCCCTTCTCTTCCATCCCATCTCTTCCATCCCACCTCCTCCTTCCCATCTCTTCCATCCCATCTCCTCCTGTCTTCATCCCTTCTCTTCCATCCCTTGTCTTCCATCCCTTCTCTTCCATCCCTTGTCTTTCATCCCCTCTCTTCCATCCCACCTCCTCCTTCCCATCTCTTCTCCTCCTGTCTTCATCCCTCCTCTTCCATACCTTCTCTTCCATCCCTTGTCTTCCATCCCATCTCATTTATCCCATCTCCTCCTGTCTTCATCCCATCTCTTCCATCCCATCTTCTCCTGTCTCCATCCCACCTCTTCCATCCCATCTCATCCTGTCTCCATCCCATCTCTTCCATCCCATCTTGTTTATCCCATCTGCTCCTGTTTCCATCCTGTCTCTTTCATCCGATCTCTTCCATCTCATCTCATCTATCCCATCTCCTCCTGTCTCCATCTCATCTCACTATCCCGTCTCTTCCATCCCATCTTGTTTATTCCATCTGCTCCTGTTTCCATTCCATCTCTTTCATCCGATCTCTTCCATCTCATCCCATCTATCCCATCTCCTCCTGTCTCCATCTCATCTCACTATGATCCCGTCTCTTCCATCCCATCTTGTTTATCCCATCTGCTCCTGTTTCCATCCCATCTCTTTCATCCGATCTCTTCCATCTCATCTCATCTATCCCATCTCCTCCTGTCTCCATCTCATCTCACTATCCCGTCTCTTTCATCCCATCTTGTTTATCCCATCCCCTCCTGTCTCCATCCTGTCTCCATCCCATCTCTTTCATCCCATCTCTTCCATTCCAACTCTTCCATCTCATCTCATCCATCCCATCTCCTCCTGTCTCCATCCCATCTCGCTATCCCATCTCTTCCATCCCATCTTGTTTATCCCATCTTCTCCTGTCTCCATCCCATCTCTTCCATCTCGTATCATCTATCCCATCTTCTCCTATCTCCATACCATCTCTTCCATCCATCTCCTTTTGTCTCCATTCCATCTCTTCAATCCTCCTGTCTCCATCTCATCACTTCCATCCCATTTCCTTCATCCTATCTCCTTCATTTGATCACTTCCATCCCATCTCCTCCTTCCACCAAACCATCTCCATTCCATCTTCATTCCATCTCCGTCCTATTTTCATTCCATCTCCTAATACTCACGCAGCTTTCTTCTATCTACAGTGTACCTCTAAAAATTGCTTGTCTTCTTGTCCCTTATTTTCTGGCACCTTTCGCACTATTGCCTGAAGTCTCCCACTTGGTGACACACTGCTTAATTGCCTTAAGACAAAAAAAAAAATTTAAGATTTGCTTACTTTTTGTAAATGGTCCAGGATTGTAAGTAGATACCCAACAGAATTTCCTAAATTGTACTTCGTCTTAGTATGTATACCATATCATTATCATAAAAAAAAACTTTCTTCCTAGATGTTAAATAAGGTGCCAAATCAACACCTTCCACACTGCTCGTTCATGTGCAATATTGGTGGCACAGGTTACCCAAAAAGCTGTTGGTAGTTCTTGGTAACTCACTGTTTAAACAGGCCAATTTCGATATATCAAAATTCTTACTTGATTCCAAGGCTTAGTAATCGATCAATCAATCAAAACTAATTTTAAAAGTTACATGGCAGATTAAGCTAAGACAGGAGCTCCCAGCAAGCCTTTCAGGGCTTCTCAAGGAGAGCCCCTGTTTAACTAATTGCACAATAGTTGCTTTACATGAACATGGCTATGATATATAATTTTGTGTCATTATTTTTTTTCATGTACGTTGTGTCCATTTCAATTTTATTATGTATAACAATATAAATGTTGTTTTTTATTTTTGGAGGAGAAAATTATTTTTAAGGTTTGTGAAATATTTTAATCTTTTTTTTAGTAGGGGGAACAAAATTAAAGAAATCACATTGAGGTTCAGGAATTAATAATTAATTTCTTTTGTTTTATTCTCATAAGCCTCTGAGTCAAGTTAGAATTTTAATATATCTAAATTGGCCTGTCGCAAGCTGGTTGTCCTGTGTTCCATATAGCGTTAGATCTAAAGTTTTCCTTTTTGTACAGGCTGCCCAAAATGCAATACATGTAACCCTGCAACAACTAATCATTCTGCATCAATAAACTTCATTAGCACAGATAATATACATTAATTAATTTTGTAAATATTAATATTTTTGTGTAATTCTTGACTATAAAACTTACAAGTTTTGAACTTCCATGGGAAATGAAGGCTCTCTGAAGTTGCAGAAAGATCTTCCAGAGATGTCATAACTTGCAATATGACTTCTATTAAAATTACGAGTTTCATTGCGTTCTAAATCTCGTTGAGACCACTTGGAGATGATGCTAAGTTCAACTCTTTCTGATTTTGAATCTTGCTTAAGTAAAGACACTCTTGCTTTTGAAACAGAAGCTAAGTTAGCACATGCTCTGTAAATTTGCACAGCTCTTTCTACAAACCCCTTTAAAGAGAAATAAAATATCAGTATAAGTAGTACTAACTTATTAGACAGCCAGGGTTATTTTCATGACATGAGTGATTTCTAATTTTTGCACCTCGTGAATTTGTGATAAAATGAAAAAATATCCGGTAAGATAACCCCATACATTAATTATACATGTATACACTATTGTTTATCTTTAGGCGTTCTTTTGTTTTGGCTTTTGTTTCAGTTTTAAGAACCGTATGCATAACTAATGTATGGGGTTATACGGAAATCTTTCCAAATATCCTGTAAATCGAGATCTCAGGTCAATAAAGAATAACATGATTTACTATTTTATGATACCTGAAATGCAATGTTATGCTTTGTGACATCATGACAAGACCCCCCTCCCCCGGCTTTGGTTAACAATTCGGCGTGATGCGTGCTCGGTACCCCCCCCCCCCCCCCCCCCCCCCCTCCTCTTTGCCATCCTCTATATTGTGTTTTGCATTTGCGTGCACTCGACGTACTGAACGAGACTTTACTGGCCATACTGTAGGGATCAGTGTCTCCCTTAATTTCAGTCAAGCTTTTTAAGCTTTAAAGCTTTATGGAAATCTGTAAATCCCATAGCCAAAGAGGGATCCAGCCTTAATTTAAAGCTTCTATTAAAGTTAAATTAATTAAACGCTTCTGAGCAGTTTGGTGCTTTTGTACAACGTCAAACTTTAAAAATACTTCGATGAATATTATTGTTATATGTGCGCAAACATTACGCTTTATCAGCTTGCAACATCAATCCTGTAAAGTTAGCAATTGACCGAATTCCAATAAAGAAATTAATCATTTTTTACAACCAACCTCGGAAGTTCCATTTTCCGTCGCCATCTTCGAAGCTCTCGTGAATTTCCGAGTGAATGGACATTGACCCTGGGAACGAAAACGCGGTTTCTGCGCACAATATTGCGGGCTCATTGTATTTCCCAGCATCCATTTGGAAGTGTCGCTTGAACTCCTTGGATTTTCCGGATTTTGGTGTTAATTCTCGTATTTTTAAACAATTTTATAGTGAAATGTCTGGTGGTTTACCTCGTAGAATTGTCAAGGTAGGTTTATTACGTATTGATTTTGTCATTGAGTTAAGAAAGAATGTGAAATCGTTTTGATTGAGATCAAAATCTACGCCGGCATATGACATTCGACTGTTGATGTCTGGCTTTCCTTGTCTTTCGTTTTAGGAAACTCAACGATTGTTAGCCGAACCTGTTTCTGGTATAAGTGCGGTCCCGAGCGAACAAAATGCAAGATACTTTCAAGTTACTATAAATGGACCGAAGGAGGTTTGTAGTTTGTCCTTTTCGATTTCACTCTAACAGATCTTGTTTTATTTTGATTTAGCCATAAGCTTAAATTTTAATAGCAACATGTAACTGAGTTGCAAGGTTCTTAACAAACTCTTTTGGTTTGCAGTCGCCATACGAAACAGGCGAATTTGACCTGGAATTATTCCTCCCCGAAGAATATCCTATGGCAGCCCCGAAAGTGAGATTCATGACGAAAATTTATCATCCAAACATAGATAAACTTGGTCGGATATGCCTGGATATTTTAAAAGGTAGGAAATCGATATGAAAATTTAATTATTAAGTTCTCGTGTTTTATTATTTGTCAAAGGCGCTTGTTTTCATAACTGTAGTAAGTTTAATTTTGTGATCGTAGATTATTATCTTTCATCATTTAATTTAAAAAATTTTTAATTGAGCTTTGTACCTCCTATTTGTGCCAAAATACGAAAATAAAAACTAGAATTTCTTGAAATTCAAGTTAGAAAAATCATGAAAAGCTTGACAGCACTACAGCAAAGTAAGATAGTGTTCAGTGGCCTTCAATCTAAGCTGCCATGTTGGTGGTCAAATACAATAAAAATAATTTGTGTAAAAATAGAGTTTTATTCCCAAAGGATGGAAGTTTCATTGTTCTGACCACAAATATGGCCGCCATGAAAACTATCTATTGAAACTGTAAATAAAGTGTGACGATTCAAATGACAGATATTGAGCAGTATGTTCCAGCTGTGTTGCTGTTTATTATGCTGTACAAGATGGTTTAAACCATTTAATCATTAGGTGAAGTGTAACCATTCAAGTGAAAGCTTCTAAGCAGGAGATAAAGTAAATAAAGCTGTAGATTGTGCAGTGCAGGCTGTAGAATACAGCTGTACCATGAACCATCTCTCAAACTGACAACAGACACCTTATGTGTTTTACACAATGTAGTATTCTTTGTCGTTATATTACTGACATACATGAGAACAGAACCCCATTTATTATAAGGCAGAAAACTGAGATAATAGACAGGGCTGACAATAAGCAGTTAGCTTTCATTTGTTATTGGCAACCGAGCTATAAAAACGTTAAAAATTACAGCCCCTGGCAGCATGCTGTCATTGGCGTAGTGGATGTTAGTTATGAAGCAAATGACTCGGGTTCAAGACATACACTATTCTGATAATTTCCCTTCTTTTACTCCAAAATGTGAAATAAGTTTTACTTTGTGTAATTTTAGTGAAAGAGAAAAGTCAGTTTGAGATATGGAAAGCAGTGTTGACCAATAATAATATCAATAATAGTCTTTATTGTTTCAAAAGATAAAAAATACATATCTTATGTTACAAAAACATGCAAAAATAAACAATAAAATCATTGAACAATGTTTCAGTGTCGTCATGACGCCATTTTCAAGTTCAAAATGATTAGAATAAACTGTCAGAATACTGTAAATAGTTCGCTGAAGATTAACAAAATAGATAAAGAATGTAATGTTACACAAATAGTTTGGGTTGATTTGAGTCCCAAAGGACATTAAGAGATGGTGTCAATTCTCTAATTAGCAACATTTCGTGCACTAAATACTGACACCATCTCTTAATGTCCAATCGTTCTCAATTCAAGCCAACATAACATTACATACTTTATTTGTTATGTTAATCTCCAGCGAACTATTTATTAACAGTTTATTCTAATCATTTTGAACTTGAAAATGGCGTCATGACCACACCAAAACATCATTCGATGATTTCATCGTTTGTTTTTACATGTTTATGTATTACAAAACTTTTACTTATGTTACAAGGTGCTAAAAATGGCGAGTTAAAGTTACATGAAATTACATATAAAACTGAGAAAAACTAAGAAATAATTACCATAAAGCAAAGTCATATTTAAATATTAAGCGATTGATATATTAAACACATCCCAAATAATTTTTTCTCATTTGCATCGTATCTGAAACAATCCATTATAATTATTGAGCTATTTTGAAAAAAATAGCTCATTAGCAGGCGCAAAGGTTGGTTTGTGATGTTAGTATGTTTGTTAGTTTGTTTGTTTGTTTGTATGTATGTCTTGGGTTATGTCACACCAATCAGATTGCCTCTAGTATGTACACCGTGTACTATGTCAGCCAATCAAATTTTCGCTTCTAAAATGGTATTACTGAAGGTCAAAGAAGGGCACTTGACATGAATTGAAAATCAGCCATCTTGAATCTCCGCGATTGTTGCCGCAAACACTAAAAGTGTAAAGTTTTGAAAATTTGTTGCTTGGGAACTGTTCTCTAATCCCGACTGGCTTGCTAACCTGGCAATATCAAGGACATTTATTCAGAAATACTGCCTATAATGTGCCCTATGCATGAATGGTAGAATAGTCTGCGGGGGGATGAGACGTCCAAAAAATGTGGACTGCGGTTACGTTCATAGGTGAGCTTATACTGAAGTATGAGTATAGTTTTATTGCAAAAACGGCAAGCCGATTTCAAATAATATGATGCGGAACATGAATTGTATGTTTCAAGCCTGGGTTTCAAGAGATTACTATTTAAAATTGGATTTTTTTTGTCAGACACGCTGTCTGCACGTGAAAATGTTGAACTTTGTCCTTATAGAAACTTGTCCGTGATGCATGGAGTTCAACAGAGAACATGTAATGCAATTAATCTACAATTTACAGTATGTAAAATGTTTATCTTTCTTTGAATTAATGTGAGCTGATGTGTAGGTTATTAATTGTATGCCTCAAGCGATTACTATAAGCGAGAAGCGACTGTATTTTGTATGAGCAGTCACGTTGTGTGCACGTGCAAATATTGAACTTTGTCCTTATAGAAACTGGTACGTGATGAAATTCAACATGTTTTCGAGAAAACGTAATGTAATTAATTTATATGGTGCGTTAAAAAACGCCTGTTTAAAAAATATTAGTTGCAATTTACTAGGAAACGAGCAAAATTCATTTTGGATGCGTTAAGTTTCTGCTGGTCGACATTACAGGAAAAGGTGTTTGGTTCCAAATGTTAACCTCAACAATGTTCGTGTAAGTAATTCAATTAGCTTGAGGTTTTGAGTCGAAAACAATTTAATCTAATTAGTTCTGTTTCTATTTGCACGACTTTTTTGTGGAGAATAAAAACAGTTGTTTAAATAATATTAGTTCCAATTCACTAGGAGACTACTTATATTCATTTTTCATGCGTTTAGTTTCTGTGAAAGACTTTTCTGGTTGACATTACAGAAACAGGTGGTTCAAAGAATTTTCGTGTCACTAATTTAATTAGCTTGTGGTTTGGAGTTGAAAACAATTTAATTTAATTAGTTTGCTTCTTCCAAACCAAAGGAACCTTTTCCACGTGTCTTTTGTGAATAATAAAAGAAACCTTTAAAAAAAGACTAGATACAAATTTCCAGGAAATAATAAGCCTTCAATTTGGATGCATCAAATTTATGTGCAGGACTTTTCTGGTTGACATTTAATTTAATACACTCATTACTGAAACAAGTTGCTCATTTCACTGGGACCGTAGTTTCGTCAAAAAATAACTCTGGAAATCCCGTGAAAAAAAGCTAGCCGAGAAACGAGAAACGGGACCCAGTTGGTTATCTCGGTATTTTTTTTGGTAGTGGGCAGGCCGGAGGATTTTAAAAACGTATATCTGCAAGCGGTTATTTGTGCGAGTTAACTTCCGCTGTTTTGTTACTTTCACCATTTCATATCATTTAGGTAATTTTCAAAATAGCTCATGTACGCAATGCGTGCCTATGTTCTATAGAAGTTAGATGTTAATTACCCTGTATGTACTGCTCCAATAGATAAATGGAGTCCAGCTCTTCAGATCCGTACAGTTCTTCTCTCAATTCAAGCGCTTCTCAGTGCTCCAAATCCTGACGACCCCTTGGCTAATGATGTAGCCGAATTGTGGAAAGAAAATGAAATCAAAGCCATTGAAACTGGTATGTAAATTACACTTAAACACTTTGGTGACACCTTGCTATTAAGAACACCCTATTTTTACAGTTCAACTTCCATCAAATATAAGTTTCTCTGAAAATAACTCCAACTTGAAAATGATACTATAGTGCGACATTTCCTATGGTGAGCACCCAACAAACTTTTTTACAAGTTTCCACGGTCCATATCACCAGCTAATTCCTATAATCTGACATTTTCGTAACCGCAGATGCATGTGAAGCAATAAAGTGACTAAAATCTTCGTATTTTATAACTAACTTTACATTCCTGTGATAAACACGAAGCGACAAGATTACATTCCATCATGCTTAACTTTGTGAGGAGGTTTGCCCATCAATTGAATTCGTGCCCTCTGATTGGCTAACTTGTAAAAAAGGTTGTTGGATGCTCACGGTAAGGGGACGTTCCATTTTTTATCCGCACCCCCCCCTAAGGATGACGGGTAGTGAAATCTAGGGTTCGAATTTTTTCTTCAAAGAAGCTGACAAAATTTGGAGCCTTCGGATTTTTTTTTCCAAAGGTGCCGACAAAAAATCAACCCTTCGGATTTCATTTTTCAAAGGGCGCCGACAATAAATTGAGGGTTCGGATTCCTGCCATCTTTAGGGGGGGGTGTGGATAGAAAATGGAACGTCCCTAGGTGTGTCGCACCTGAATTGGTTCCGGAGACTGCAGGGTGTCCCAAAAGTTTGTTCCTCTAATTTATAAAATTAACATGCATACATTACAATGCATTTTATTTGACAGCAATAATTTGACATTTGAATCTGTACTGCATTTCTGTGGGTAATGTGGCAAGACAAGGTGAACATACAACTTGAGTTCAACAGCCAAATTCATACATTGAACTTCATTCAAACTTAATTAGTTCAATTGAATTTGACATAGCAAAATTGCAGTGTTTGAACTGGGCCTAATTCATTCCCTTTTTTTTTTAACTGCAGCAAAGTCGTGGACAACGAAGTATGCGAAAGGGAAAAAATGATAGCAGTCCTTTGTTTAAGAGCATAAAATTCAGCATCTGGGCCATGTACAAGTTTATTGAGTACATATACTTTACAAGAAGCAATGCTTCTTTTAGCTGTCTCTGAAACAGAACTTTTTTTGTAAGATATCACGTAGATTTGTTATTAATAATAACCAATGAACGAAACAAGTAGTGTGTGTGCACTGTTAACTTTATTAATGAATGATATCTCATTCGAACATGTGATCATTGGATAATAATTATTTGTTCTGGTCAAAGCAAGAAAGTTCTAAATGAACTTTTATCAATTTCTGCTAAAATCTTGTCAAAATAATGACTTATTCATGGTCAAGTACTTGAAACAGGTCCAATTGGGGCAACAACAACAAAATCCATAATTTTAAAAGAAACGTTATTTTTCTTGTGACATTCTGGAATATATTTCAGAATAAAGTTCCATTTTATTTCTGAAAATGCAAGATATTATAGATTACTTCATTCATTGGCAGTGCGGGCATAAAGTATTTACGCACGAGTTTGGTTTCTGATACAAACCAATGAGCTGTGCGTAAATACCGTACAAAGCACAGTCTGTCCATGCTGTAATTTGTTTATTTTATACATTTGGATTGGACTAAATGCTTTTTTCACATGTGAGAAAGTCGTTTCGCCATTCTGATTGGCTGCAAACCCATAACAAGGTTTTCACACGCCAAATTTCAATAGAAAATCTAAATAAGTATAAAATAAATATGTTTCTGATCTAGTTGAATTATTTCACTGACATTTTATTATTATTTTCACGAACCAGTCATCAATTTATAATAATTAAAGGCAAATTTTTTGTGCAATTTTTGTTGCACCTTCTGATACAATTTTGTTGCGCGCAAGTTGCATCTTCAAATGCTGCGATTTGTCGTGCGAAGTCGCAGAGGTGTTTGAAACCCAATGCAACTTGGCAGCGATTTTTGGAAAATCACAGCAAATCGCAGCAAATATTGTACCCGAATCGCACATAAATCGCTGCTAGTTTACACTTGCGACAAAAGTTGCATTAGAGAGCGCGACCAAAATCGCATCAATAATCGCATGTGTAAATGAACCTTAAGGAATTCCTGTCTTTACTCCTTTGTATTTTAGAATACGAGCAATCCCTGTTTCCCAGCTTAGTCCACCATCGAGTGAGAAATGAAAAAACATTGGCAAGCAAAAAATGGCCTTGCAAAAACTGGGGGCGATACGAGCACACAAGAAGAGAGTCTCACCCCAGTTTTCGCACGGCCATATTTTTCCACTTGCCAAACTTTTTTCGTTTCTTGCTCAACATACTAAGCTGGGAAAGAGGGATTGCTTGTAGTCTATTTGTATTTCAAAATAATTAATTACTATTGTGGATTATATTCTGTTCCTACTTTGAACAGTGTACCAAACAGGTCTGTAAGAACCATTTGCAAGCAAAAATTAATGCCATTTTTTAGCAAAAATGATAATTTCGATCAATTTCCATAAACCCATCATTTGCCCCACCTAACTCTGTTAACACATTCTTAGGGCGCGTTTGTTTTGGAGATATTCTGGTCATTCTGAAATCAGAATACGCCAACAAAACTGTGTTCTTTACAATCCCATACGCCAAAAATTTTCCTGGAACACATAGTCAAAGTAGCCACTTCTTTCCATATTTTACGAGAGGAATAGGTACAATATTTAAAGTTATTCTGTTTTTGGAATGGCCAGAATATGTCCCAAAAAAATGCGCCATTAGAATTCCATCCATGTTTTCTTGCTTGGATAGCCACTATTATACATAATTATAGAGCTAATGACACAGGACTCAACATTTGTTGGTTGATCAAAAAATATTTTTTCAACTGCTTAATTTGACATGTTGAATGTTGTTCAACGGAAAAGAGCTCGGTAACATAGTATTCAACAGTGCTCAACAAAGAGACCCAAAACCTAATTGGTAAAGAAAGTTCATGCCACTTTCTGAGCCAAACTGAAGAAAACTAAAACCAATCATGACATGCTTACACATTTCCACATACCGGACACAGTCTGCATGTATTTGTTTTAAAGGGACACTCTCCTGGCTGAAATATCGTGTTTTCATGATTATGGCCAGGAGCTTGCTTTAAACTTACTTTATTATCTTGAAATTGGAAGAAACCATCGCCAAAAGTGATAGAAGCAAAGAAATATCAACTAAACAAACAATGAAAATAACGGCTAGAAAAGTCAAAATGTCACAAGAATAGCAAGTTTAGTTTCTTGACCGCCTGTCAAGAAATCAAATTTCATGAACTGTAATCCACTTCAATCCTTGCAATCCTGACTGCACTTTATTTCCAAACTACTGCTTCTGATTTGCTCTATAAAATCTTTTTATCCAACAAAGTTGAATATTTGGTAGCATTTGGCGAAATAACGTGAAAATAAGCTAAGCAAATTTTTGCTATTTCCGCGGGACACTCACAGTGTCCCTTTAAGCTCTGATTACTTTTGTTTAGTTTTTACAACACTCAATAAAAAAACTGCTCTGCTCAAGTTTGTACAAATTAAAGTGCCCATAACCTGGACAGTGGCAGATCAAGGGGAGCTCCCTCCGCCTTATCTTGCAAAAAAGTAAGGGTTGAAATGTCTTTCAGTCTCTTAACATTTTCACTCCACTCACCCCCTACACCACACATAGCATCAAAATGTTAGTCATTTGACTGTACTTTGATTTACGAAGTGTACAGAAGGTGACAACCCTCCCCCCCCCCCCCCCCCCCCCCTTCCGAGAAGTTCCAAGTGTCGTTGTGTACTAAGTTTATTAAAATGATCCACAGTTTACAGATTGGGTGTGGATAATTGTTTTCCAATAATGCCCCTTCTTCCCCCTCCCCCCAAGAATAAGACGATTCTAACTTTTCTTTTAACTCGTGAGTACGCGAAGCGTTGAACGAGTTACAGCAGACGGGACAAATATGCAAATTTTCACTCCTTCCTTCTAGTCATGGGCTGTAAACTTTTCTTGGTAATTCAGCTGTCCAGTGCATAAGGCATGCGCATATATTTTGCAATGGTCACCTGCCGTACCCATGGCAACGGTGTTGGAAGGAGGGGAGGGGTCGGTGTAGCAAAACACGTGCGAGAGGGGAGGGTACAAAGGTTGTTTCGTTGGAGCAGTGCGCAGCTCTTACAAGATCTTCTCTGATTTACTGAGAAAACAACGGAACAAACAACACAACAATGGACCCTAGCCCTGAAAACAATGGAGCTGCGTGATACCCAGGTCCAATGAAATTAGAGGTTGTTAAAGGGATAGTATCACGAGGTCGAAACTTGAAAACGTCGGCCCACTTTTCAAGTTTGATTCCGCAAATTCAAAAAGGCCGTCGAGAAGTGGAGGTATTTGTTGAATCAAAAAATCCGTTTTGATAGCCAAAAGAAAGAAAAAAATCACTTTTAACAGTGATATGTCCAAAATTCCGGTGCAAGAATAGTGAACAGTGCCGCGCGTGGAACCTCGTGATACTATCCCATTAAGAGCTGCGTGGTATCTGGTTTCGTTTTCTCAAGTTAGCTCGTAGAAGCCTTTGATTTCCCCTGACATTCCCACAACTTCTGAACATAACAATGGCAACTGTTTTCTGAGTACCGGAAAACTGTTAAGAAAACCTAACAAAAGTGCCGTAGGTAGCTTTCCGAAGGACTAGCATTTCATCCAGGCGACAGTGATAATCCTAGTCGCTCTATGCTGCAGAGCGGAATGCTTGTGTCAGTAGTTTGTTCGCCAACTTAGGGAGTGTTTACATGACACCGGGGCGACTTTCGCGCCGGGGCGAGTTCACTCCGGTTCCCTCTTATGGCTCTAAAAACAAATGTAGAGCCATAAGAGGGAACCGGAGTGAACTCGCCCCGGTGTCATGTAAACACCCCCTTAATTTAATCGCTGCCTTTGTAATGTACTAGATTTCGTGAGCGTGAATTTTATATTTTCCGTAAGCGTGTGTGTAGTTCGTTCGTTGATTAGTTAACGAATGAACTCTATGTAATTTGTAATCACCTTCGTTGCAAATGTTTCATCTGAGCACTCGCGCTGACCACCATTGCCGGATTAGCTGGCTATAGGCAATTACACTAATTATAGATTAAAGAAACTGTGTTAATCAATCCACGCCGGAAGTTGAGGCACATCGTTACTTGCGCATAAATGTTACTTGCGCATAAATGTATAATAAAGTACATTCAAATGACTTTGAATAGTTAAGTGAGTGATAAATTCAAGTTGTTCCCATAAGGAGATGTGACATGCTTATTTTCTTTCTTCCCAGCATGTCGCATCGCCCTAAGGGAGGTGATTTTCGCAGGTGCTGGCAACTTTAACTTGCTCGACTATTCGTGAAATAAATAATTTAAATAAATAAATAAACAAGAGACCAAAGTCGAACCTCCATGGGCGACCGCCTCTCCCAAGCGACCATTTTTCCAAAATATCAATTTTTTCCAGTCAAATCATTATACTCTAAACCTCTCGTAAACAATTTTTCTATTGTTGTTTTTAACCTCTGCTAAGCAATCACTGACACTCACCCATATTTTAATACCGCAACAGACGTAAAATTGGATACTCTGTTGCATTTCAACTCGAATAAAACGAATTTTTCTGTCGGCCCTAGCATCAAAACTTCTGTTACAATACTTTGCTCTAATAAATACTTTGCACATTGAAATTACTATAGGTTCATATGATTCAAAGTTAAGACCCCATATTGTAGTATAGTGTGGGGGAGCTGTGGGAAAGGGATGTGTAACAGACTCCAGACTCTCCAAAACAGAGCTGCCAGGGTGGTTACCTTCTCTAATTACGATAGACGATCAGTTGCCAGGATGAACTTGGGTGGGATAATCTTGAGACACGAAGGACAAGGCAATTAGCCACAATAACGTATAAATTGAAAAAAAAATTGAATTGCACCTGATCATTTGGCTCAAATTTTTTATAATTTGTTTGTACCAAAGCCGTATACTGAGGCTGGAAAAAATAGCTTCCACTAAAGAGGGGCGGTTCTCTGTAATAGTCTATCAAATACTATTAAAGGGCAGACAAGCCTGAAATAGTTTATGTCACATTTGTAATTTAGTACAATTTTAATGACCATATTTATCTGATATTGTTTTTTTATTGCATCATTTTTGCACGGCTCTCTGGAAGAGCATTTTTATGAATGGAATTCCGTGTTGTGGTCTGACCTCCCGTAAGCGACCACCTTACTTAGGTTTGCAGTTTGGGTTGTCGCTTACGGGTGTTCGACTGTAGTGGAAATATCATAGCTTTGAGAAGCTTTCTATTTCTTCCATCACTGCACTAATGTTAGCTTCACAAACACTCTTCTGCACTTGCGGTCGTCCAACAACAAATTCAAGATTTACATGCAATGCAGGTCGAGCGTTTAGTTTGTGTAAACTTGCAAACAACTCCGCCGGATCATGAAGTGTTGGAAATTGACGCAATCCTGTCAGCACATCATAAGCAAACTTGCTGTAATGCGCAGTTGCGGAAACAATCATTGGTCGATTGGGATGCACAAAACGACTGGCAATGTGCATGGCGACTGCCGTGTGGGTGTCCAGAACATAACCTGTGCGTTCATAGGTGGATCGTATGGTCTCGAGACACCTCTCTTCTGTGGTAAAGTCAGCTTTGAATATGGCAGATAGCTCATTTCTCAGGTTATCGGAAATCTAACACAGAATAACAATGAAAAATTAACATCGTGTTAGACCCATCATCTTTGTTAGCATGTCGGACTATTGACCTATAGTATCGATACAAGCCAATATGGTGACGTTCTACCCAGGTGTACAAATGAGTTGCGGGTTGGGGGGGGTAAGGGGTACTCCCATATAAAAGTAACGTGGGTATTCGTCGTATCTTTAAGGGATTAAAAATGAGGTTTCAGTACCTCTTAGGGACGGACCATTAGAAAAGTGATGAAGGGGGGGGGGGGGGGGGGGGGGGGGGGGGGGGGGGGGGGGGGGGGGGGGGGGGGGGGGGGGGGGGGGGGGGGGGGGGGGGGGGGGGGGGGGGGGGGGGGGGGGGGGGGGGGGGGGGGGGGGGGGGGGGGGGGGGGGGGGGGGGGGGGGGGGGGGGGGGGGGGGGGGGGGGGGGGGGGGGGGGGGGGGGGGGGGGGGGGGGGGGGGGGGGGGGGGGGGGGGGGGGGGGGGGGGGGGGGGGGGGGGGGGGGGGGGGGGGGGGGGGGGGGGGGGGGGGGGGGGGGGGGGGGGGGGGGGGGGGGGGATTTTCAGCTTGCACGAATTTTTTTTCGCCCATTGCTTGTGCAGGATTTTTTTTTGCAGGTGAAACCCTCTGCACGAATTTTTTTTTTCAGACAAATATTGCTTTGTTTTTTATTTACTACTTAAAAAAAGGTGTAATACTTAAAAACCATTTTTGACCATTACGTATATTTGAAAAATATATATTAGGAATAGTCCGCTACGTTGCACAAGACTATATCCTATTATGGAACGCATGAAGCAAACACAACTTGACACCAGAATTACAGGCCTGTTGTAGAAAAAATATGCAGTGTATCTTGAATTCATTGAGACATACACGAGACCTCCTCTCTACAACACGAAAAGAACTGATCAGCAATTGGTGGAGGTGAAACAACTACGTATAAAACAATTTTATTCTATTATTTTTATGAACCACAAGGGAGACACAGGTCTGAAAGGGGGGGTCCGAACCCCCTCCCCCCCCCCCCCCCCCCCCCCGACCCTCCCCCTGGATCCGCCACTGTAAAACATAAACTGCAAGAAGTCATGATTCCAATAGAGACACGGCAGCTTCAGACTTAGACTTAGACGCCTATATCCGTGATAAAGATCCACTTTCTCACAAGTCTTGCACACCGCAGACTTTGACACTAAATCACGGCAGGGGCGTAGCCAGGAATTTTTCAGAGGTACGCACAATCAATTTCCAAACACTCCCCCTACCTCCTCCCCCACCCTCAAGTCCCAAATCTTTCTTTTTTCCCGACTTTTTCAGGTGCGTACGTGCGTACAGGTAGCTACGCCCCTGCACGGGCTGAGAGATTGACTGATCCTAGCATATTCATAACAATAACAAAAACTGCAGCCGATCACTACATATCTTGCAACAAAAGTTAGCCAAAGAAGCCCTAACATATGCCAAGAGAGCTAGCATAACGAAGGCATAGAGAAACAATAATTCCATAAATGGCTACACAGCATGAAAATCTCCTGTCACTTAAGAGATTTTTATCCCAAAGATCATCAAAGAGTCATACAATACATATCGAGCATGCAAAACTGAGACAGAGATAATAGTGACTAGTCACAATTCTATATTGGTGATCTAAAGGGAACAAATATCTCGTAGACCTTCTTGGGAAAGCATTTCTAAAGGCTTCTTTATACATTTTGCGACTAGCGGGAGTCGTGTTTGGCCTGTCACCTTTATAATACTATTTATAAATAATAGTATAGGAAGGCCCCAAGAATGTTTTGAATTTTTGAAACGCCAAGAGCGCTATTTTCAATAGGCACTTTGGCAGCTTTTATATATTAAATAACAACAATATAACAATAATAACAACAATAATAACAATATATTAAATAACAACTACAATAGGACTTTTCCTTCTGCATGAATTTTTTTTTTCTTTGCCTTGAACTTTGCACGAATTTTTTTTCCTGGCATTTTCCCTTGCACGAATTTTTTTTGGGTTTTTTCCCCACCACCCCCCCCCCCCCCCCCCCCCCCCCCCCCCCCCATCACTTTTCTAATGGTCCGTCCCTTAGGGTATTCAGTGTAGCCATGTCCCTTTTATCACCAACAAAAAAACTGAAAATGCTTGTTACTGTTTTCTGTTGGTACCCCCTTACAATCGGAATTGGCAAAACAAAACGAACGCAATGTGTTCTAAGCTGTAAGAAGCAAAACCAAAGCAACGTTGCATGTATGTGCTTTCTCTCACTTTGCGTAAAAGCCGACTATCGTAAAATCAAAACCAAGAATGCAATTTAACTCTGACCAATCATAACATACGCAGACAATCCAATGAACCAATCAAGTCCCGGTTGTTCAAAACGTGGATAGCGCTATCCACCGGATAAATCACTATCCAGTGCATATGCATTAACCAAATCCATTGTGTTATCCACTGGATAGTGATTTATCCGGTGGATAGCGCTATCCGCCTTCTGTAAACCGGGCCCAGAACTCGAAGCAAATACATGTAGCACGGGAAAACGTGTGCGTGCAAGTCACGATCGGTTTTGGGTTTACTTCTGATTGGTTGAAAAGTAGGGCGAGTTTTTTAGCCAATCACAAAGCGTAGCAATGCAAACCAAAGCCAATCACCAACCTTGAAAGACTTGTTTTCTTCTAAGGATCTCAGCAAACCGGTCACGATAGCTCCGTTGCCCCCAGATGTGTGATAAAGTAGTCTTTCGAGGTTAGAAGATTTGAGTATATCAATGGATGGTGAGATGGTCTGTTGCAGGTGGCGACTAGCCATGTTGTACGAACCACTATGAAAAAATTCTGTAAGGACATTGTTTTCGTTTGACGCACAAACCAGATTCTTAAAAGGTATGCCCATTTCCTGTGGAAAAAATTGAACCCTGTCTCAAAACGATAAGTACATAATCATCCCTAACGTTTTTAGTTCTAACTGATGTGGAATCGAACGACTGAGAATGAGATAAAAAGTGTACGAGAGTTCAAAACTCTTGCTCCTGCATGTTTGACTGCTAGGTGATGTTAAACGGGACGATAAGACGGCCGATTTTCACTGCAGTGTGCAAACACAGGTTTTTAAGCACATAATTCGCCCGTCATGTTCCTCTCATGATCAGACAATTGTGAACTAAGGAAATTCACACAAACTGAGTTCACAAAAGACACACTTACAATCCTGAAATATAAAAGAATCCAACAAGATCCCAGTGCACTGTGCAATACCGCTTTTTCAAACATGATTCGTCCGTCATGATTTGCCCATAGTCAGAAAATAGAGAAGAAAATTCACATACATTGTTCTTTGTGGAATTTTTCTATTTTAGGAAGTAAGCACTTACTCTTTAACGCCTTTTATGAGCGAATTTCTTCGCCATTGTCTTATCTTGCGTTAATCACGACGGAAGAATCATAGCTAGCGAATCATGTTTTAAAAAAAAAAGAGTATGCACAAAACATACCTTGACATAATAAGCCGCCAGAATATTGCCAAAATTCCCAGTAGGTACACACAAATCAGCCATTTCGCCCATCGAAATCACTCCGGATTTAACAAGATCCAAATAAGCCGATGCATGGTACACAACTTGTGGCAATAAACGTCCCCAGTTCAACGAGTTTGCGGCGCTTAGTTGCACGTTGAAGGAGTCCAAAAGTTTTTTGTTAAACGATGAATCGTTAAAGATTGTCTTTATTGTAGTTTGACAAAAGTCAAAGTCGTTGTTTACTCCGATAACACGTGTGTATGGACCGTCAGCAGATATCATCTGTGCTTTTTGAATTTCACTGATGCCTTTCTCGGGATACAGTACCATGACACAAGTGTTGGGGTTACCTTCGGAAGTACAACATGGACAAAGAAACTATCAATTTGCAGAATTTGTAAATCAACCGTATGATATTTCTTTATGTGAAAAGCATTCCGATCCTTTTTTTTTCACAAAAATGTCCTCCATTGTTGAGGAAATTATGAAATGATTGAAACTACCAGAAGCTACTAATCACAGACTCTTATTAGAACTAAGGATTATTAGTTCTCTTTACATCGCCATTCTTGGATAAAAAAAACTGTTTTGCAATATTTATTCTTACCAAATATTTGTTATATTAGTCTACTTAACAATTAGATTATTCGCTCGAAATTTCAATCGCGTAATAGTTTATGAGGGCGAAGAGTATTTGTTGTTAAGTTTTAAAGGTCTAATAGATTTATACTTACTAAAACAATTATATTATTTGCTCGAGGTTTCTATCGCGTGATAGTTGATGAGGGCGAAGCGAAGAAGCGGCCCCCATTAGGCTTCTCACTCTACTCACTTTCTACAACAGAATAGATAGTGAGTAGCGTAGCCAATAAGAGAACAGCATTCGTGATAGAACGCTAGCAGATTTATACTAATAGTAGTTAGCTTAACTCAATTTATTCCTACTTTTGTGTTTGTCCTTGTTTGTTTGTGTGCCCGATCTGAACATGTAAATATCTTTTCTATTAACTGGTGCCTGGCATTTTTGCACACAAAAACTGTAACTCTTAAGGTTATTTCGGGTAGCCAGGACCCCTATTATTTTTATTCAAAACAGTGTAATTACTCATTGTAGGCTTTGGGGTAGAATAAAGTTTGTTGTTTGTTGTTGTTGTTGTTGAGCAAATTTCACAAGTTTACAACTTTAAAAGAGTTTTCTTGAATTCAGAACATTTACGTTGCGAGAGTTTTGTGTTTTATGAAAATTAAATAGTTCTGTTATGATATCCCTCCAGAATCGTAGACTCCGTTCCCCAACTTGCACCGGTTTACGTGCTCAAAATAAACAAATCTACCTTTAAATCCTTCAAGAACTGCACTTCCTGTATCACCAGACGTAGCCACAAGAATCAAGAACTTAACCGGTCCCTCAGACTTTGCCCTCCTGCAAATTCCTTCGCTGAAAAAATGCGGAGTTAACTGCAAGGCGAGATCCTTGAAGGACGCTGTAGGCCCGTGAAACAGTTCATGAACAAAGAATTGGTCATTAAGTTTGATAACCGGAGCTATTGCCTCGTGTTGAAAGTTACTGGAGTAAGCTTTGGTGATCATAGCGTGAAGGGTGGAAGGATGGAGGTCGGTCGGTGACAACCATCTTTCTAGGATTCGTAAAGCTCTTTCTTGGTATCCGCAGTTTACCAGCCTTTCCCACTGACCTAGAACAAAAAGTACAGTTTTTTTGTTTGTCAAGCTCTGTCCCATCTGATATATCGTGTTTTTATGATTATGGCCAGGAGTTTGCTTTAAACTTGCTTTATTACAGCAGTTTTCAATTGAGTGGCGTGAAACCAAAACCAAAACCAAAGTAATTACTCTGACCAATCACAGCAGTCGTAAACAATCCAATGAACCAATCAGAGCTAGAAGTAGTTACATGTCGGCGGGGCCAAGCGCGGGAAAACGCGTGCGAGCAAGTCACGATTGGTTTTAGTTTTACTTCTGATTGGTCGAGAAAGTGGCGCGAGATTTTTTAGCCAATCACAAAGCGTAGCAATGCAAAACCAAAGCAATTGTGTAATTACTTTTCACACTCAACTGAAAACTGCTCTATATATTGAAATAGGACGAAATAATCCCCAAAAGTGATGTATTCAAAGCAAATATACTAAAGAAGCAAAATAACAGCTACGAAGTCAAAATTCCATAACAATGGCCGTGTGTTACAGGAAAGGAAACTGCCGTATATAACGTATACTCCACATTCTAAAAACGCGTTTAATTTAGGGGCTATTGAAATGTCCGGGGCCAAATGGCTGGGGGGCTAAATGAATAGTAACATGATGTCCAAAGCGAAACCTTTACAATTCGATTTGCCTAGGGTGGCGATTTGACCAACATGCATTCTTTGCTCTATCCCATGCCAGTAGTAAACCAAACAAAACAAAAAACCTGCTGCCCGTTTCTGGAAAGTCCCAATAACCTTTGGGGTTCGGCATAGTTTTTAGCCAGCAAACCAGCCAGACTTGTTTCATCATCTTAGAATTGCGTTGCTTAGCTTTTAAAATAAAAAACGGAGTCTTTAACGTAACGTAACATAAAATAGCTTTCCAGGTGCGAAAAATTCAAAAATTTGCCCCTGGCTAGCATATGATCTAACCTAGAGAGAAGTGTGGTATGTTCCTTTTTGGTACATACAGACCACCATCGGAGGCCAAACCTTCCAACACAACATCAAAAAATCCTGGGCTTTCTTCTCTGCCTGAGTATTTCCCTCTTGTACTGGTGAATCCATCATCGCTATCGGACTCCCTCATTCGTTCTAAGACTTTGTTCGCAATTTCTTCTGCAGAATCACCTCTAGCACAGGTGATGCGAACATCATAGCTGGACTCGTAAAACTGTTTGCGATATTGAAGAATCTCACTCATGCTGATTCCTGCGTGAATCAAATGGATCAAAGGAAAATCAAAGTAAAGATATGTAATACATGCTCCAAAACGAAAGGCCCCAATGCAGGGTTTTGTCCACAGAGCTAAAAAAAATTAAGGCTATAGACCTTATTCATAAATGGCGGCCGATTAATTATTCTTTTATATTCATGCTCATCAGCCTACCAAGCCTCGTTAGTATGGCCAAAATTCAGAAGAATTTTTGCTCTAAAATGAGGCTGGGTAGGCTGATTAGCATGAATATAAAAGAATAACAAATCGGCCGCCATTTATGAATAAGGCGTATCACAATTAAGGCTTTCATTAAAGATGAATTACAGTCCGTACTGCGCAATCTCAGCTCGGCAATGTTTGTGAGACTCACAAACAAGGAACGTTTACTAGCGAAAATGAAAATTACAGGACAAACTTACCTTTTCCTTCATTATTAACTTTCCTTTTCCTTCATTATTAATGTCAGATATCCTTGCCAAACAATAATAATAAGTAAAAGAACCCCAAAGTTTTCTCAAAGCGACGTTTCAGCTGATCTAGCATTCGTAAACACAAGGGCCGTAATGGCGGACTGACGGTTTACTCCAATTTACTCCATGTATGCTATTAACGAAGTGTAACATATCAACAAATTCAAAACAAAAAATGAAAACAAATCCCGAGATTGCGCAGTACGGACTGTAATTCAGCTTTAACACACTCAAAAGTAAGAACCACCTTAAATTAATGAGTATTGTTCAGCACTTTTTATTTTGCCTTTTTTACTTTATTTATCCATCTTTCAAATTCCCAGCATTTGGAGCATTCCTTAAAGTGTTGCTTGACTGTGTTAAACTTAAACTGTACCTTCATTCTGTCCAACAATCCGGTTTACTTTCATCTCAGCCAGCCGATTCAAAATGTCGTCATCCTGCACATCTAAGTAGAAAACATTACCAAGGGATTTGACATGTTTCATGGCTTCTTTGTGCATTGGATTGGAGCCGCTCAGAGAAATGACTGTATCATTTGTAGAAAACTGCATAACAGCTTGACCCTCAGCGTCAACAAAGCCGTCAGATCCAACCTGTGATAACTATTTGAAAGATAAAAATAAAATCTTGATCCTTAATTTTACTCCCAAGAACAGTCAGAATTATCAAATTCAAGAAAAACGCTAAATTTGGTTTAATTCGCAAAATACTAGAAAACCAAACGGTAACATATGAAGGGCCGAGAGCATGTCCAGCCTATATGACTTTTTAGGCCTTTTTTATTTTTTCTCGCTCAGAACAGCCTCATTTTATCGTACAACGGATAATATCACAAGCCCTTGTCGAATTTGCACTAACCCTAAGGAATTTGACCAATTTCACCTGAAAAAAGCAGAGTTCTGGCCCTCCAGTGCTTTGACTGTACATTCAGAGCGCAATTTCGAAGCCATTTCAAAGCAGTATGGTCGTGAGAATACGCGACTGCAATACTTCTGACCAGTGGCAACACTACCTGAACGAAAATACCGTTATTTACGCACGCCTGGCTCGCTTATCTATCGTGAGCTCACTACGGCAACACATCGATCGCCTCTGTAGCGTGTGTGTAAGCCAACGTGTATGAGGCCCGTCCGGTGATTGAAAGACATCATTAAGTCCGGAAATCCTTATAAGTCTCTAGCACTTCTCAAAGAAACGAGTCGTGTTTCTTGTCCTTCCTTGTGTCTGAAGCGCCATTTAGCGCTCGAGGTGAAAAACGGACCTTGGTTGGGAAGACGAGCCGGCGGGAAAGTCTGGAATCACTTCGGATCAGAAAAGGGGCAGCGTTGAGAGTTGTGGGCCATTTCCCATCCCGTGCCGTGGTCGAAAAGTGCTTTGAGACTTGTAGTATTTTGCAATAACTTTCGGGCGTAGGATTTCCCGACATGCTTTGCGACAGTGGTAGATGGGTCCGCTGTGCGTGGTCGGGCACTTGAAATACAGCTTTGGGCAGTTCGAAGTGAGTTGTTGCTGGCCGGCGGGAAGACGTTTCGCATTTGGAGTCTTTAATGCAACATTAAATTCGATCTGAAAGGATTTTGAAATCGAGATACGCGTTTTGATGCGTATCAACCTTACCGCAATATTGCGTTACAATAGGAGCCTTTGATTTATTTTTTTTTTTTTGCATACATACGGTATTTCTCGAAAACGACGGAAAAAACAACAGAAAAAAATTCGGAACAATGTTTTGCAATTAATTTCTAGTTCACATGCCAAATTGGACAAATCTGAGCAAGACAAAATAAAAAAGGCCTGAAAAGTCATATAGGCTGGACATGCTCTCGGCCCTTCATATATACAAAAGTATAGCTTTCTTTTTAATGGTGTAGTGTACAGATAATGGTAGCTTGAAGTCTGGTTTCTTTTCTTGAACTAGAAACTTTACTGCACATTGTCTAATACACCACTTGACAGCTGTCAGTATAAAATAATGCTCTCATTACTTAGCTGTATAAATAGTTTTAGTATATACTGAAACAGTGGATAGCATTGTTGGCGCGCTCTGATTGGCTACTGAAACTCGGAATAGCAAGTGCTATTCACCTCCCAGCAATTTGCGCGCGAAAATTGTAATCGTTGACAGGAATAAATGAGTTAAAAAGTATCATTTTCAGTATATACTAAAACAACTATTCACCTCAGTGGAGGTGGGTAGTAGTGGATATTTACCTGCCGCTTCCTGGCTCGGTAAATATCCACTACTACCCACCTCCACTGAGGTGAATAGTTGTTAATTATCAACTGAGTTGATAAGGTAAATTGGTCACCATAAAGAGATTTCAATGCTCAGATGTTTTGAGCATGCGTGCTCTTGCTCCCACTTTCTGCCACTCTCAGACTAAGATAGCTATTTAAAACAAATTTTTATTTTTTTTATCTCTTTTTTTTATTTTTTTTTTAATTTAGTCTTTATTTAAAGAGGGTTGCACTAAATAGCAAAGCTATATGTTATAAACTTGTGGCCCTCTATAAAACTACTCTAATTTACAAAACTATAAGTTACCAATTAATCCCACACTACTTCAAGAAAATTTATATAACATTGGTTAATACAATAATTAAACCATGATTAAAATAGAAACAGGAGATTGTGGACTCATGTCTGTTATATTATACATTATTAGAAAGAAATAATATTTAAAGTGAGTCCACAATCTCCTGTTTCTATTTTATTCAAGGTTTAATGATTGCATTAACCAATGTAAATTGTTAATTAAACTGTTAAATTAAAAATGACAATTAAACAGTGACATGTTAATACCTTTTCTGCAACTGTCATTCCCCACACCCTCTCTAAGACATCATCATCGACATCAACAACTTTTTTTCCTAGGCGATGACCAAGTATTCTCCCAACACTTGTTTTGCCAGCTCCAGGACTCCCCATAAGAACGACATTGTTACCCTTTTGTAACATAAACAATACTTAAATGCTTCATTAGTGAACAACAACAACAACAACTTACCACATAACAACAACAAACTTTATTCTACCCCAAAGCCTTGAATAAAAAAGTTACCCTTTTGTAACATAAACAAGCATACAGTGTTGCATTATTAGTTGTCTATTTTGCTGATGGTATTAGGGAAATGGTCAAAACTATTGTACTCAGACAGGACCTGGGGGGGGGGGGGGGGGGGGGGGGGGGGGAGGGGACTCCCATATAAAAATGACGGGGGTGCTCGTCGGAAATTTTCGAAAAACACTCTAAAAGGTACCAGAATCTTGTTTGATGGGCGTGGCTCAAAATAATTTTTACCCCTAAGAGGTACCAATTCGAAAACAACACATGTCATATTCTGTCATATTTTTTCGGCTCATACCCTAAAAGGTACCGCGATAATTCTAACGGTAGTGATTTCAGATTTTAGTACCCTAAGCGGTACCAATCTACAAATTTTGACCCCTAAAAGGTATGACGAGCACCCCCGTCTTTTTTATATGGGAGTCCCCCCCCGGGGGACAGGACCCACCATTTTACAAAATGACTGGTGGTCTCTTTATTCACCACCCCTCCCTCACCAAAAAAGATGGTATCTTGTTGGCATAGCCCCCATTCTATCAGGAGAAGAAACTGAGGAAAAGATTCAAACCAACCTGTGCCGTCTTACTAGCAATGCAAACTTCATGCACACAGAATATTAAAGTCTCATCTCGATTTTTAAGGCCAAAACATTTTGTCCATTAAACTCAACAGACAGTTGGTATCTTGCATAACCCCATACCCCCTGCACAAGGTGGGTTCACGTCAAGTTATGACCACTTCCCTTACAGTGAACTCTGTATTAGCCAGACACCTTTGGGACCAGCTCTTACTGTCCGTCTTAGAGAGGTGTCCACCTCATAGACAGTTAAGTACCATTCAAACATAACATGGAGTTTTTATTAAAGACAGTTTTTTTGAGACAGTAGTAAGGGTGGCAAGTGAAAAAATTATATGGGTCTCACAAAATTTTAGTCAAATTGTATGGGAATCACAGTCTACTTTTTTTGTCTCAGCATTTGCCTTGTATAATTTTAAATGGTCAATAGGTCTCGAAAATACCCCCCCCCCCCCCCCCCCCCCCCCCCCCCCATTTTATATATAAATCGCCAATTTTCATGGACTAATTACCTTACGACTACTGTTGCGGCCTAAGAATCCTCCCTGGTAGTCTGAACAGCTTCTCAAAAAATTAGCCCTCCTCTGACTTGTTCCGTGACAACGTGAGTATCTTTCAATATGTCCCTGGGGTAAATACGTACCCCACCGGCAAGAAAAAGCGCGAAAACACAACAGACGAACGGAAGGAAAACACACTTGCGGAACACTGCTGTTACACAGCCGCGAGAGATACATCATATTCGACAAGGAGGTACAATGACGATCAGGCCAAGATCTGCATAAATAAAGACATCTGTAAAAAATTTAACGAGGTATTTTGGGCATATAAACGACGACAGCCACGTATAAACACCCAAGGCGAGGCGCAAAGTTTTATACTACTGCTGGAGGGTCGAGGAAAGACTGGAACGAGATGTGTACACACTTCATTTGGTGTTACATGAACAGAGAATTCTTTTACTGCTGGTCAATTGCGGTCGCATTTTCAACCACATGGCTTTTTCGAATGTGTTTTGCACTTCGAGTTTCTCCAAAAAATAAGGGCAAATAAGGATTTGCTGGTAGCATGCTTGTTGTCATTTAATCACAGGTAGGCATGTTTGTAAGTCTTGACCATATTAAGATGCTTTGATCAATTCTTTTTGCAAAGTTTGATTGGTGATTGCGAAACAATTAATCCTTAGGGCCGGTGTTTATATATATATATCCGATCCAGCTGATCATGATATTTACAACTTATTTTTAATTTCTTCTTTTTATAGCAAAACAAAAATGCCCTCATCCAACACAACTATGAGGTAATATATTAGCCAAAGTATTTATGATTCCTTGGTTGACTTTTAATAATGCCTGCAATCAGTCTGTAAGGTACACTACTGTCCCGGCTGAAATAATAATCGTGTTTTCAGGCCAGGAGCTTGCATTAAATTTGCTTAATTATCTTAAAATAGGGAGAAAAACTGCCAAAAGTGATGAATGCAAAGAAAAAGAAACTAAAGAGTCAAATTAACAACTACAAAAACTCAAAATACCTCCAGAATGGAAACTTTGATTTCTTGACCACCTGCAATCCACTACTTTTTCGGAAGTTTCTTGGTGTTGCGATCACCAAATGACGTAAAACAAAAGATTCAAAAGAAAGTTAACAATATCCACACCACAACACAATACACCTTATTCTAAATGGCGGCGGATTTATTATTCTTTTGTATTTATTTTAATTAGCCTCACAAGCCTCGTTAGCATGTGCAAAATTCAAAAGAATTTACACGCTGAAATGAGGCTAGTGAGGCAAATTAACATAGATATAAAAGAATCATGAATCGGTCGCCATTTATGAATAAGGTGTATAGCTAACCAACAATAGTTTCCGCAACACCAAGAAAAACCCACTTTTTCTGTTTTTAATTTAATTTTAATAATTTATTTAATTTATTACAATTTATGGCAAACATTAATAAAAAAAAAAGGAAATATGTACATGTGAGCCAAAGGATGAAATTGTTTTGTTTTGCTCTATAGATTCTTTTTATCTATTTTAATTATATATTTTCTGGCATTTGGCGATATAACATGAAAACTAAGTTAGCACAATTTCCCATAGTGTCCCTTTAAGTGTGTAGTTTTGTACATGTACATAGATGTACACTCAATTTGCATGGCAGGAGGATGATCCAATTGCTGTTATCGGTCATCCGAGTGTTGGATCAAATTTAGGGCACATTAATGCTTGATGTACATGTAGCTGAATATACAAGGAAAGTTCACAGTCATAGAGTCTAGATAGGTTCCTATGGTTTTTGCTCTTTGGTGATTTTCAAACTTTGAGTTCCCTGAGTCATCAAGACTACTCTTTAACCCGTTGACACCTGAACCGCCCGTAACCGCCCGTACAAGACTCCACTGCTTTAAAAAATTGTAACTTTCTCAATCGTGTGAACATTGCCTTAACTAGCAGTTGTGAGCATTGACTAGAAAGTCTTTCAAATTGAGATACCCAATAAACACAAAAAAGTCAGCGATTTTTGCAGAATATCAGCGTTTGAATTTGGACAATAACAAAAATTACCGTTTTTAACGTCATAGAAAAACAACAAAAATCACGTTTTTGCCTTTAGTTTTTTTTATTCAAATCATCGTGGCAAACCCAAAAGTCAACATTTACAGCAAAATTCAGTCCTAGTCCTAGCTTAGCAGTGAATTTTTTTGTTCTTATTTGTCGCTCGGGCCTAGCTACAGCTTCTTATACTAGTGCATACTCACCTTGCCTCGATTTTCAACATCACCACCGCACTGCATGCTGGGAAATAAACAGATTTTTGGACAGCGTCCATTCCGTCCTCCACAATTTTCATATATATACTAAGTCCACAGCCACTCTGACCCACCGCCGAAATTTTGCGCTTGTTGTGTTCTCCTGTGGTCGCAACTTCCAAAATATGCCGCGGTAGGTCGAGAAATTCATCCAGAGTCGAGTCCCAAAGCTACTTCGTTTCCAGGCGGCCATTTTTCCAGTTCAACGAGCAACGAGCCAAATTCGTAAACGAAGTACAACACCTAACTCGCTTCATTGAGAAGTGGACCCTGAACTACCTCCAAGCTTAATGATGCTCATCAGGCAGCTACTAAAGATGAAAAATGGCTGTGAACTTACCAAAAATGTAGATAATTCATATTGGACCCTTTATTGCAAATCAACCAAGCAAGATGAGATCGTCACAATGACGTTTCCAGTAAACTCGAACCTTCAGTGTTTTAGAACAGCAGCACTTTCAATGGTAACTCCAAATATGAAGTCACGAAATCCTATGGGGCGTGTGTATGCAGAAAATCACTCAAAAACGTAAAAATCCTCAGGTGTGAATGGGTTAAACAAAGCAGAATTCTCAGCGAATATAATGAATTGGTATGGACTGAGTTATAGATGCACACAGGATGTGTGGAGAGCATTAAAAAGTGTACACATGTAAGAGTTGCTTGAGGAGAAAGCCAAGAGTACATGACTACCTGATTAAATGTCGGACAACATGTATGGGAAAACAGGGAACTAGTGTGAACACTGGCTACATGGTGGGCAACTACATGTACATTGGGATTAGATACAGACCTGCATGTATTTCTGAATCAGTAAAGCCTGTTTCTAGCCTATTTACCGACTCAGACAATTCATTATTTTTGTACAATAATTTTGTAGGTCCCAATGTCCTGTTGGATACGAAGCTGTGGATTTAACTGATTCACTGTTTTGTCCAGTGGTTGAAGACGTTTTATCAGAAAGTGACAGTTCATCACTTTGGCTGATCAAAGTACCTCATGATGTAGGTTAAGAAATCATTGTCATTAAAGAGAATGTGATCACCTCAGTTATACATTTGTACAGCAAGTAAAGGAGTTAGAATTTCCTGTTCAAAGTTCGAAGGCCTGAAAAAATGTTTCCATCTCTAATTCAAACTTCTTTAGTTGCGGTATACATGTAACTGTGATGATCACATTCTCAGTTCATACTGTATGAATTTATGGATATACAGTACATGTAATAGAACTCACAATTGACCAAGCTCCCATATATGGCCCTGTAGCTCAGTGGTTGAGCATTTGTACCAGAATCACAAATGTCATGGGTTCGAATCCAATTGAGGCCTGGAATTTTTTTTCAGGCCCTTATCGCAACTCCTTCAGCTGCTGTATAACTACAATGATCACATTGTCTTTAATCCTTTTTACTTAGTTCATCTACATGTAAATCTATTTTCATACGCACATTATCAAAATCATTGTTATGTTTGCATTTGGCTGGGACCATGCACTACTTAGGACCCACTTAACCCTTTAACTTCCAAGAGTGCCAAAAATGAAAATTGTAAAATAATGAAAAAGAAATAGTACCATGTAAAAGCTGCCAAAGAGGTTTTTAATTTGAATGGTCACACCATACTGTAGGATTTCATCCATAGACTCAAAAGTTAGAACTACATTACACGTCTTCATACAATGTAATTGTCTTGAGGAGTGAATGAGTGAAAAGATGTGTCTGACTTTACTAACAGAAATAATTTTTTACGTTATTCTCTATCTCAGTTTGATGTTTCAAGTTTGTCAGGCCAGAATGTTATTTTGAATGGATCACAAGATTTGCTCTCTGTTAATAACAATAAGGTACTTGTACATATAGGTGAGAAAATGAATAAAATTTGGGAGGCAGGTTCAGTGAAGTATGGTTTAGAACATACAAATAGAACTATTAAACAGATTTAAAGGTCAGTGTTTTGAACATTGTCTCCCCTGTCATATGTTTTTCCTTTAGCCACAAACTGAACTCCACCCTGATTCTCTTCATCTTGATGAATAAATGAATACCATCAAAGTCAAGTCACCCTGTGATGGACCAGCATCCCATCCAGGGGGGAGTACCCATACTCCTATAATCACATAACACTAAATAGAAAACCAAGATAAGTGCTCCTATAGCTTGATGGACCACTTACATGTAATCTAAATGAATACCATCAAACTTAGGTCACCCTGTGATGGACTAGCATCCCATCCAGGGGGGGGGGGGGGGGGGGGGGGGGGGGGGGGGGGGAGTACCCATACTCCTATAATCACATTACGCTTAATAGAAAATCAAGATAAGTGCTCCTATAGCTTGATGGTCCACTTACACATAATCTGCAAAAAGATTAAACATGACCTAAGGTTAAACTAACAACTCCAGAAGGGAAAAAGAAAAAAGTCAACTTAGACTTATTTGTACTGTTTACATGTATATCTGTTTATACTTCTAGAATAAGGATAAAAGATATGAAATCCAGTCAAAGGCAGATGGTAGAGCTGAGGTAATTTACAAATTTTTATTTGGCGATGTTGTTATCTTAACAGTGTGATGCGCCTTGCTGTACATGTGAGCATCCAACAAACGTTTTAATTTTTTACAAGTTTCGTAACTAACTTTACACTCCTGTGATAAACACAAAGAGACAAATGATGGAATGTAATCTTGTCGCTTCGTGTTTAAATCACAGAAGTGCAAAGTTAGTTGCAAAACTTGTAAACAAAACTTGTAAGCAAAACTTGTAAACAAAACTTGTAACACTTTAAGCCCCAACATCAAAACAAAAAAAAAATTATTCTCCTTTCTTGTCTTCATATGGTTGTTATAGAAGTAGTGCAGAGAATTTGTTAAATATCAAGAGAATTCATATTGTGTGATCATATCCTTACTTCTCATGACCTCTCTGATTGATTAAACATTGATATTACAAGGAGAAATTTGATGCTGATCACTATTGGAGCTTAAAGGGTTAATGTTCAACTTGGTAATTGTACATGTTATAGTACTTGTGGAGGATGTTCAAGTTTCCAACACATTTATACCACAACCGTAATTTTCTGAAGTCATACCATATTTCCTCATATTATAGCCATTGAAAACTAGTTCACCAAACATGTCAGAATGTAAACAACAAAAGAATTAAACAGAAAATTGCTTAAAGAGGCTATGTCACAAGGTGAGTCTGCGCAATGAGTTCCTGTCATGTGATGTCACCTGACGTCACACATGTCAAATTTCTATTGTTCCCTCCCGGATCGCAGCAAGTTTTATCGCGCTTGCACTCATGTCGAACCACGCGAGGTAAACAAACACACGATCGATTTCGCTTTTAAATTCCTCCCCAACTTCCACCACTACTGGAATACATCGAAGTTTTCGAAGCTACGACTAACAAATCCCAGAAATAATTTAACAAAAATCTAGCCAAGTACATACTCTAACTAATTTGTAAATTTGAGATCTATCCTTCCACGCAATACGACGGGATGGAACGGATTGCAGCGAATTCGACAGTAATGGTCGCCAACTTGATAAAAAGCCACCGAACGTTTTTCAAGTTGTTAGTACCCAGTACTCACCCGCCATCCTCGCGACATAGCCCCTTTAAATACAAACAAACTGAACTATTGTATTGTTGCTACCATGTACTAACACTTGACTTGCACCGGGCACATAGGCGATATATACAGTGTATATACAGTGCTGGAAATAGTGAATAGTTGAATAAGTGTTGAATAAGTGTGAATAATAAACTTGAACTTGAACTTGAACTGACCAAAATCCGAAAATGTCTGATCAATTTTAAATTATGCTCGGACATGGTGACAGAGCACAAAAATTACTTAACTTTTGCCTTGAAAGTCTTGTTAACTTATCGCGTTTGATTCCAAAAACATTACAATAAGAATTTACGCTGTTTGTACGATTTATTTTGCTGTAAACGGCTCTCTTGATTCGAGAAAATTCAGAAAAGGCCGTGTCATTTGAAATCACCCTACAATGCATTGCAAAACTTTATAGCACGTGTGTATGCTTACCGATTGTATCTCGGGAAAAATCCAAAATAGCGGATGTCCGACCAATTTTGAAAAATTGACACGTGTCCTTCTAAGCAAGAAAAATTATTCCAGCACTGTATAAAATTATAGCCATTTCCTCCTTTCCCCTTTTGGGTAAATATTTTGAAATAACTGTTCCTAAAAACCTCTGATAATCACCTCCCTTAAATAATGGCAACTATGCATTTGGAGTACATAAAAGTAATTGCCCTGGTAATTATTCATTAAAAAGTATGTGTTATTAACCATTTTTATTTTACCTCTTTCAGTTATCTTCTTTTTCTGTTTTGCTTCCATCATCACAAAAAATGTCGCTGTGCGCAGGTAAGGTTAAAATTATGGAAAGGCATTCTTAGACTGTAAAACAGTCGGGGTTTTTCGTGCGCTCTCGGTCATGGCGCACGGACCTCGCTGCGCTCGGTCCGCATGCTATGACCTCGAGCCAAATATTTTCCCATCCGGCCCGTCCTAACTTAGTCAATAAGTACATATTCTGTGTGGACTTTCGACGGTCATGTTCTTTACCTTCTTCTCCTCTCTATATATAGCCAGCTCAATTCATGGCCAGATGAGTGTTATTAGATCAGTGTCCGTCCCTCCACCCACTCTGCCTGATTCCTCTGATTCACTGACTGTCCAAAGACAGTCACACAGTGAACACATCAAGAAATGGAAGCCATTTGGATATAGTAAGTCTTCACCTTTCTCTCCTTGTTATTGATGTGATACAGAACTTGTATATTAAACACAAGGAAAAGTGTTTCATCAGGTAAAGATTCTCAAACTGATCACTACCGTGAGCACCCAACAAACTTTTTTACAAATTTGCACGATATAACCAGCTAATTCTTATATTATTTCGTAACTTCGGATACCTGTGAAGCAATAAAATGAATAACATCTTCGTAACTAACTTTGAAAAATTCATTAATAATTCATAAGGGTACGAACAAATAGAAATGAGCCATTCCAATCACATGGTTAACCCTGTATAGGCCGATACAATCTTGATACAATTCACTAGTGGTTGTATCTAATTTACATTCCAGATACAACTCACGCGTGGTTGTATCTAATTTACATGTGAATGTGAATTTCACAAGTTGTTTACTACATTCGCGTCCGTGTTGTATCGGCACTATACATTCACTCGGCTGCGCCTCGTGATTGTATAGGCCGATACAACACTCCCGCTCATGTAGTAAACATTACTTACACTCGTCTCCTGTGATAAACACGAAGCGACACGATTACATTCCATCGTGCTCAACTTTGCGAGGAGGCGTGCTCGTCCATCGAATTCGCGTTCTAAACTGGCAACATTTGTTGCTTGTTAATAGGAAAACCACGACGAAAGTTAAAAGAAAAGAAAACTAAAGAATCAACAGAGCAAACCAAAGAAACAGCAGACGGAGGGAGGAAAAAGAACAAGGAACAAAAGACGGCGAATTTGGAAGAGTCTCCTGTGGTGGAGAGAGAAGAGAAGAAAAAAAGCAAACGCGATTCGCCGAAAAAGAAGAAGAGGAAAGACAAAAAAGGACAAGAGTTTGATTTATCCAGGGTGAAAACTGAACCAGGGTTAAACAAAACAAATAACTCGACGTCTGTAAGAAAAAGGAAAGGAAGCGATACTGAAAAATTTGAAGATGGCGGAGATGAGAACGGACTTACGCCAACCAAACAAAGGAAGAAGGAGAATAAAACGAAAAACGTGGACACCGTCGAAGTAAAACTAGAATATGACGCGGACGATGCGGGAAGGAGTTTTGTAAGCGAAGTTGGTGATGGGTTTGATTTAGCACGTGTCAAGAGCGAACCCAGAGAGACTCCGAAGAAAGTGAAAAAGCGTAAGAAACATATAAGGGACAAACAAACAGCATCACAGGAAAGTAGTTCTTAATAGACCAATTCCGATATATTAAAATTCATACTTGGCAACGAGGCTTAGGGGAATAAAACAAAAGAAATAAATTATTCATACCAGAACCTCGATGTGATTTCTTTTGTTTTATTCCCCTAAGCCTCGGAGCCAAGTATGAATTTTAATATATCGGAATTGGTCTATTCCGGCTTTAACTTCCAAGAGGGCCACAAATAAAAATTCGAGAAAAATCCCAAATTTCATTTTGTAAAATATTGAAAAACAAATGGTACCATGCAAAAGTACTGCTGACTCTGAAGCTAGAACCACCTTGTACAGCGTAATAAACAGCGCCGAAGGAAAGTATTGCTCAGTAGCTTTTATTTGAATGATCACACTTGAGCATTTCATCCACAGACTCGGAGGTCTACTATCGAAATGAGGCAATAAACAATAAATGACTGGTCCCGAGGGAAACAGTGAATTTTGTTTCCCGAGAATCTCTAGCGGGCAACAGTGCACTGTTACCCTCTGACGTCAAACGTGTTGCCCGCTCTTGTTCGTTTGGCGGGAAACAGTTTGTTTGTTAGATGTCATGTGACCATGAATCAACCAATGAATGCGCGCGTTGTATTGAGAAAAACCTCAGCTATATAACAACTCTAGTTAGTCAATCAATCGATCGTTTATTTAACGTGGTCAATGACAGTGAACCAAGAGCCACTGACTTAAACGCGAGAGCTCTGGGAACGAGATAAGGGTGAATTGCTGGGAATACCAAACATGCTCACTGTTAATGCTTAGCAGTTTTGTTGGATTAAACCCTTTCACAGCCGAAAAAAATCATATTGCAAAAGTTAGTGCCACAGAAGGTACTGCCGACGAGCTTTCATTTGAATGGTCACACTTTAGGATTTCATCCACAGACTCAAAAGTTAGAACCACCTTGTACAGCATAATAAACAGCATCACAGGAAAGTACTTCTCAGTAGCTTTCATTTGAATGGTCACACTCTAGGATTTCATCCACAGACTCCAAAGTTAGAACCACCCTGTACAGCATAATAAACAGTACCACAGGAAAGTACTGCTCAGTAGCTTTCATTTGAATGGTCACAATTTAGGATTTCATCCATAGCCACAAAGTTAGAACTACATGTACCTTGGGTTGCACAGCGTCCACAAGAATGTACTGCTCAGTAACTTTCATTTGAATGGTCAACCTTTGGGTCTCACTCACAGACTGATGCCCCATTCACACCAACGGTTAAACATGTTTAAATGTTGTTTAGTTAGACTACGTTTTTAGCCTCTATCTTGGACGTTTTGAAATGTATATGACTCAAACTACCAGGAATGGTAATAAAGTCAATAAAGTTTCTTTTAGTAAAGATTTCACTCCAAATATTACGCGAGGTTAGGAGGTATTTTTCTAAACCTGTTTTAAACTAAACAAGTTGGTGTGAATGGGGTATAAATTAAGAGCCACATTACACGACTCGGACAAAGTTTGACTCTAGCGGAGCGAAAAGTTAACCTAAGATGCATGATTTATAGGCTTATTTTGTTTTCAGGCAAAATGTTTCCGGTTGTGGGAAATGGTTTACTAACCAAGCGAAACGAAAATACAACCTGATCTTAATGTATAAAGGGGTTCGTTTTTAATGAAACTGTGGGGCAGCGTCTGTGGTGGAGTGCAACACGGGATTTTGGTCAGTTATAATTTGAGTTGATAAGTTAAATTGACAACCTTGGCGAGATTCGAGTCTTGTGAGGAGATTTGAATCTCTTTACCTTGGCCAATTTACAACCAAATTTTCTGATCTTAACGTGTTGATTTAGCTGTTCCAAGTTTGACGTCAAGTAACGCGCAGACGTCAAACGCAATATTAAATATTATGGAGAATTTGAACTAGGAGTTGTATCAATATAAAAAGAAAATGCAGAATACTTGATTTTTTTCTGTCTTTTCAAAGACAGAACCGTGTATCGTGACTATTCGGAAGTTGAGCCGTTTATGTAATTAAGAGAACAGTTTACTTTATAAAACAAGAATAAATGGCCGTAGAAAACAATACCGGGAGATGTTTCATCGACTTGATTTTTTTGTCAAAGAAATTTCCACTTCATAAAAACGCATAAAGCTTGGTTTGCAGCGAGGTGACGCAAATGCAAAACAACACAATTTGTATCGATCTTCACCAGCGTGAACATCACAACAAATGGCATAAACAAAACGACATAAGGAAAAAATGATCTTTTCTTTTTGTCGTTGTCAGTATGCAACGTTATATGGAAGACGATGTTGCTTGTTTCCTTCGGCTAAGATCTAGATTTACAGTACAAATAAACCTTGTTGTTGTCGTTGTTAACATTGCACAGTCCAAAATGAAAACTGGAATCGTTTTCAAATCGAAATGAAAACTAGACCCTGTATATTGGATCTGTTAAAATTACTTTTGAGGCACCAAAAATGGTATTTGAATGGCGTAAAGTTTATATTTGTGTAATGTCTAAAAATGGTCATTAATTATATTTTATCTCAAAATTGTTTGCGTCATCGTCATTTGACCTGGTTCAATGCTTTATGACTGTGTTCAACGCTTAAATTTTTAACATAATAAAATGTTCAGCAAAACGATCTTGACGCCGATGAAGCAATTTTCAGAATAACACACTAAAAATATTTTAACACTTCCTTAATAATGGAGGAAAACTACGAAGAAATTCAAGAAGTTGCTTGTACGGCGTCCCTGCACGGAAACCACTTTCTGTATTTACTGACCGCCTTGAATATCCTTCTGTCCGTCACTGCATCGATGGGGAACATTCTTATCCTAGTTGCCCTTCGCAAGGAATCTTCTCTCCATCCGCCCTCAAAACTACTCTTTCGATGCTTGGCTGCTACAGATTTACTTGTTGGTGTTTTTTCACAGCCTCTATATGTCATTCAGTTAATTTCCATAGCGCATCAGCGACTGCAACTTTGTTACACCGCTGTTGGTGTGAATGAAATTGTTGGTTCAAGTCTCATCGGCGTGTCTCTCTTCACGATGACTACAATCAGTCTCGACAGACTACTTGCTCTGTTACTGGGGTTACGACATAGGCAAACCGTAACTTTGAGACGAATGCGTGGAATTGTGATCGGCTTTTGGATTTTAACCATTTCCATATGTACTTTGCGGCGTTTCTGGGAACCACATTATGCTTTAATCTCCAAGGTTGTTTCCGGGATGATCTACTCCTTGCTAGGAATCTCAGCTATTTCGTACACGACGATCTATCTAACTCTCCGCCGTCATCAAAACGAGATGCAAGACCCCGCGAACAAAGAAGGAATTTCTTTGAACCTAGCGCGTTACAGAAAGACAGTGTCCACTGCACTGTGGGTGCAGATGACATTAGTGGCTTGTTATCTTCCATATGGTATTGTTAACGCAATAAGTCATCCATATTCTCCCTCCGATAATCTTTCTGTTAGATTAACGATAACCCTTCTCCACTTAAACTCGTCTTTAAATCCGATTCTCTACTGTTGGAAGATTAAAGGAGTGAGGCGAGCAGTGAAGGACACAATCGGACAGCTATGTTGTGTTGTTTGTCCAGTTAAAGCAGCAAATGTTAACTATGTATAACTCTGATAACTTCCCGCACAAGCGAGGATTTAGTTTTGTCGGGCCAACATTAGAAAGCTAATTCGGGATTCAGTTTCGAGCCTTAGTGGCACAATGGCGAGGTATAGCGTACACTCTCCTTTTTCGCTGCTCGGATCAAACTTGAGTCATTAAACGTGGTTGAGTCTATGAATGAACTCCTTTTCTTGTGGGAACCATTCAAGTGAGAGCTACTGAGCAGTACTTTCCTGTACTGTGTTGCTGTTTATCATGCTGTACAAGGTGGTTCGTTCTGAGTCTGTGGATGAAATCCTAAAGTGTGACCATTCAAATGAAAGCTATTTAGGAGTACTTTCCTGTGGTACTGTTTATTATGCTGTGCATGGTGGTTCTAACTATTTAGTCTGGATCAAATCCTAAAGTGTGACCATTCAAATGAAAGCTACTGAGCAGTACTTTCCTGTGATGCTGTTATTATGCTGCACAAGGTGGTTCTAACTTTTGAGTCTGTGGGTGAAATACATAAGTGTAACCATTCAAATGAACGCTATCTATTGAGCTGAGAAATGAACTCTTTCAGTGTCAGTAACCATCAAGTGAAAGCTACTGAGCAGTTGCTATGGTGCTTATAGTGTTGGTTGTTTTTCAAACATTTGAAAAATGAAATTTGATATTTTTTCACTATTGCGCTGTGGTGTGAAATACAGTGGACCGGTACTCGAGTGCTCAGATTCTATCCCATACCAGTTCGCCTTTTTTTTCTTGATCTGTTCATGATATTACTGAACATTCAGTGCCGTCATTTCAGTGTAATGTTTCGTTTTCTAAAGCGGATACACCCAATTGAAGAAACGTTATCGAGAAAAAGGCATAAATCATAAACAATAGAGCAGTTTTCGATTGAGTGTCGTTAAACCAAAATCAACGTAATCACCAGCCAATCACAACAGATGCAGACAATCCAATGAACCAATCAGAAATCGTAGCAAATACATGTAGCCGGCGCCAAGCGCGGGAAAACGCGTGCGACCAAGACATGATTGGTATTGGTTTTACTTCTGATTGGTTGAGAAAGTGGCGCGAGATTTTTTAGCCAATCACAAAGCGTAACAATGCAAAACCAAAGCAATTGTGAAATTACCTTCGACACTCAATTGAAAGCCGCTCTAAGACACAATGGAATTATGGGAACAATCTAAATAACTTGACATTCCACCGGTCCAAATCCCGTTGAAGCCCTGAATTTGAACATACTTTGTTATACTAATGCTCAATTTATCTTAGAACACAAGACGTTTTTTAAAACGTTTTCCGTTTCTCAGAAAACCATTTGGTCTTATCGTTCATGGTTGATGCTTTTTACACGATAACGTTTTTTTCAATCAGGTGTTTACACCTGATTGCAGGAACGTTGTCATAGGCGGAAAATTTAAAACAACAAATAGAAATTAATTATCTTAGTTAATGAAATTCACATAGGTATTCTTTTTATCCCTTACCATATATGAGTATGTATCTGCACTTGTAAATTTTTAATAACTTTAGTTTTTCCATAAGCTACAAACTTTTTTTGAAATGGACAATATAATGTATATGATATATAGTTTGGAAGAAAACTGTAAAATATTTTTTTTAAGATGGCATAACTAATAAATGTATTTAACGTGTGTGTATGCGTGTCTGTGAACGTTTTTAATAATAAAAAAAATATGACATTTCAACAAATATTTCTTCCAAACAAATTTCTATCAAATAATTGAATTAATTTCTTAACATTTTTTTTCCTCTGTGAATATCGTTAGGATAATAGTTCATATCTTCAAATCTTTAATCTTCGTATCTTAAAATATCAATGTACTTACAATACAAATATGATACACGTAGAAACAAGACTCTTAAAAAGTTATCGAAACAATTTCATGCATGAACCGTCTAAGTTGGAGACTAATGGTCCGAGTAATTTCCGAAAATGTCAGTAGATTGTCATGAGGTCATGACGTAAAAATATGTCTCAGATATTTGTCCCGCATATTCACGCCGAAGACAAAGGAAATCCATTCATAATACTTGCATATTTATATCTTATATCTTCATTTGTAAATGTAAGGGATTATATGCGATTTCAAACCGAACGTTATCAGAAATAAATATAAGTGAAATCAGACAATACTGAAATCTGTTGTTGTTTGTTATCGTTAAGGCCGAACGCAACATTTCAACGCAACATCTTGCAACATTGTTGCGCGCAATTAACACGCGTTTGGCCACCATGTTGCAACATTTTGGATGGTGTTGGATCAAATTTGACCTATTTCAAACTTGATCCAACACCATTTAGCCAGCTCCTTTACAACACGATGATCCAACTATGTTGCAAGATGTTGTGTTGAAATGTTGCGTTCGTTTGGCCGGGCCTTTACACTGTGTTTCCACGCCAATATATATGGAGGTTTTTGTTCCATCTTTCTGTCCGTGTGTCCCGGTGTTCGACTCGTGCAGAAAAATGGATCCAATTTTAACCCAAAAGATCCCTTTCTGCCTTGTCGACCTCACTAAGGAAACTGTGATGCAGCGTCGATGGGTTATAAAATTATAAAAGATGGGTCTAGTTAATTCAGCATTACTGAATTTAAGCTTGCTAAAGGTGATGTTACACAGGACGATTCGCAACGACGATTTTAGATCGACCTGGGTGCGTGGACGATTTTCTTCGCAATTTTTGCGTTGCGAAGTTTTTGAATCAGCTTCCAGAACTTGCAACGCAAAAACACGAATTTTACTCAAGTTGTTTCGTGTAACATACCTGTCGTTAATTTTGTTGCGCTAAAAACCGTCGTTGCATGCGAATCGTCCCGTGTAACATCACCTGAAAACAAGTCTCGCAACGGCGTTCCGAGACTTGATGCAAGATCGTTGCTGCTGTACGAACCGGGGTGTTTAATACTCAGTGCAACGTTCTTCGATTTCGCTGTCACGCATGCGAGCAGGGGTTCTAAAACCAAAACATTGCGAGACTTGCTGCAAAGGGGGTGTTACACGCTTCAATGCTCAAAAAGTTGCTGCAATTGTCGCGAAAAGTAGAATCCAATTCCACTTTCTGCAACGATTGCAGCAGCTTGTCTCGCAACGATTTTGAGCATTGCATAGGAACGTTACACGCTGCAATGGTGCATGCAGCGTTGCGAGTCACCAAACTGTTCTTCCCGAGGTTGGTTTCTACAAAGTTCATTTGTTGGCTGCAAGATAAAAAAAAAATCTGTTGTTTGAATATTTAAGAGGCATTTTAAAACTAGATCGAGTGACGTTTATAGCTGAAATGTGTAATTAAGTTGTATAGTTTACAGCGGTTACCATAAACACGCGACCCATCACGCTTCACTGATCCCAGAAGGTCAAACTTGAGTTGGTGGAAAGTCGTTAACATTGCTTTTTAAATTCCGACTGGTTTTCGAAACCTTAATTTCGATTACAAAATTACACTTTTATAAAGAGGAGATTGCACTCAACATGATGAAAAACTGGCGCTAGATGCAGCGGCAGCTTTGTGATTGTGATCCCCCTACTATTCATCATGCATCACTGAGTTGCAAATTATCACGTACAGTGAAATTAAAAAGTTTTATTCTAAATATACGGTTTCTGCAAACGGCAGCTTTTCTTTTTGTTTAAACTGGCTTGGAAATCAGGTTTTATCTTCTCTCAGCGGTTAAAATTGTCGATCTTTTAGCTCTGTTTGTTTGAAATCCTGTCGGAATCCAAAATTATTTTAACGGCTTTTCTTTCATTGACGTCCACTAAAACTCGGCTTTATCCGCCTGCTTTTTAGGCGGTGGGTCGCATGTTATTGGGAACCACTGTTAGTTATTCTATGTAATAAGAAATGTGTTTTTTTTGTCATTAGCCCACACATCATTTAAGTTTCCTGTCTTTAAATATTCATTAGAGAATAAACCGGATCGCCTAAGTTGATAGATGATATTTGCAGCTGAGCTGAGGATAGACCATTTTGCCTATGAATGAGCATCGAGTTTTAACATAGATTAAAAAAAAAAAGATTTGTTAAAGGTCTCTAATTTCGGTCATGTTGAACTGAGTAAATTTGTTTCAAACATGACAAGTGAGACATCTGTTCTGACCAAAAATGGTTATCAATATCTAAAAGTGCCTGCGTTCCGCGAATTCTATATTAAAAAAGACATGACGTTATTAAAATTTCAATCATATTTATTTCCTATGCACCTGGTGGGGTCTCACGGATGACGTTTCAAGACTCAAGTAATTTTTTTTAACCCACTTCTCGGTGTTTGCAAATCCTAATGAAAGTTTGATATATTACTTAAAAAACGTTGCAAAATATTTTCTCGCGCCTTGCTAAAGCAAAGAATGAGAAGGAAGACATTAAAATGCAGCCATATTTTGCAATTATTAGCTAGGCATGCAGTCGTTCCTGCTCAATTGCTTCTAAAAGAACAACACTAATTTTGATCCATCAGTTAATGCCAGCAGCATTATCTCCGTCTACCTATTGCCCAGTTTGCTTCCAATTGTGAAAACAGTATTATTGAGTTCTAAAGACAATTTTCTTTAACTCTGGGACGGCTTCTTAACCTGGGGGAACACTCGCTGGCTCTGGGAAGGCTGTGATTAACTAAGACTGTAATCGGCGACCCGACCACGTCTTGCAAGTTTCCGTTAAGACTAACTAACACATGATCACCAAAAAAGCCTTGTCAGAAAACATAAACAAACATTTCAGTCAACAACATTGTTTTAGTTACTTTCAAACTAACGCAAGTACTAACAACTTAACAAAAGGACTCTTGCAGGGCGAGAAGTGTTTACGCCAACCAAAACAGCAGGTGTTATAGTTATCGTACTAGAAAATAGACTTTTATATTTTACACAGCAAAGCGAATAAAACTAGTAAATAATAATAATTGCTGTTATCACAAAATGTTTGCGTCTCGATCTAACTCTAACAACAAATCCGCGCATGCTATGTTGGATTCCAAGATTCTGAACCTCCTTCCGTACTTGGTTGTCTTAAATTAAAGCCTGTTCTTCTACCTGGATAAACAACACAACACATTCGTCTGAGCGTGTCCTTTACTGCGTTCCGTACTCCTCGGATCTTCCAGTAATACAAAATTGGGTTTAGAGACGAGTTTATGTAAACAAGCGTTATTGTAATCCTTATAGGAAGAAGATGCGACGGGGAAAATGGATCTATCACAGCAGAAGTTATACCATATGGAAGATAACAAACCACTAATGTCAACTGCACCCACAGTGCTGTGGACACTGTCTTTCTGTAGCGTTTTATCTTCAACAGAGTTCCATCTCCGTTCGGTTGTCCCGGGTGAACAAGGGCATGTCTTTGATGGCGGAGGGAACGGTAAATCTTCGTGTAACAGAGGGCTGAGGATAATAGAGTGGTGTAAATTATTGCAGAAATCACCCCTTGGGTTATTTTTTGTGACCAAAAGCGCCATAAAAAATGAACTGACATGTTTAGAATCCAAATGCCAATCACGATATGCCGAGTCCGCCTCAAAGTTACCGTTTGTCTGTATCTTAATCCCAGCAAAAGAGCGAGAAGTCTGTCTACGCTGATTGCAGTCAAGGTGCACAAAGACACTCCACTGAAGATTCTACCAAGTAAATCGTTTATGCTGACCTGCACAAAGGTGTAACAAAACTGCCCTCCCTCAGGATGCGCCATTGAAAGTAACTGAATGACAAACAGTGGATGTGACAAGAGTCCAACACAAAGGTCTGTAACTGTTAGGCATCGATACAGGAGCTTTGACGGCGGATGAAGGGAAGATTCCTTGGTGAGAGCAATTAGGATCAGAATATTCCCCAACGATGCCGTGATGGAGAGAAGAATATTGACAGCTGCTAGTGAATATAGATCGTGGTTTCCGTGTAAGGACGCCGAACAAGCCACAAAGTACACGTCCTCGTTAAGATTTGCCATTTATGATCTTGTTTTCTTGACGTTGAGTATTTAAATCTGTCTAAAGCACATCAAACTTTTCCTCCCGAGTTTGTATTCTAAAACGTTTATTCGTTGGCTTCTTGAATATATCAGGAATTATTAAACCAGATTGAGTGACGTTTATAGCTGATTTGTGTAATCGGAGTTGATGAACATTTTGAATGTGAAAAGAAGTACAGAATTTTGGCAAAACACAATATTGGAGAAAATTTTGTCATTAGCCCAAACTTATCATTCACAGTTCATTCCTCGGCTTGTAGTTCATTCGTTGGGCTGCTAAATCAAAATAATCTGTTGTTTGAATATTTATTAATTAGGCATCATTTAACCAGATTGAGTGCTTGTTATAGCTAAAGTGTATAATTAATTTGGTGACCATGCATTTTGCCTATAAAATGAAATATACAGAATGTTGGCAAAACCAATGTTGTTTCATTCTCAGTTTCATAGTTAGGCCCAAATCGCACTTGCGGACAACTTTTGAATTGTCCGCGACAATTTGGACAGAAATTGGTAAACAAAATTGTCCGAGACAACTTGTCAATTTCGGAGCTAAAATTTGCAAGACAATACGAAAATTGCACATTACGGTATGGAAACAATTTTAAAGGTGTGGAGTACTTCGACTTTCAATCTGAGCATCAAGCCTTTTCAAAGCGCACGTGGCTTTAAATCTCATTAGTATGTATTTTATGCAGTATGAAACTGGCTTGTCATTGAACACCGTCATTGAACACCGCTAAACATGATTCGATTAAAAAATAACGCGAAGTATTTTTTTATTTCTAAGCCTTTTCAAGGGTTTTTCTACTTTTAGTGATTAAATTGTTTTTGCACATTGCGATTTGCCGTGATAAATTTGAATAAAAAGAAACGTGCTGCATATTGATTTGTTTTTCTCAAGGAAGAGCACAATGTTTAATCAAGAAGGCATTGTTATCTGGATTCGCGGGTGCGTTGGAATGTATCGGAAAAGCGTGTTGTCCTTTCAAAAATCATCTTTTAAATCGGCACTCTCAAACCCCACGGAATCAACGAACGCTTTTCATTCAACTAATTTACATTTGTTTTTCACGTCACCAAATTTCCACCAATAACGTAGCTCCACCGCTTACTATATAAAACCACACACTACCCACAATTCCTTGATTCGCTCCGACGAAGGGCTAGCGCTCGAAACGTCAGCTATTTGAATCTTTTTACGGTGGTCAATTTACCTTATCGACTCAGTCGATAAAACTAAATTCTCGTGTAACAAAGTTGCAGTCGCTGATGCGCTATGGAAATTAACTGAATGACATATAGAGGCTGTGAAAAAACACCAACAAATAAATCTGTAGCAGCCAGGCAACGAAGAAAGAGTTGCGAGGACGGATGAAGAGAACATTCCTTGTGAAGGGCAACTAGGATAAGAATGTTCTCCATTCATGCAGTGACGGACAGAAGGATATTCAAAGCGGTTAGTGAATACGGAAAGTGGTTTCCGTGCAGGGACGCCGTACAAGCAACCTCTTGAATTTCTTTGTAGTTCTCTGTTGGAAGATTAAAGGAGTGAGGCGAGCAGTGAAGGACACAATCGGACAGCTATGTTGTGTTGTTTGTCCAGTTAAAGCAGCAAATCATATTAACTATGTATAACTCTGATAACTCCCCGCGTAAGCGAAGATTTAGTTTTGGTTGGGCCAACATTAGGGAGCTAATTCGGGAGCTAATTCGGGATTCAGTTTCGAGTCTTAGTGGGCAGAGCTTTGTGACACAATGGCGAGGAAAAGCGCACACTTTTCCTTTTCACTACCCGGGTCAAACTTGAGTCATTAAGGTAATTCGCTCGAAATGCAAAATGTGTTCATCTGTGGGATGTAGCAACTCTCGTAAGGTCTCACACCATTTGTTCGATACCCTTCGAGAGAAAAATAGGACAAACAACACAACAATGGACCCTAGTCCTAAAAGCAATAGCAACTGTGTTTTACAAAGCCAATGAAAATAGAGGTTTCTGAGAGCTGCTACACTACCGCATCTGCGACCTGGATGCAATTTCGCAACGGCAAACTTTAAGTTACAACTTATTTGTTTTGTTTTTTTTACTCTATTGCAATAATTCTTTTTGTATCTCCTAGTTGAACGAAGCATGGATTAATAAATATGAACCGATTTTCTTAAAAAATAAATACAGGAGCCAAAATCTGGATTTGCGCAAACCCCTTATTTCGTATTGAGGCCCTCCTAGAAAACAAAATGGTCCGTTTTATTTGGCTCAAAATTTGAGAATCGACTTCCTTTGATATTGTCTAGAATGTGGCCAAGTTACAAAAAATTCGTCGAAACAGAAACGCTGCAACAGAAATGCCGTCAACTTAGTAGCTTACTTGTATTTCTCGGGTGTCGCCATTCAAATATAAGCTACTGAGCAGTACTTTCCTTCGGTACTATTTATTATCGATGCTGTACAAGGTGGTTCTAACTTTTGAGTCTGGATGAAATCCTAAAGTGTGACCATTCAAATGAAAGCTACTGAGCAGTACTTTTCTGTGGTACAATTTATTATGCTGTAAAAGGTGGTTCTAACGTTTGGGTCTGTGGATGAAATCCTAAAGTGTGACCGTTCAGATGAAAGCTACTGAGCAGTACTTTCCTGTGGTGCTGTTTATTATGCTTTACAAGGTGGTTCTAACGTTTGAGTCTGCGGATGAAATCCATAAGTGTAACCATTCAAATGAACGCTATTGAGTACCTTATATATCGGTCTTATCTTTTGAACTGATAAATGAACTCTTTTAGTGTCAGTAACCACCAGGTGGAAGCTACTGAGCACTCGCTATTGTGCTCATGGTGCTGGTTGTTTTTCAAACATTTGAAAAATGAAATTTGACATTTTTTTTGTTCTATTGCGCTGTAGTGTGGAATACTGTGGACCGGCACTGGAGTGTTTAGATTCTATCCCATACCACTTCGCTTTTTTTTCCTTGGTTCGTTCATGATATTACATTCAGTGCCGTCATTTTAGTGTAATTTTTCATTTTCTAAAGCGGATACACCCAACTGAAGGGGAGAGGCTGTACCTTTCCAAACAAGCTCAGTGATTGGTTAACGAAACAATAGGTTAAACAACAGAAACAATAGCCCTAGACCTAAACACAATAGAAGCTACAGTACTACGGGGCCAATAAAAATAGAGGTCTGGAAGAGCTACAGTACTACTCAACTGAAGAAACGTTATCGGGAAAATGGCATAAATCATGCATAATAAGACACAATGGAATAATCTGCACAACGTTTTTTCAATCAGGTGTATACACCAAATTGCATTAACATTATCATAGAAAAATTCAAAATAACAAATATAAATTTATTATCTTAACGATATTCACAGACTGCGGTATTTTTCGCAAACATGACATTTCAACAGATATTTCTTGCAAACAAATTTCTATCAAATAATTGAATGATTTTTCTTATCTTAGGAATGAATAGTTTTTTTAATTTTTTTAACAGTTTCTCTGCTTGTATCTTTAAGTAAATACCCCGTTACTCTAATAATTCCTATTTGTTATTTGCTGTTTTATAAGACAACGTTCTTGCACTTAGGTGCAGTTTCATATCTTGAAATATCCATGTACTGACAATACAAGTACTTCAAGTTGTTTATGATACACGTAGAAACAACACTCGGAAAGAAGCTATAAACAATTTCCATGCAAGAACCGTCCGTGTTGGAGACCAATGGTCCGAGTAATTTCCGAAAATGTCAGCAAATTGTCACGAGGTCATGACGTAAAAAAATGTGTCAGATATTCTCGACAATGACAAAGGAAATCCATTCATAATGACTTGCATATTATCAGAAATAAATTTAAGCGAAATCAGACAATAATTCTGGTGTTGTTTGGTATCGTTTTACTGAGTTTCCACGCCAATATATATATAGAGGTTTTTGTTTCATCTTTCTGTTCGTATGTCCCGGTGTTCGACTCGTGCAGAAAAATGGATCCAATTTCTACCCAAAAATAGTTTCTGCTCGCTTTCTGCCTTGTCGACCTCACTAAGGAAACTGTGAGGCAGCGTCGGTGGATTATAAAAGATAGGTCTACTTAATTCAACAATACTGAATTCAAGCTGGCTAAAGGCGGTTTTACACGCTGCGATTTTTCGTGCAGCAAGTCTCACAACGGCGTTCCGAGACTTGATGCAAGATCGTTGCTGCTGCACTAACCGGGATGTTACACGGTGCAACGTTCTTCGTGCGGCTTGCAACAATTTGGTTGTCACGCATGCGAACAGGGGTTTTAGAACCAAAATATTGCGAGACTTGCTGCAAAGGGGGTGTAACACGCTACAATGCTCAAAACGTTGCTGCAATCGTTACGAAAAGTAGAACCCAAATCTACTTTCTGCAACGATTGCAGTAGCTTGTCTCGCAACGATTTTGACGTGCTGCCTGAATATTGCAGCGTGTGACACCGCCTTAAAGCACTCCAAACTGTTCCACCCGAGGTTGGTTTCTACAAAGTTCATTTGGTGACTGCAAGATAAAAAAAAACTGTTGTTTGAATATTTATGAGGCATTACTAACATACACCTAATTCAATAAAGGTTGCTTTGGTAATTGGGCATTGGCATTTGGGCATACGGAACACAATGCAATGCTTTGCTTGAGTGACCGCCAAACAATAGCTTCCCAATGTCCAATTACCAATGACCAAAGCAACCTTTTTTGAATTAGGTATAGATTGAGTGACGTTACTTTAAAGCTGAAATGTGTAACTAAGTTATATAGTTTACAGCGATTACCATTAACACGCAACCTATCGCGCTTCATCCCAGAAGGTCAAACTTGAATCGGTGGAAAGTCGTTAACATTGCTTTTTAAATTCCGACTGGATTTCGAAATTTTACCAAAAAGAAATAGTAAACATTTAAAAACAGCCAAATTCGAAGTCACTTACAGTTTTATAAAGAAAATATTGCATTGAACATGATAAAAAACTTGCGCTAGGTGCAGCGGCGGCTTTATGATTGTGATCCCCCTACTATTCATCATGCATCACTGAGTTGCAAGCTATCACGTGCAGTGAAATTAAAACGTTTTATTCTGAATATACGGTTTTTGCAAACGGCAGCTTTTCTTTTTGTTTAAACTGGCTTGGAAATCAAGTTTTGCCTTTTCTCAGGGAGTAAAATTGTCGATTTTTTTTAGCTCTGTTTGCTTGGAATCCTGACGGAATCCAAAATTTTTTAACAGCTTTTCTTTGATTGACGTCCACTAAAACTCAGCTTTATCCGCCTGTTTTGAAGGCGATAAGTCGCGTGTTATTGGTAACCACTGTAAGTTATTATTTGTAATAAGAAGTGTTTTTTTTTTCTCATTAACCCAAACTTATCATTATAGTTTCCTGCTTTAAATATTCATTAGAGATTAAACCGGATCGCAAAAGGTTGATAGATGATATTTGCAGCTGAGCTGTATTTTGCCTATGAATGAGCATCGAGTTTTAACATATAGATTATAAAAAATAGATTTGTTAACGGTTCCTAATTTCGGTCTAATAAACTGAGTAAATTTGTTTCAAACATGAGAAGTGAGACATCTTTTTTGACCAAAAATGGTTATCAATATCTAAAAGTACCTGCGTTCCGAGAATTATATATTAAAAAAGACATGACGTTATTAAAATTTCAATCATATTTATTTCCGATGCACCTGGTGAGGTCTCACGGATAATGATTTAAGACTCAAGTAATTTTTTTTACCCACTTTTCGGTGTTTGGAAATGCTAATGGAAGATTGATAAATTACTTCTCAATTACTTAAAACGTTGCAAACTATTTTCTCGGCCTTGCTAAAGCAAAGACTCAGTACTTCAGCCATATCTTTCAATTATCAGCTAGGCATGCAGTCGTTCCTGCTCAATCGCATCTTAAAGAACAACACTAATTTTGATCCATCAATTAATGCCAGCAGCATTATTTCCGTCTACGTTTTGCTCAATTTGCTTCTAATTGTTAAAACGGTATTATTGAGTTCTAAAGACAATTTTCCTTAACTCTGGGACGGCTTCTCAACCTGGGGGAACACTCGCTGGCTCTGGAAAGGCTGTATTTAACTAAAGTCTCCAAGACGAATAGAACAGACAGAAAATTGGTCAAACGTAAATTATAACCAAGACTGTAATCGGCGATCCGACCATGTCTTGCAAGTTTCCGTTAAGACTAACTAGCACGCAACCTGAATTACATGATAACCAAAAAAGCCTTGTCAGAAAACATAAACAAACATTTCAGTCACAAGTTCTATTGGATGAGACTTAAACCAAACTTTGCAACATAATATAAGTTACTTTCAAACTAATGCAGGTACAAATAACTTAACAATTTAAGGACTCTTTCGGGTTCTTACACTTTACAGCTAAGATAGGGCGAGAAGTGTTTACGCTGACCACAACAGCAGGTGTCATGGTTATCGTACTGGAAAACTAAAGAAAATAATTCTACTCTAGGTTGTTATATTTTTACACGGCAAAGCGAATAAAACTAAATAATAATAAGTGCTGTTATCACACAATGTTTTAAATTTCTCTTTTTCTCACAAAATGTTTGCGTCTCGATCTAACTCAAACAACAAATCCGTGTGATTGTGTCCTTCACTGCTTGTCTCACTTCTGTGATCTTCCAACCGAGTAACACAGGCTTAGAGACGAGTTTAGGGGACGCGTTAGCAAGGGAATACGCGCAAGCTATCTTGGATTCCAAGATTCTGAACCTCCTTCCGTACTTGGTTGTCTTAAATTAAAGCCTGCTCTTCTACCTGGATAAACAACACAACACATTCGTCTGAGCGTGTCCTTTACCGCGTTCCGTACTCCTCGGATCTTCCAGCAATACAGAATTGGATTTACAGACGAGTTTAGGTAAACAAGCGTTATTGTAATTCTTTTAGGAAGAAGATGCGACGGGGAAAATGGATCTATTACAGCAGAAGTTATACCATATGGAAGATAACAAACCACTAATGTCAATTGCACCCACAGTGCTATGGACACTGTCTTTCTGTAGCGTTTTATCTTCAACTGAGTTCCATCTCCGTTCGGTTGTCCCTGGTGAACAAGGGCATGTCTTTGATGGCGGAGGGAACGGTAAATCTTCGTGTAACAGAGGGCTGAGGATAATAGAGTGGTGTAAATTATTGCAGAAATCACCCCTTGGGTTATTTTTTGTGACCAAAAGCGCCATAAAAAAGAAACTGACATGTTTAGAATCCAAATGCCAATCACGATATGCCGAGTCCGCCTCAAAGTTACCGTTTGTCTGTATCTTAATCCCAGCAAAAGAGCGAGAAGTCTGTCTACACTGATTGCAGTCAAGGTGCACAAAGACACTCCACTGAAGATTCTACCAAGTAAATCGTTTATGCTGACCTGCACAAAGGTGTAACAAAACTGTACTCCCTCCGGATACGCCATTGGAAGTAGCTGAATGACAAACAGTGGATGTGACAAGAGTCCAACACAAAGGTCTGTAACTGTTAGGCATCGATACAGGAGCTTTGACGGCGGATGAAGGGAAGATTCCTTGGTGAGAGCAATTAGGATCAGAATATTCCCCAGCGATGCCGTGATGGAGAGAAGAATATTGACAGCTGCTAGTGAATATAGATCGTGGTTTCCGTGTAAGGACGCCGAACAAGCCACAAAGTACACAGCCTCACTAAGATTTGCCATTTATATTCTTTTTTTCTTGACGTTGAGTAATTCAAGCTGACTAAGGCACATCAAACTGTTCCTCCCGAGTTTGTATTCTAAAAACTTCATTCGTTGGCTACTTGAATATATCAGGAATTATTAAACCAGATTGAGTGACGTTTATAGCTGATTTGTGTAATCGGAGCCGTTGATGAACATTTTGAGCAGAGTTTTGGCAAAACACAATTTTGGAGAAAACTTTGTCATTAGCCCAAACTTATCATTCAAAGTTCATTCGTCGGCTTGTGGTTCATTCGTTGGCTGCTAAATCAAAATAATCTGTTGTTTGAATATTTATTAATTAGGCGTTATTTAACCAGATTGAGTGAATGTTATAGCTGAAGTGTATAATTAAGTTGATGACCATTTTGCCTATAAAACGAAAAAAAACCGGAATGTTGGCAAAACCAATCAGGCAATGTTGTTTTATTCTCAGTTTCATAGTAAGTAAGTTATTTTGTGGAATGACGATTTTTTTATCATTAACCCAAACTTATCATTAATAACAAAGTTTCCTGTCTTTGAATATCTTTAGAGATTAAACCGGATTGTGTAACGTTGCATGATTGCGTGATTAATTTGCAGCTGGGTTAAGGATACGCCATTTTACATATGAATGAACATCGAGGTTTAGGTTTGTGTTAAAGGGACATTTTCCCGGCTGACATATCGTGTTTTCATCATTATGACCAGACGATTTTTTTAAGATTGCTTTATTATCTTAAAACATAAAGGAAAAGTCGCAAAAAATTGATAAAAGCAAATAAATGTTAACTAAAAAGACAAAATAGCGACTAACGAATTCCAAATTTAACAAGAATGGCAAATTTTATTTCTTGACCGCCTGTCACGAAATTAAATTTGATGAACTGTAATCCACTTTCATCCTGGTGATCCTGCACTTTATTTTCAAACTACTGCGTCTGTTTTGCTCTATAGAATCTTTTTATTCAATTTTTAAGTTGTATATTTGGTGGCATTTGGCGCCGGATATAACATGGAAATAAGCTAAACGAAATATTGTCAATTCGGCGGGACAGTGCCCTTTTAATAGACCAATTTCGATATATTAAAATTCATACTTGGCTTCGAGGCTTGGGGGAATAAAACAAAAGAAATGAATAATTCAACGCTAAACCTCAATGTGATTTCTTTTGTTTTATTCCCCCAAGCCTCGGAGCCAAGTATGAATTTTAAGATATCGAAATTGGTCTATTGGTTCTGATTTCGGTCATGTTGAACTGAATAAATTGTTTCCAGAAATAAGAACAATGACATCTGGTCTGACCAAAACTGATTATCCCATGATATTATTCAAAAACATTAATTTTATTTCTTTCATATTTATGTGAATAAGGTTTAAAACTTATTCAAAACAATTAAACCGATGCACCTGTTGGGTCTCACGAATGATGATTCAAAACTTTCAAAATACTGTTCTCAATAACTAAAAACGTTGCAGAATATTTCCTACATCTACATCTACATTTTATTGAGTCGATATAATTCCTTGCGGCGGGACACAAACCAACTGTACAAAACGATACTAACCTAAACTAGAAATCTAAATCTAATTTTTAATGTTAAATGCAAAACAAATCAAGAAGCTTCGACTTTAAATTAAAGTGGACAGTGACAATTTTCAACTAATTCAGTAAGTAGGCTATGCCAAAGTCTAATAGTTCTTGGAAATTAGACATCATTAGTTGCTTCATCTAATTTACATTAATTTTATAATTATGGCTCCAACTATTTTCCGAAATCAGTGTGTGAACGGAGGTAATTATTTAAGTCTATTCAATTAATCCACGCCTCATTTTGTACAAGATAGCCTGTCAATAGGATGACATCCTTTAAAATTCAACCATATCTTGTAGTTATTAGCTAGACAGTTTCCTGCTCGTTCGCGTATCAAAGGACACTCAATTAGTTCGATCAATTAGAGCCAGCAGCTTCATATCCGTCTACCTTTTGGTTAATTTACTTTAATGTATTTAAATTTCTCTTTTTCTTACAAAATGTTTGCGTCTCGATCTAACTCCATCTAACTGTCCCTGTCACCCTTATTTGATAACTTCATTTTGTTATTAAATGTTTAGTCATTTATAAATATCTAGCATTTAACTATATTTTAAGTTTCTTGGGTAGACGACTCGCACGGAGCTTCGCGTCCCTTTCGCGCCTTTTAACTTTAGTACATCTTATTTTGTAAGCTTGTGTCCCCCCCGGGGGGTGGGGGGGAGGGGGGGGGGGTACTCTGCAAATGTTTGGATGGGGGTGTGCCGCTGGGACTCTGAGACCCTTCACCTATACTAGACCATTTTAGCTGCATTTTGCAACCCTATTCTAGACTAAACACCGAAAACCCCTACCCTTTCCTAGACCTATTCCAGACTCGCTATTTTACAGAAACTCGTTCACTATCACAGTCTAAGATACCAACCAGGGGTCAGTAAAAATGCCGTACTGCCCGCCGTACTGATTTTTAAATGCAATTTGCCAGTAAACCTCGTCTAGACTAAATTCTTCACGCAACTGATCAGTTTCACGGAAAATGATACCCTATTCTAGACCAAAAATATCTGATTACTATACCCTATCCCAGACTAAACTGACTAAAAACGATACCCTTCACTGCAGCGGCCCATACCTATATAGCTCATCTAGAGTGTTTTCACATGACGTCATAAAAATTAAAAAATCTAAAGTATACATCCTACAAAGCTGTTTCTAACATGGTATGTGGATACCAGTGTTTATAATCTTTCACAAAATGTTCAGGTTTTAACGATGTTTCGTTTTCGATTTATAAAGGTTGTAAATGTGTCACGCAATTCGTCACGCTATTTCAGATTAGCCGTGAAAATAAACAAAATTGAACTAGTTGAACATTATTAATGAATTATAGATGCTTATAAGCCGATTTCATGCCTCTTATAGTGAATACAATATTTTGTGATGAGATTTTTGGTGTTATTAAGACTTTAAAGTCTTTAAATTTTTGGCCGCCATTTTGGTGTCCCCAAGTGGGACACCAAGATGGCCGCTCCATACATTTCCTACTGAAAATGTCTATACTCATTCGCCTATAACTCTTGAATGAAATGCTCTTGCGCTTCAAAATTTGGCCCAGCTGTGTAGTTGTAAACTCTCTACAATTCCATAAACATTTTAGAATCAAAAACTGCTTCTGAATTTTGATATGACGTCAGTGAAAACACGCTATGTGGGAGTACCCCCCAGTAAAGTTGATAAATAAATCTAACAAGAAATCAGTGTGATTGTGTCCTTTACTTCTTGTCTAACGTCTGTGATCTTCTAACAGACTGACACTTAGACATCAAGAGACGCGTTGGCAAGGAGCTGCAAGGAACTACTCGCACGCTTTCTTGCATGCTAAGATTATGAACTTCCTTTCACATTTAGTTGTCTTAAATTATAGCTTGCTCTTCTACCTGGACAAATTGCACAATACATCCGTCTCAGTGTGCCCTTCACTGCCTTCCGTATTCCCCGGATCTTCCAGCAGTATAGAATTGGATTTAAAGACGAGTTTAAGTAAACAATTGTTATTGTAATTCTTTTAGGAAGAAGATCGGATGGGGAAAAGGGATCTATTACAGCAGAAGTTATACCATATGGAAGATAACAAACCACTAATGTCAACTGCACCCACAGTGCTGTGGGCACCGTCTTTCTGTAGCGTTTGATTTTCAAAAAATATAGAATTCCATCTCCGTTCGGTTGTCCCTGGTGAACAAGATCTTTTCTTTGATGACGAAGGGAAAGATAAATCTTCATGTAACAGAAGGCTGAGGATAACAGAGTAATGCAAATGATGGCAGAAATCACACCTTGGGTTATTTTGTGTGACCAAAAACGCCACAAAAAAGGAACTGAGATGTTTAGAATCCAAATGCCAACCACAGTGTACTGAGTTCGCTTCAAAGTTACCGTTTGTTTGTATCTTAATCCCAGCAAAAGAGCGAGAAGCCTGTCTACGCTGATTGCAGTCAATGTACACAAAGACACTCCACTGAAGATTCTACCAAGTAAATCGTTTATGCTGACCTGTACAAAGGTGTAACAAATCTGCCCTCCCTCAGGATGCGCCATTGAAAGTAACTGAATGACAAACAGTGGATGTGACAAGAGTCCAACACAAAGGTCTGTAACTGTTAGGCATCGATACAGGACCTTTGACGGCGGATGAAGGGAAGATTCCTTGGTGAGAGCAATTAGGATCAGAATATTCCCCAGCGATGCCGTGATGGAGAGAAGAATATTGACAGCTGCTAGTGAATACAGATCGTGATTTCTATGTAGGGACTCTGAACAAGCCACAAAGTACACGTCCTCGCTAAGATTCGCCATTTAATTCTTGGCTTCGTGACGTTGAGTATTTCCAGCTGATTAAGACACATCAAACTGTTCCTACCGAGGTAGTATTCGTTTTCTTCAAGTTTATTCGTTGGCTACTAGATGAAACTAATCTGTTGTTTGAACACATATTAGGCATAATTAAACCAGATTGAGTGACGTTTATAGCTGATATGTCTAATCGGAGTTGATGACCATTCTGCCTATGAAAATAAATACATACAGAATTTTGGCAAATCACAATATTAGAGGAAATTGTGTCATTAACCCAAACTTGTCATGAATATCAAAGTTTCCTGCTTTGAATATTCATTAGAGATTAAACCGGACTGGGTAACGTGGATAGATGATATTGGCAGCTGAGTTGAGGATAGACCATTTTGCCTATGAATGAAGATCGAGTTTTTAATATAAAGATTATTAAAACAATCTGTCAACTGAGAAAAATTTTATTTCCAAACATGAGAACTAAGACATCTGTTTTGACCAAAAATGGAAAACGTCGTCAATGTCAATGTTAAAGAGTGCCTGCGTTTATTTAATTCTAAATTAAACAAACGGATATGTAGTTGCTGAAATTCTATCGTATTTATGTAAATAAAGTTTTAATCTTATTCAAAATAATGCACCTGTTATCGGTCTCACGCATGATGATTCACGATTCAAATTTTTTTTCAGTAGAAACGTTGCAAAGTCTTTTCTCGCGTCTTGTTAAAGCGAAGCGTTCTCCAACTCAAACCAGAAACACTAGACAACATAATTAACTTAATATCCCGACATGCCGTCGAACAACCAAACGGCGATCTTTTTCATACCGGGGATCAAAAATTTGGAACAATCTTTGTGATGAAATGAAATCAACAGACTCTGAGAGTTTATAGAAAACGAATTGCCAACCAACTACTTTATGACTAACCAATAAATTTGTGAATTAAGCTTATTTGTAAATATGTTTTTTCATTCATTGTATTATATTTTTATAATTTCACTTTTATATGTACACCTAATTGCAATAACGTTGTCATAGGAAAATGAAAAATGTAAAAACGAAAAATAAAAAAAGGCCAATAGGAATTAATTAGACATACAAAGTACATTCTCGCCGGATTTTAACAATTCTCAAAGCATGCACAAGAACTATAATGTTTAAGAACAGGTTTTTGCACTTTTTCTTTTTCGTAGTACACATGTAACAGTTATTCTCAAAGAATGACATCAACCGGGTAGCAACATATTTCCAACATGGACGGTTACCATATGATTTCAACTTTTACCAAGGTAAATTTCAAATAACAATAGCCGCTGCACGCTTAATTTAAATTAACAATAACCGCTTCACGCTTAATCGTGCTGCATGTCGCTGTGATGATTAAGCTAAGGGCCTGGTCGCACTACAGTCAAAAACAAAAATTAGCCCGTGCAAATATCGAACTTAAATTTGCTGGTGTATACTTGAAACATCTTTGGATCTTCCTCGAAAATATTCGGACCTATCTTTGGGGATCTCAAAACGAGAAACTTCCGTACAACCGTCGCCTAAACAATGTTTGCATACCTTCGAAAATCTTCAGTGCGCTCACTATGATATATAAGTCGGTATTTTGGGTATCAGAAAGTTTATACCGTGATAATTCACATACAGTAACATTCCAGTTTTACGGTGTCCCACTCTTCTTCTGTATCACAGACCCGAAGGGTATGCGGCTTTAACTTTTACAACACAGGTGTTGTCTGATTGTTTCCTTGACTGCTTGTCTCACTTCTCTGATCTTCCAGCAATAGTATAGTTTTTACTGTTTTAGGAGTAAATGATTAAAGATTAAAGATTAGAGGAACGGGTTTAGAGCCGAGTTTAAGTAGACAGATGTGATTGCAAATCTAACAGCAATGTTATGGGATGGGGAGTATGGATGCCCTATTGCAGATACTATGCCATACGGAAGATAACAGGCCACTAATGCCAACTGCACCCACAGTGCAGCGGACACTGTCTTTCTGTATCGTGCAATGGTTTGTGGAATTCTTCCTTCATTTGGTTGTCCTTGGTGACCATGGTCTTGAGCTTGACGGTGACGTAGCCAAAGGTATATCTTGGTGTAACAGAAGGCTGAGATTCCTAACATCAAGTAAATTATGGCTGAATAAACCCTTGCGATTTTTGTGTGTTCTGACAGAAAACGGTTCAAACAGGAAATAAAAATGTTCAGAATCCAAAAGCAAATAACAAGTTCTCGCGTTCGCCTCAAAGTTACCGTATGTTGGTATCCACGTAAATCCAGCAACAGAGCGAGAAGCCTGTCCACGCTTATTGCAGTCAATGTGCACAAAGACACTGCACTAAGCCTCTTGCCAACAACATCGTTCAGGCTTACAATGGTGTAACAAACTTGTAATTGCTGAAGCGCAATGGAAATCAACTGACTGACAAACAAAGGCTGTGAACAAACACCAACGAGGAGATCTGTAGCTGTTAAGCTTCGAAAGAAGAGTTATGAGTGTGGATGAAGTGAAGATTCCTTGTGAAGCGCAACATTTCAAGCTGCTAGCGAATACAAATAGTGATTTCCATGTAAGGATACCGTACAAGCCACAACTTGAACAGTTTCGAAGTAACCTTCCTTCTTGAATGTTAACGCGAAGAATTAAATATATAGAACAGTTAATGTTGACCAGTAGGCTTACAAAAATGTTTAAAGCCCTCGATGTTGATCGTATTCTTTTCTATTCTGGCAACGAAAAGGCTTAAAAACCGCTTAATTATTTATGTGAGATATATTAATTATAAGATTGAATGAAGTGTCGTTTAAAGATAATAAATGGAAGTGGATGGAGTTCCAGTTGATTGAAGTTGTCTTTTTTAAGATAGCAATTTTATCTGGAAGGACAGACAAGATATAAGAAGTCGCGAATATTCTTTTACGGTTGAGATTCATGAAAAATATCCCAGATTTCATTCCACAAAGCGAAATGCAAATTCACCTTTCGAGAGTTGATCTATATCAGTTGAAATACAATGTGTCACCAGTGACATGAAAAACAAATTGATATTGATTGACAATTTTTCATCATTTGATAAACTTTCATTGGACGAGCTTTTTTCGATAGCTCCCAGTACACGAACAACAAAATAAAATACACCTGCTAGCTTTCACGCTTCCTCATTCACAAATATGGATGGAAATAATGAATAACTAAAAGAAACGTACCCAACTCAGACTATCGCCACCTAGAATCCCACAAACTACTGATATTACTAGAGACACAGTCGAACAAAGTTCTTCAATTTTTTAATAAAGAAAATGTCACCTCTTTCACACAAAGTGACGAAAAACTATTCTTAGTAGAACCTTGAATATTGGACAGCAGCCTCTACAAATCCTCAGGAAGCTGAAATATTACCACTACCGCCAGAAACCAAACGAAAGTAGCACTAACAAAATTTAAAGTAAGGGTAAATTTTAAATATCGTACTAAGAAAGTTATAAAAATTAGTAAGCAAAATGTATTTTGTTTTAGCTTTCTTTTTGTTGTCAAATTTGTACGCTGTCTTTTGTATAGAAACTAAGCAACATTTAAACATTTTGAACTGTCGGTGTGAATGTGGCTTTAGTTTAACTAGGTTTCTAGCCTCTATCTTAAACGCATATGACTCAAACTACCTCGAATGGTAATAAAAATCAATCAAGTATCTTTTAGTAAAGATTTCACTCCAAATATTACGGGAGGTGAGGGGGTGTTTTTCTAAACCTGTTTTAACCAAAACAAATTTAAACATGAATAAGCATGTTTAAGCGTTGGTGTGAACGGGGTATAAAACATTTGGGGTTTACTCTGGCTATGTCACGATGATTGTGATCTTTATATTCTCATTATAGTTTGGCATGACACATATACAAATATAAAGTGCTCATTCTAAAACAACTACAGGCCTTAATAATATTTTGCTTATTCTATTCTGTTCTTATTCTAGTAACAGTCCGGTAACTTTCTTTTAGCCTTGGTTACAAGAAACATTCTGGATAGTGAATTTGTCTCAACCAGAATTCTATTTACGGTGTATAAATTGGCACGGTAACTTTCTGATACCCAATATACTGACTTATCCTAGTGAACGCATTAAACCGACTGAACTTAAAAAATGGTACGTGATGCGTGATGCCTACAGGTGTACTCGGGTTAATCAATTTCAAACATAGCTGCTGTAATTAAGTAACCCAACGTCAACACAACCGCGATTGAGTACATCACACTGTCCATGTAACGAGGGTTTGAAGAAAGTCAACAATAATCGTAGTAAACTCGCTCGCCAACCCACTTACTCAGTACTAATCAGAATAAAAGAAGAAGAAAAGAAACAAAAAATAAACGAAAACAATTTATCAAATTTTTCAATTAAAATTTCTTAAAACCCAGCCAATCAGAAGTACGCCAAAACTCATCTCGTTGTCAATAATCCCCATAACTGTCAATCTATTGTTTTAACATACATTATATCAATATTTCAACGACCGTTTATAATTTTAAAACCTTTTTCAACGCGGAATTTAATCATAACGCGAATCATGCTCAGAGGAAGTAAACCATTTTGAACAGCATTAGGTGCTTTATATCTTAAAAACTGGCCATACACCTGCAAGAAAAATGGAAAACGTTACAAAGGAAGGATACTTCAAAACAATCCAAGTTGTCGCTTGTGCGGCGTCCTTGCACGGAAATCACTATTTGTACACACTAGCAGCTTTGAATATTCTTCTGTCCATCACCGCAACACTGGGGAATATCCTCATCTTAGTTGCTCTGTTCAAGGAATCCTCCCTTCGCCCGCCATCAAAACTCTTGTTTCGATGTCTAACAGTTACAGACCTCCTTGTTGGTGTTAGTTCGCAACCTCTGTTTGCAGTTCAGTTGATTTCAATAGCACATCAGCGACTACAACCTTGCTACATTGTTCTTAGCTTAAATAATGTTCTTGCCAAAAGTCTTAGCGGTGTGTCTTTGTGGACACTGACTGCAATCAGCGTGGACAGACTTCTTACTCTGTTGTTGGGTTTAAGATATAGACAAACGGTAACTTTGAAACGAACACGAGGACTCGCAGTATCGTTTTGGATTCTCAACATTTCAAGTTCCATTTTGAATCATTTTTTGCATGAACTCGCGATAACCAAAAGGGTTATGTCAGCGTTCATTTACTGCTTGTTAGGAATCTCAGCTTTCTGTTACACCAAGATATACCTTAGGCTACGTCAACTTCAAGTAGAAGACCATCTTCACCAAGGACGACAGAACGATGGCAGAATTCCACTAAACATAACGCGATACAGAAAGACAGTATCCACTGCACTGTGGGTGCAGATGGCATTAGTGGCCTGTTATCTTCCATATGGTATTGTTAGTGCTATAAGTAATCCATATTCTCCATCCCATAATCTTGCTGTTAGACTCACATTAACTTTTGTTTTACTAAACTCATCTCTTAATCCAATTCTGTACTGCTGGAAGATCAGGGGAGTGAGACAAGCAGTAAAGAACACAATCCGACCTATTTGGTGTTTCTTTTGTCCGGGTAGAGCAGCGAACTTTAATGTTGGATAAGTTCTCACGAAAGAAAATTTATAATTTTGTTATAAAAATTATTTATATTATTTGCTTTCACACGAAGAGTTGATGACGACCGAAATAATGGCTGCGTAGGAAACTATAAATTCATCGATTTATGCGAAATCCAAATAATTAACGGTAAAAAAGAGTTTCTAACACTAAGTATATATATCTCACTCAAAGGACACAGTTGAAAGGTATATGTTTCTTTGATATTGTATTTGTTTCATAAATGGTCAAAAAAGCACGACAGAGAGCCATTGTTTTCATCTATTTAACAACATTTAATCCGAACAAATAAAATGTCACGTTTCGCTTCAAGTCAACTTTCAACACTTGGCTGGTATCAATAGGAGCCCTATTACATGATATGATAAAAGCGCGTGTCAAAAATATGTAAAATAAAAGGTAGAAGTAAATAAAAATAGTTAAACATTACATGTGATTAAAAACAATCTCGTAAATACTAAAATATTATTTCAAAAAGTAGGGAAAAAGCTACATGCAGGTGTTATTAAAAAAATGGTAACCGAGTCTTATAATTTACGATTAACCCTGGGCGGGGGCGGGGGGGGGGGGGGGGGGGGGGGGGGGGGGGGGGGGTGGGGTTGGCATTGTGCCACCCCTCGTTAGTTCAAGAATATTATGGCTTTGACAATGAAACCGGTTCGCACAATGGAACGATGACCTCATATGACGTAGTTATTAGGTAATTAGTTATACGGCCGCCATCTTGGATTTCTGAAATTTTTCAAAACCTCTTAAAAACCGTCCAAATTGACTCAAAATTGATCGTAACCAATAAATAAACGCTAAATGACGTTAAAATATGAAAGTTATACCAATAAACATTGTTTTTCTTCATTCAAAAGTAAAAATATGCAAATTGCAAAAAATATGGTTGTCAAAATCTTGTTGCTATGGAAACATGAAGTCACGTGATCAATTAAATGTCATTTCAAATTGTTGCCAGATGTATTTTAGGAAAAGTCACAAAGTTTAATGGCGTTTGAATACATATTAAGAAAGTTATGAAAGTTGAAAGTTAGCGCGGGCCCAATTCCAAAAAAAAAAACAGTTAGGTCTTATCTAGTAAAATGTTGTTTCTATGTCTAGTGTTATGACTATTAATGCCACGATTTCTTACAAAATAATCACATAAATATGGGAGATAATAATGGTCCCGTAATATAAAAGCATATTTTTAAAGAAGTGTCATATAACCATTTCATTGAACTTATAATTTATAACCCAAAAATGTAATGAGTTTCTCTTTAGACTATAAATATGATATCTACGTTTACTTATTAAATTGCAGTTCAGTAAACAACTTCGCTATTTAATATTTGTTTTAGTCAGGGCCCGCGCAGGGGCAGGGGCAGCCCCCCCCCCCTCCACCCTACTTTCTGTGCAAATAAATGAATACATAGTACAGAGTCGGCACCAATGCATTTTATTTCTAAAATATGTCTTGATTCTTTGGATTAATAAAATATGTTAAGATTACTGTGAAGTAAAGTTAGATACATTTTAACCGTTTCTAGAGTCTCCCCCCTCCCTCCCCCCCCCCCCCCCCCCCCCCCCCCCCCCCCCCCTCCCCACTTGAAAAACTGCTCTGCGGGCCCTGGTAGTTGAATCACATGCAATTACCTGAGTGATTGCATTTGTATGATATAACTGAACGGTGATAATTAATTCTTATGTTTTGAATTAAAGTGACCTCTCCGTTTTGGCTCAAATTTTTAATAGTACAAACTCTATGTATTCTTACAATCTAAGAAACTCAACACATAATTTATTTGTACCAAGACCGTATACTGAGGCTGGAAAAAATAGCTTCCACTATAGAGGGGCGGTTCTCTGGAACAGTCTATCAAATACTATTAAAGGACAGACAAGCCTGAAATCGTTTATATCACATTTGTAATTTAGTATAATTTTAATGACCATATTTATTTAATATTGTATTTTTTATTGCATGATTTTTGCACGGCTCTCTGGAAGAGCATTTTTATGAATGGGATTCCGTGATTAAATAAAGATGATTGATTGATTGATTTTATGTACGTTTCCTAAGTTTGATTTTAGTCTTGTTGTTCTTGTTAGTCTTGTTCCTGTCCGTTTTCAATTTTCTGCAAAAATGGCGCGAAGGGCTTGTCCCTTTTGCTGCTGTTTTTATAAAGGCTCTGAAACATGTTAAATATAATTCTTTACCTCCATCCAGTCTTTCTCGTTTCGAGTGAATTCCTTTTATCAAATATCCCTTAGTTTTCACAAATTTATATAACTGCCTTATTAATTGTTTGTCTACCTGTTTTTTGTCGAGAAAACAAATATATAGCCTTTCGTTTTCCCAAATTTATGGGTGGGGTGGGGCAGATCAGATGAGATTAACAGTGGACCGATAGCGGTTGCCTCAGGCGTCTCCATGAGCTGATGTATGTAAAGTGCCATGAGACATGTGATATGTGCGCCATAGAAAACAATAATTAAACATAATTTCCGTTCAAAATATTTGGGAAAAAAAACTATCGAGAGTATTCAGATGCCTTTCTTTGAAGATTAAAAAATAAGGATCATACAAATTTGATAAGTTTGAACGGAAAAAGTTATTCTAACCCCTATCTTAGACAAAAATAAGTTTTTTTTTCTCGGCGCATCATTGCTCCCCACAGAATATACTCTATCTGATAACTTTAGCTGTAACCTTTTCTGGGGGAGACTCCCATACAAAAATGACGTGGTACTATGTATTATGTTTTGCGAACTGTTCGCGGCTCTAACTTTTAAAAAAACAACTGTCTTATTGTATCCTTCACTGCTTTTCTCACTGCTCTGATCTTCCAGCAATGGACAAATGCATCTAGACTCTAGTTTAAGTAGACCAAAGTTATTGCAAGTCTAACAACAAGGTTAAGCGCGACGGGGAATATTCAGTAAAATGTGCTACATCAGAAACTATACCATACGGAAGATAACAAGCTACTAATGTCATCTGCACCCACAGTGCAGTGGACACTGTCTTTCTGTATCGCGCTATGTTTAGTGGAGTTCATTTGTTGCAACCCCTCCCCCCCCCCCCCTTGCGTTTTTGCGATGTTGCAATATTTCGGAAATATTTTACATCTAATAGATAGCCCGCGATGTGCTCTACAAGATAAGGTAAACATTATGGGCTGGGGCGCTGCTGGGGTCTGTGACGTCATCCAAGATGGCCGCCATCTTGGATTTTACTAAAAATTCAAATTTATCGGAAAAATGCGGAAATTGCAAACATTGTTTGCTAGAGTTGCACAATAACGTACAATTAAACATTTTGATGCTTTTGGTAGCATTTTATATGTTTTGTCGCTGAAAAAAAGGTGAAAAACACGCATTTTTCTTCAAAAATGGGTTGACCACATGTTACTTATGACGTCATATCTCGTTACCATAGCAACCGGTTATCGCCAAACTTTACCAAAATGTGTCTCAAGGATAAATAAACAGCTACTGGAAACGGTATGTGCTAATCTTAAATGGTCTTGAAAATATCGGAGAAAAACTACCCCCCCCCCCCCCTCCTTGTACGTCCGAGGGTTAAGAGCAGTGGAGGTAAAGTGGCACTGGTTACACGAGTTCTCCAGTACGCTCGTGGTGATCATTCTTGAATCCCACGAGAAACCCAAGAGAAAGTTAACGAGGAAATGAGTTCCAGTGCAAGCAACTCGGATTCGCAATCAAGTGATTCGGAAGTGGAATCGGATGGCTTTGTTGAACACTGCTTCGAGGTCATGTTTGTTCCAGATACGGATGTTCAACAAGTCAACTTGTAGTATTGCTGTATATTCACGTCTGGAACAAACATTACCTCGTAGCATCAACAGGTGGGTGTATATTAAGAAAATGCTGGGTATTTGTATATAAAAGGTGTGTGAAGGGGGGTGGGGTGTCATACAAAATTTCTGACTAATCAGAGGGGGGGGGGGGGGCAATAACTAAATCCACTCATTTAGAATGGGGGTATTACCTATTATTTTCTTACTTGAAGCCCATTTTCCAACCCCCCCCCCCCCCCCCCACTCCCCCCTCATGATAATTATTGCACAGTCGCTAAGGAAATGTTTAGAAACCAAAAGCAAATTACAATTGCACGCACTCGCCTCAAAGTCACAGTTTGTTTGTATCTTAACCTCAGCAACAGAGCCAAAACTCTGTCTACGCTGATTGCAGTCAGTTGTGTCCAAAGACACTCCACTGAATGCACTAATGATTTCATAGCCCACAACGGTGTAACAGAGTTCTAGTCGCTGATGTGCTACAGAAATTAACTGAATAACAGAGGTTGCAAAAAAAAACACCAACAAGGAGGTCTGTAGCTGTTAGGCATCGAACAGGAGTTTTGAGGACGGAAAAAGTGAAGATTCCTTGCGAAGAACAACTAAGATGAGGATATTCCCTAGTGTTGCGGTGATGGACAAAAGAATATTCAAAGTTGCTAGTGAGTACAAATAGTGATTTCCGTGTAAGGACTCCGAGCAAGCAACAACTTGAATTGATTGGAAGTACCCTTAAAAGGTGGCTGAACACAGTTTCACTATACCTACATTGTGTATACGTCCTTCATTGTCATTTTAAAACCACTAAAGTTTGGGCTCCCAAAATTGGTGAGGCATGCGATAAAGCAACAAGCTTTATATTTTGATATTTTTGTTGAGCTTTCAGGGTGTTGCCATGGCAACACGGTGGTCGTTTACTTTCAGAAAATCTAGTCATTAGATTTTGTCCGTCATTTGTCTCCAGTAAACTCGTAAAAATATTCGCATGTTAACACTGGTCTCATGTAATTTTGACAGAGGGATCTTCCGTAATTTGCGATTTAATATGTTTGCTTTTTGTAAAAATCGCCTTTGTTACATTTCAAATATTTGATAGCAGGTGAGTTCGGCATATTCGGAACTATTATTGTGCCAAATTTCATGAAATTCTAACGAGTGGTTCCGTAGAAATCAGCACGTTTTCGAGGAAAGTCGCTAAAACATCCAGTCACAATTTTTTGGTCAACTGCGCATACGTTTCATTTGACTGGGTTCTCGATCCAAAGACAAAAGCGACCAAAAAGGCAGTGTATTTTTCAATGGTTCTATATATTATCTATTGATTCAACAAACATTTTTTACGAACAACAAATTGTTTGATTTTAAGACGAAAAACAACATTTTCGCGATCCACACTCAGAAAAATAAAATGATCGCTGAATAGGCGCCACGTTTGTTTTTCTCAAAACTCTGCGCGCGCTGACTCACATAAGCAGCTGAAATTGAAGAGCGCGCGCAAACTGTGTTCAGCCACCTTAAAGCAATTAATGCTGTTCTATCCGTAAAAGAAATTGTTCACTTCCTCTCGAAGGTTTAGGGCCAGTGCTCAAGATATGAAACAACAAACGCTGTTCAATAAATCAGTTGCTTCTCCGATAGCGTGATCGTGATTGCAAACGTCTGGGTGAAGGTTGTACGAACGTTTCTCGAATTAAGGATTACCGAAGATATTTTAAGAGCTCCGAATTTTTTTCCAGAAAGATCCAAAGATGTTTCAAATATACACCAGCACATTTTAGTCTATTAAAATATAGTAAGATGAAAAAGGAAGGAAATGTGAAAATATGGATATCGTGACTCTTGTTATGAAAACAATTTAATCGTTGATTAGAAAAATTCATTATCCACAATCCGGAAGATACCATACCAAGATAAATATATTGACTAGTGGTTCCTAATGGAAGGTAAAGTGCTGAAAGCAGATGGTCTAGTTATAAAACATCATACTTCTTAACTACCCGAAAAAAATATTGGAAGGTATTCGGTAGTAATGTCCAAAATTGATTGTAGTAAAGAGGAAGGAATGTGTTTATTAGCAGATGCAGTAAGTCTTCGGTGTCTTTTGATTTAGGTATTTGGAGTCGAAATATGTAGGCCAAATAAACTAACGCGTACAAGAAGAAGAACAATGACAACAAAGCTAAGCGTGAATAAATGTCTTTTAATGTATATGTTTGCGACCACAATGGGTTGTTTGGCGCATTGGCCACCGAGCGCATTCGCTCAGTTCGTTTTTCTGCGTCCACAATGATCGTTTGACACACTGGCCACCGAGCACATTCGCTCAGTTAAGTTTGTTTGTCACAGATCAGAGCAAATCGGCTCAACTCGTGATTCGGTTTGTAGATCATTTTTATGTCGCTCCTTTCGCATGATTTGCAATCAACGATGCTTTGAAAGAAGACCGAACAACTCCTTAAGTGACACGGTAGCAGAGCAGTACAAATTATACTTACCAAATACAGAAAGTTACTCGAACACGTCAGGTCGCGAAGGGAAAGCACGTGTTTGAGCCAGCGTTGTAATGGTCAACTGTGCTGTTGAACCGCACGAAACCCCACGAAACCAAGGCAAAATGTTCCACTAACAGATGTCGAGAATGAAACTGGTATCTGAGTTAAATAGAACCTAAGCCATTGTTTGCGCATTGAACCCCACTTCTCCCGAAACGGAAATTTAATCCCTCTCCTGTCCTTTTTAAAAGAGTTGTTCTAAACAAGGTACGCCGAAATGAATACTCCTGAAAGTGACCGATTTGCTTCATACTGAGAGAATGAAAGATTAGATCAGAGTTGAGTTGCTGGCTATAAACCTTGCAAACTCTCCAAAGGTGATAATAAAATTAAGGTTCTACAAAGCGCCAAAACCGTTTACCGTTTTGCCGTTATGGGTGAATAACATAAATTAACTTAACAGAAACAGTTGTCCAACTCTTTTTGAATACTGAGATTAAAACCTTGCTGATTTAGAAGATTTTCGTAACTTCCAGTTCCATGAACGCAGGCAATCTTTAAACCACTCTGAGTTAGTGGACTGTAAGCCGAGACATGGGTGCGGACCCACTAAACGGCTGGACATCTACCCTAGGGTCAGTAACAGATAATCTGGTCATTTTAATTTATCAACTTAATAACATCAGTCCTTGCAGCATGACCGAGCTCCATAATTAATTTTTTTGTATAATGTTATTATACACACATATAATTAATTGATTTCTTACTCAAAACACGTTCATTCTTAATCAAAATGGTCATCAAGCAGCAGATATATATATCGGCTATTTTAATTGCTGATTGTCCCCATGAAGCGAATTCTCACTAAAACCTCGTTCATGCATCAGCACAATGTGCATTGACTTGGCAGCAGATATCAGCTATTAAGATCCACCAACCTAACGTAATCTGTGTAGTCTTATAACATTTAAAGAAAATGGTATTGAAATTTTCACGACCAGAGCAAAAGACTATTGATCTATAAGGAGAGAACTATCTGAATAATACGAGGAACGTTTAGTTATTCTTAAGCGTGGTTTTCATATTTCGGGAACATCCCACTGATCAGTAATTTCGCTGTTTCCCAACCTCCCAAACGTTTCAGATATTGGATCGAAGTGTCGGTGTAAAGTCAGCGATGATTAAATAAAGACGTGAACAAAGTCCCCCATACCGATTTGTTGGCGCTTGGTTTTACCAATTAGATCCTTATCACCGACGTCCAAGACAGTCAAAATTTATTTATTAAGTCGGGAATTATCCGGGAATGAGGCGGGGGAATGATCGCCGACGATCGCAGTAGATGCGTCGAGAAAATGGAAACGCTCCTGATTTTCCCGATTCCTCCCCGACCATCGGATATCTACGATTTCGTGTTTTCCAAGTCAGCAAAAATGTCAAAAATAATCGTAGTAATCTCGCCCTCCAACCTACTTACTCAGTACGATTAATCAGTATTTTAATATCAGTAATTAATCAGTATTTTCATATTAATCAGTATTTTAATATATAATATTTCAGTATTGTGTTCTTAAAAAGAAGACGAACGTAAACAAGACCAAACTAGAATCCATTGTTTTAAATACATTATAAATATTTGAACATCCGTTGATAATTTTAAAAGCCTTTTCAACGCCGAATTCAATAATAATACGGATCAAGCTCAGAGGAAGTAAACCATTTTGAACAGCATTAGTTGCTTTATATCTTAAAAACTGGTCATACACCTTCAAGAAAAATGGAAAACGTTACAAAGGAAGGATACTTCGAAACAATCCAAGTTGTTGCTTGTATGGCGTCCTTGCACGGAAATCACTATTTGTACTCACTAGCAGCTTTTAATATTCTTCTGTCCATCACCGCAACACTGGGGAATATCCTCATCTTTGTTGCTCTTTTCAAGGAATCCTCCCTTCGCCCGCCATCAAAACTCTTGTTTCGATGTTTAACAGCTACAGACCTCCTTGTTGGTATTAGTTCGCAACCTCTGTTTGCAGTTCAGTTGATTTCAATAGCACATCAGCGACTACAACCTTGCTACATTGTTCTTAGCATAAATAATGTTCTTGGCAAAAGTCTTAGCGGTGTGTCTTTGTGGACACTGACTGCAATCAGCGTGGACAGACTTCTCGCTCTGTTGCTGGGTTTAAGATATAGACAAACGGTAACTTTGAAAAGAACACGAGGACTCGCAGTATCTTTTTGGATTTTCAACATTTCAAGTTCCATTTTGAACCATTTTTTGCATGAACTCGCGATAACCAAAAGGGTTATGTCAGCGTTCATTTACTGCCTGTTGGGAATCTCAGCATTTTGTTACACCAAGATATACCTTAGGCTACGTCAACCTCAAGTAGAAGACCATCTTCACCAAGGACGACAGAACGATGGCAGAATTCCACTGAACATAGCGCGATACAGAAAGACAGTATCCACTGCACTGTGGGTGCAGATGGCATTAGTGGCCTGTTATCTTCCATATGGTATTGTTAGTGCGATAAGACATCAATATCCTCCATCCCATAATCTTGCTGTTAGACTCACATTAACTCTTGTTTTACTGAACTCGTCTCTAAATCCATTTCTCTATTGCTGGAAGATCAGAGGAGTGAGACAAGCAGTAAAGGACACAATCCGACCTATCTGGTGTTTCTTTTGTCCGGGTAGAGCAGCGAACTTTAATGTTGTATAAGTCCTCACGAAAGGAAATTTATTATTTTGTCGTAATACATAACCTTTCCGCATGATTATTTGCCTCCACGCGAAGAGTTGATGACGACCGAAATAATGGCTGCGTAGGAAGCTATAAAGTAATCGAAATCTGAAATAATTAACGTAACATTTACATGTTTAGATCCTTTAGTAAAAAAGAGTTTCTAACACTAAGTATCTCACTCAAAGTACACAGTTGAAAGGTGTATCTTGGACATTGTATTTTTTTTTCATAAATGGTCAAAAAGCAAGACACAGGGCCATTAATTTCATCTGTGTAACCGCAATTAACCTGAACAACTATAAAATGTCATGTTTCATTTGATGGTAATAAAAAAGCACATTTTTTTTTGTAATTTATTAACTTTTATTAGTTTTTCACACTTAAGTAATAAATACAAAACAACGAATTACAATGTTACAACAAATTACACTAGTAAATTAAACTCAAAAACTACCAGTTACAAAAAGACAATATTACATATGCACTATCATAAATCAATCAATACATTCTCTACAACACTAAAAAACGGTGAATATATACATCAGTAAAACAAAAAAGATAGAGGGACACACATGAGGGACACTCCAACTATGAGCTAACAAATGGCACAAGCTTCTCCCATTTCTTGAAGTGTTTAGTTAATTTGTTCCGCCTACTTGCTATTGTTTTCTCCACTTGATATACAGCCTTAATCTTGGCACATTTTAAAGAAAATGTCATATAGCCATTTTATTGAACTTATAATTTATAACCAAAAAACGTAATAATAGTGTATCTTTAGATTAAGATACGATATCTACGTTTACTTATTATCATGCCAAAATATTGACCCCTCAGACGAGACATTTGCTCCGGGCGTGCGCTCTATTGTTTTGCTTTTGGATTTCTATTGTTTTGGCTTTTGTTTTAGGTTGAAAAATGGTATGCATAACTAATGTATGACGTTATACGGAAATCTTTCCGATATCAATACTATCTTTCTTGTTTATGTATATCCTTGAAGCGCGGGGTTTCCTCAGTTGATAGCCGTGATTTCCGCTTTCCTTCTGATTTTCTTCGTTCTCACCGCTAGGCTATGCACTGACAGACGAGCAAGCGAACGAAAACACGATGCCGACCAAAGGAAGCCAAAATGCACTCAGTCGAAGCATCGTGCGGCTGAAAATTCCAAAATGACGGAGGTTTTTTCGCTCGAACCAAGGCAAATTTCCCACCAAAATGTTTACTAGATTCCAGTCTTTCCAAAACCGGGTGTGGATGTTGACAATTTTGCGCCTGTTAAAGTGCACATGAAGTTCCATTTTAACTAATAGTATGTTTTGTTTTAGGATTTAATGTTGTTTATGTCACCTTTATTTCATTTTTTTCTTTTTTTTTTTCGTTTTCCTCTTTTTGCATCCACTATTTTTAGCGGTTTGAAAACTCACGCCGGGGGCCTAAAATTTGCGACATTTTGAGCGCGGCCAAAAAGGTATTTGTAACATCATTCGTGTGTTCGATCAGAAGATCAAACAACAAAAAACTTGCGGAGAAGGAGACGAACCCGGGGCTAAAATACTCATCGCTTTCAGTCATATTCAATCGAAATAATCATTCCCCAAGTTGCCAAAACTCCACTGTAAAACGAGTGACGCGCTCAGTAGTAAACATACTAATGACGTCATTAGTACCCAGGTCCTTGTCTAATATGCCCAACTTGCGTCGCTTGTTAAAATACGTTTCCACCACTTGAAGTGACTTACTTTCCCATCAAAATAATTCTTACAACACCTTTTTTCAGATTGCCGAAAAACAAATAGAAGAAACATTTCACTTCTTGTGCACTTTAAAATGAATTATAACGCTTAAAGCGATGACTGCGCGATCGAACTCCATACAAGCCTTTATGCGAAATTGCCAGGAACCCATAATCCCGGAGCGTGCAACTGTGAAACGGCGTTTTTACAAGTAGGTTTTTTTTTAGATAAGCCTTTCCCGCGAATGGTTTCGGAAAGCCAATCACAAGCAATTGCATAATTAATAACTATTCACATACTCACATAGCGACTGGAAATCAGACATTCACCACACAGGAGGAATGTGAACATGTGAATAGTTATTGATTATGCAATTGCTTGTGATTGGCTTTCCGAAACCAATTCGCGGGAAAAGCTTATCTAAAAATAAACCTACTTGTGAAAACGTCGTTGCACGAATTTATGGTAGTTGCACGCTCCGGGTAATGGGCTCCTGAAATTGCTCACTTCAAGGTCAAAATGACGGTACTTTTTTTTAAATTATTGAAATATTTTAACGTTTCTGGATAGTATTATAACCATAGTACTGAAATCCGAGTGTGGATTTCAGAAAGTAACTCAGAAATGCGCGAAATTTTGATTTTTCCTTTAAAAAAATGACCTTTTTTCTATGATTTAAGGGTCAAATTGGGAGCCTGGTGACGAGCGAAAATACTATATAGGCAAATGTCACTCAACTTTTTGCCATGTTAACTCTCTCTAAGGCGGACACCGTCGGGACTGGCCCCAACTGTCCGTCTTAGAGAGTTGCCCGGCTTATAGAGAGTCGAGGTAACCTGACACCAGTAATTCAGAGATAATAAAGATTCGATAAGCTGAACCTATGCATAATGAATACACGTCTGTTTTAAGTCTATTTAAAGTCGTTTACACACATGTATAATGGGGGTTCTGTGATATCCAAAACTAAGCTATTTTATCCCCCCCACCCCTCCCCCTCCAAAACAACCGGTTTAACCGGCCCAGATTACCCACTTTGAATGTTTGACGCGAAAAAAAATGGAAGATTGCGCCTGTAACCGTTTTGTTGATGGAGAAATCTGTTAAAAATATTATGTGCTAGGACGATCCTTGCACTAGGATCATTCGAGCGCGACATCTTTTCTGTTTCAGTTTACATGCGAATTAAGGGTTGCACGCTAGGCTGATCCTGGCGCTAGGATCATCCTATCTGAGAGGCCTAGGTAGAATGGTCCTAGCGCTAGGATCATCCTAGTGCCGCATTTTTGCATGTAAACCAAATGAACCTTAATTCTAGGATCATCCTAGCACTAGGATCATCCTCTTTTCGTGTTTAAATCTTTTGTTAAATAATTCCGTCATTTGGTAGCCAAGAGGCAAAATACTCGCTTGAAGTAAATCAAACAATGTCCTCGGCCGCCCATAAACTTCTCTCCATTTATAAACTGCTTCGCCATCTAGTTGCAGGTGAAACATCGGGCAGTTTTCATCAATAAAAGGAGGTACCACATGAATGAGTTATGGATTGATCGGGTTTTCGAAGAGCTCTAAAAAAAAACTCCCGCCACTGGCGTTTTCCCATTCTTCTTTGCGAAGCCTGCGTAATATAAATGCATAATTATTATTATTGGTATTATTATTGCGCGATCTGGTCGTCGGCAGTTTTCGAATGAATCAGCTGGTGGACCGAGATCAGTTTTAAAATTCGCGGCAATTGTGAACTATTTTACAACTGAGCGGTTTTCTTGAATGGGTATTGTTTGTCAGTTGCCAACCATTGTTATTCAGTCGTGGGCTTTAAAGTGTATATGACAGTGATTTTTTTTTATTTGCTTGATCGAATCTACATGATGTTGTGATAAGAAAATGGAAAAAAAATTTCGATATCGATTTTTCTTCTCTGCGTTGTAGCCGTCTAAAAACGTGAAATTTCAGTTCCGGTTTGTTACAAAACCGCGCAAGAAGAAAGACTGGAAATAGTCCGCTGTGACGTCAATACAGGAATGCCGGTGTCGAGGTTTCTCTGTTCCTCGCATTTTTTGATGCGCCCTGACGAAAAAAAATGGTTCTATTAAGGTGTGTTGTCTATGGTTGTAGCAACACGCACCAAAAGCGGAGGAACTTTAAGCGGCCTTAATATTACTGATGGTGTCTTCATAGATGCATGTTTTCGCATGTGTTCTTGGAATCAGGTAAACGCCACGAACTCACATAATGCTAGTTTCCACAAATCAAAACTTACCATGAAAACGAAAAAACCGTTGGCGTGGGGTGTGTGAGTACCTCTTCCAACGAAACTGTCCAAAGCCTCCGCATCCATCACATTTGTCTTCTTTATTGTTTTTGACAGCAACAGTGTTTTCAAAATACCCTTTGCGATACTGTAGCGGATACTTCTGTTCTGCTTTTGTGCTTTAAGCTTTTCGAATACAAGCTCTAGCTTTTCCCGGAGGTTTGCGCGATAGAGTTCGTTTCCATATTGGTGGCCCTGCGCGCACGAAGCAAGATGATAGCATGTTGGTTCTGCAGCTTCGTAAGCTCTACCTCGTATTTTTTGCCGCTTATTGCTAATTGCTTGGGCGGCTGACAGTTGTAAAGCAAAACCATATGATGCCCGATTTAGGGTGTTAGCTCTATTGTACATTGTACACATTCATTGTATTAGGTAAAATTATGTATTCTAATATATTCTATGGTATTGTATTCTATTGTATTGTCGTTCTTTTGTGCTCTAATATTCTATTGTTTTAACAAAAGAATAAGTGTTACCCCTAAATCGCGCATGGTATAAGCAAAACATTTATCAAAACGTGCTCTCATGTTTCATATTTCCTATTGAACATTTGTTTAACTGCATGCCTAACATAACAATGAGTCGACGTCCGCGGGCCGGCCAAAATTGTCTTCTATTGCCAACAATTTTAAGCTGAATGGTGTCGTCAAAAGCCCACAAAACAGTTGCGAAGTTATTTTAATTTCCTTCTGCGAACATATGGAAATGATTTTGCCGTTTTCTAACAAAGATTGGCTGATACAGTTTTTATCCGCTGCAAGGTCGACGGTCTTGTTTTTCACGCACGGGTGGAAAGTAAAAATTATACTATAGATGGTTTTCACTCACGTGACCTTCAGTCCTGTGGGACTCAAATGACAAAGGCCATGGCGGCCATGTTGGTGCACATAACAAAAGAAGTTCATTAAAATTCTTTTGAAATGATATATATGAAATAAATCATATATGAACTGCGGAAATGAAATCAAATGAAGAATGATCCTCGCAGTTGTGAACGCAATAGCGAAGCGCACAATTACTATTTATAGAACTAAAACTCAGACAAACAAACCAAAAGTGACTCTCAGGGGATTCCTAATAACGAATTTCTATTGTCAGAAATGCAAGAATAAACAAGAATAAATTATAAACTCAGACAAACATGAGTACTGACGTCATTTGTGCGCTTTGCTATTTAAGCAATTGCGAAAAGAAGCCTGAAAAAAATTCAGGACTTCAACGGGGTTCGAACCCGTGACCTCGCGATACCGTATGTGTGCACCAACATGGCCGCCGTGACGTAACGTGCAGCCAGTTTATTTCCTATTTTTGCCGAGAATCCTTTTGTCTTGGCGTTGCACAATAGGATTTCATGAAGCCTTTCCAGAGCAGGATGAAGTTTGATTTCTTAAAAAAAACACATTCATTCTTAATCAAAATGGTCATCGACTTAGCAGCAGATATATATCGACTATTTTAATAGCTGATTGTCCCCATGATTTAATTGAATTTTTATTAAAACCTTGGCAGCAGATATCAGCTATTATAAAGATCCACAAACTTAACTTAATCTGGGTAATTGTCTTTTATTATCTAAAGAAAAGGGTATTTAAATTTTTCACAACCTGAACAAAAGACCATTGAAGTAGAAGCTATGGAGAGAATTATCTGTATAATTACGAGGAACGTTTAGTTATTCTTAAGCATGGTTTTCATATTTCGGGAAAATCCTACAAAACGGTAATTTCGCTGTTTCCGATATTGGATAGAAGTGTCGGTAAAATCGGCGATGATTAAATAAAGACGTGGCCAAAGTCCTCCATACCCATTTGTTAGCGCTTGGTTTTACCAACTAGAGCCTTATTACCGAGCTAAACATATCACCGACTTCCAAGACAGTCAAAATGTATGTTTCATAAGACGGAAATGATCCGGGGGAGGGGGAGGGGGAGGGGGAGGGGGAGGGGGCGGGGGAATGATCGCCGACGATCGGAGTAATCTGGGATGCGTCAGCAAAATGGAAACGCTCCCGATATTACCGATTTATCCCCGACCATGGGATGTCTACGATTTCGTGTTTTCACAAGTCAGCAAACTCTGGGACGGTCGGGAAACCGCGCCGTAATCCTCGATCGTCTTGAAAAATGGTACGTGTGATGCCTGACAGGTGTACTCGTTAATCAATGTCAAACATAGCTTCTCTGAATAAATAATCTAACGGCAAGGCAACCGCGATTCAATACATCACACTGTCCATGTAACTAAGGTTTGAAGAATGTCAACAATAATCGTAGTAGACTCGCCCACCAACCCGCTTACTCAGTACGAATCAGTATTAAAGAAGACGAACAAAACAAAAAAGAAACGACAACTTGACGTCAGAAATGATTTATCAAATTTTTTAGCCAATCATAAGTACGCTAGAACTCATTTCATGGCCATTAATCCCCTAAACTGCCAATCCATTGTTTTAACATACATTATATACCTAATTCAATAAAGGTTGCTTTGACAATTGGTCATTGGTAATTGGTCATTGGCATTTGGGCATACGGAACACAATGCAATGCTTTGCTTGAGTGACCGCCAAACAATAGCTTCCCAATGCCCAATTACCAAAGACCAAAGCAACCTTTTCGAATTAGGTGTAAATAATTGAACAACCGTTTATAATTTTAAAAGCTTTTTCGACGCCGAATTTAATCATAATGTCGATCATGCTGAGAGGAAGTCAACCATTTTGAACAGCATTAGTTGCTTTATATCTTCGAAACTGGACATACACCTTCTAGAAAAATCAAAAACGTTACAAAGGAAGGATACTTCGAAACAATCCAAGTTGTTGCTTGTACGGCGTCCTTGCACGGAAATCACTATAGGTGGTTTTCATGTTACGTCATCGCCGCCATGCTGGTGGACATAAACAATAGTTCTCTCATTAGCTCCTTTTGTTCGTCCACCAGCATTTGTTCGTTTCACTATTGTTATCTATGTCTCTAGAGATTGATTGCAAACCACCTATTTGTACTCACTAGCAGCTTTGAATATTTTTCTGTCCATCACCGCAAATAATTACACTGGGGAATATCCTCATCTTGGTTGCTCTTTTCAAGAAGTCTTCCCTTCACCCGCCAGCAAAACTCTTGTTTCGATGTCTAACAGCTACAGACCTCCTTGTTGGTGTTAGTTCGCAACCTCTGTTTGCAGATCAGTTGATTTCAACAGCACATCAGCGACTACAACCTTGCTACATTGTTGTTAGCTTAAATAATGTTCTTGCCAAAAGTCTTAGCGGTGTGTCTTTGTGGACACTGACTGCAATCAGTGTGGACAGACTTCTCGCTCTGTCGTTGGGTTTGAAGCGAACACGGGGGCTCGCCGTCTCCTTTTGGATTTTCAGCATTTCAATTTCCATTTTGAACCGTTTTTTGCTTGAACACGCGATAACCACAAGGGTTATATCGGCGTTCATTTACTCCTTGTTAGGAATCTTAGATTTCTGTTACACAAAGATATACCTCAGACTACGATCAACCTAAAGCTCAAATAGAAGACCATCTTTACCAAGGACGACAGAATGATGGCAGAATTACGGTGGCCCATAGGGACAAAACACTTCCCAAAATCCAAAAACACTTCCCAGAATCCAGAAGTGGGAAGTGTTTTGGATTCTGGGAAGTGTTTTGGATTCTGGGAAGTGTTTTTGGATTCTGGGAAGTGTTTTTGGATTCTGGGAAGTGTTTTTGGATTCTGGGAAGTGTTTTTGGATTCTGGAAGTGTTTTTGGATTCTGGGAAGTGCTTTTGGATTCTGGGAAGTTTTTTTGAATTCTGGGAAGTGTTTTTGGATTCTGGGAAGTGTTTTGGATTCTGGGAAGTGTTTTGTCCCTATGGGCCACCGTACAGAATTCCACTGAACATAGCGCGATACAGAAAGACAGTAACCACTGCACTGTAGGTGCAGATGACATTAGTGGCCTGTTATCTTCCGTATGGTATTGTTAGTGCGATAAGTCATCCATATTCTCCATCCCATAATCTTACTGTTAGACTCACATTAACTCTTGTTTTACTAAACTCATCTCTAAATCCAATACTGTATTGCTAGAAGATCAGAGGAGTGAGACAAGAACACAATTCGACCTATTTGGTGTTTCTTTTGTCCGGGTAGAGCAGCGAACTTTAATGTTGTATAAGTTCTCACGAAAGGTAATTTATGATTTTGTCATAAAAATTATTTATATTTTTTGCTTCCACACGAAGAGTTGATGACGACCGAATTAATGGCTGCGTAGGAGACTATCCATATCGGTTTATGCGCAATCCATTTGATTAACGCAACATGTTCAGCATTTGCATGCTTAGATACTTTGGACAAGAGTTTCTTACTCTCAAAGGATCATGTTTCTTGGATATTGTATTGTTTTTTCATAAATGGTCAAAAAATAAAAGAATTAGGGCCATTTTTTCATCTTACAACATTTAACTCTATCTGAACAAATAAAACCCCTAGGTAACGTTTCGCTTGATGGTAATATAAAAGCATATTTCAAAAAATATTTCACATATATATAATATATATATATATACTCTTTTATTGAACTTATAATTTATAACCCTAATAAATATTTCAAGACAATGGTACTTTAAAAAAATTTACAACCAGAAAAAATAGACTTTTGATCTAGAAGCTGGGGTGGGAATTATCTGAATTTCACATTTAAGAGGAACATTGCTTACCTTGAAATTTGGTACGTGATGCGTGATGCCTGACAGGTGTACTCGTCAATTAATTTCAGACATAGCTGCTCTGAATAAATACCCCAACGAAACATTGTGAACTGAATTTAAGGTGGCTCCTTATAGTTATTGGCCAGTCTTCCAAATAAAATATACACGATCTTATTGCTGTCCCCGGCTTTCATGAGTTTCGTTTCGCGATACTAGGCATAATATACACATACACGTAGCTAAGGCTTTCTTGTTTACGGAAGTCTAATTTGACAGTCTTGTCTCGTTACCATGGCAACTAATGATTGAGTTGTCGGGCTTGTTGTTCATGACTAACAAACCTCCCAACGGATTTTCTCGGTTTTTACACGGTAAATATTCACGATTTTTGGTGAAACAGAAGAAACATTCAGTAAATCTAATCTAAGTCTAATCTAACAAAGCCCTAAAAAATTCGTTTTTACGTTTATTGGGTTTGTGCATGTACAAAAACTGTTGTCTTCTTTTGTGATCGCGAACCAAGAAAATCCTACCCATTTGTCAAATTTTATAAAAATTTACCGTGTGGAATGCGCGCAATAAACGTTTTAGCTACCGTAAAAACCTCTTTATTTTCTTGACGTCATCAAAATAAACAAACGCGCGCTCCGCGCCATTTTCGTGCCCATGCCTCGCGCGCCAAAAAAACCATATGGAGAATGTCAACAATGACTAGATTTTGAGGAAAAAAACGGCATTTTTTAAAACAAAGGGTAATAAGCTGGCGTTGCTATAGTAACCGCTGTCGCTTCAGTGGAAACCGTGACACATAAAACTTTGATCACATTTCATAAACTTGGAGAAGTATGAAAGCAATCGAAGCATGTCTTCCCTGCGAAATTTTGATTTCAAAACATACACACCACGGCGAAAAAAACTGAGTCAAGCCTCGTTATCTAAACAAATAAAATGTCACTTTAATTTTACTTGATGGTAATATAAAAACATATTTTAAAGAAAATGTCATATAACCATTTTATTGAACTTATAACTTATAACCCAAAAATGTAATAAGAATTTATCTTTAGACTAATATGATATCTACGTTTACTTATTAATTTGCAGTTCAGTGAACAACTTTGCTGTTTGATATTTGTTTTAGTTAAAAAATGACATGCAATTGCCTGAGCTGATTGCATTTGTATGATATTATTACTGAATGTAATGTAATGTAATGTAATGTAAATCTTTATTTAAACACGGAGAATCATCAGTTAAGTTAATAATTAAAAATTAAAAATTAAAACTTGTACAACTGCTTTACATGATTGCCGTGTGGGAATCCGATATCTCAGATACTTTCTTAATACCCCGTTTAAACTGCCCAATAGAACAAACGCTTTTTAAATCTTGGGGCAAGTTGTTCCACAAACAGGCCCCGCTGTAGCAAAAACTTCGTTTTAGGTAATTAGTATTTGGCTTGGGCAGCGAAAGCTTTCCTTCTTTCCTGAACGGTGATAATAGATTCTTATGTTTTGAATTAAAGTGACCTCTCCGTTTATGTATGTTTCCTAAGTTTGCTTTTAGCTTGCTGATGTATATATATATATATATATATAGCCTCCATTGTTCCTGTCTGTATTCAATATTCTGCAAAAATGGCGCGAAAGGCTTGTCCGTTTTGCTGTCGTTTTATTTTTATATCGGCTTTGAAACATGTTGAAACTATAATTCTTTACCTCCATCCAGTCTTACTCGTTTCGAGTGAATTCCTTTTCTCTAATACTCCTTAGTTTTAACAAATTTATGTAATTGCTTTATTTATTTTTTATTTGTTTACTTTTTTTGTCGAAAAAAAAAAAACAAATATATAGCCCTAAGTTTTCCCAAATTTATGGGTGGGGTGGGGGAGATCAGCTGAGGTTAACAATGGACCGATAGCGGTTGCCTAAGGCGCCCTCATGAGCTGATGTATGTAAAGTACGAGTGCCATGAGACATGTGATATGTGCGCTGTAGAAAACAATAATATAATTTCAGTTCCAAATATTTTATAAAAAACAATCGAGAGCATTCAAATGTCTTTCTTTGAAGATTAAAAAGTTAAGGATCATACAAATTTGATAAATTTGAACGGAAAAAGTGATTCTAGACCCCTTACATGCATCTTAGACAAAAATAAGTTTTTTTTTTCGGCGCGTCATTGCTCCTCGTTGAATATACTTTATCTGATAACTTCAGCTGTAACCTTTCCCGGGGATAGACTCCCATATAAAAATGAAGTGGTACCATGTATTATGATTTGCGAACTGTTCGCGGCACTAACTCTTACAAAACAACTGTCTGATTGTATCCTTTACTGCTTTTCTCACGGCTCTGATCTTCCAGCAATAGAGAAATGGATTTAATCTCGAGTTTAAGTAGACCAAAGTTATTGCAAGTCTAACAACAAGGTTAAGCTTCGGGGAGTATTCAGTAAAATGTGCTACATCAGAAACTATACCATACGGAAGATAACAAGCTACTAAAGCCATCTGCACCCACAGTGCAGTGGACACTGTCTTTCTGTATCGCGCTATGTTCAGTGGAGTTCCTTCCTCATGCGGTTGTTCCTGGTTAGTAAGGTTTTCTATGTTGATTTGATGACGGCGTAGAGTTAGATAGATCTTGATACAACAAATAGCTGAGATTCCCAGTAATATGTAAATTAACGCAGAAGTCAAATACGAGATTAGTTCCCAAAATCGCCGCAAAGCGCTTAAGGAAATGTGTAGAATCCAAAGGAAAATTACAATTCCACGCACTCGCCTCAAAGTCACAGTTTGTTTGTATCTTAACCCCAGCAACAGAGCCAAAAGTCTGTCTACGCTGATTGCAGTCATTGTGTCCAAACACACTCCACTGAATGCACTAGTGATTTCCCAGCCCATAACGGTGTAACAGAGTTCTAGCCGCTGATGTGCCACAGAAATTAACTGAACAACAAACAGAAGTTGTGAAAAAACACCAACAAGGAGGTCTGTAGCTGTTAGGCATCGCAACAAGAGTTTTGATGGCGGGTGAAGGGAGGATTCCTTGAAAAGAGCAACTAAAATGAGGATATTCCCCAGTGTTGCGGTGATGGACAGAAGAATATTCAAAGCTGCTAGTAAGTACAAATATTGATTTCCGTGTAAGGACTCCGAGCAAGCAACAACTTGCATTGTTTGGAAGTACCCCTCCTTAATAACGTTTTCCATTTTTCTTGAAGGTGTATGGCCAGTTTTTAAAGCAATTGATGCTGTTTAATGCGTAAGAGAAATTGTTTACTTCCTCTGAGTAGTTTGATCCCTATTATTATTGAATCCAGCGTTGAAAGTGCTTTTAAAACGAAATTTTTCTTGAAGGTTTAGGGCCAGTGCTCAAGATATGAAACAACAAACGCTATTCAATAAATCAGTTGGCTTTCCCGATGGCGTGATGATCGCATTAATATTTCACCAGCGTTTAAACGTGTTAACGTCCATTTCAATCACGAATATTTATAAGGTATAGACAATTTAGAGTGATTAATGATAATGAAACGAGTCCTGGCGTTATTATAATTGACTGGTTTTAAGAAATTAAATATGATAATTTTTTCTGACCGAAAAGTGTCGTTAGCTTGTTGATTAGAGTTTGGATCGCTTTCACAGTTTTTTTCTATCTTTTCTAGTGGCGTCCGCATCGGCTTTGCACTGCTTTAGTGAATCGGTGCATGAGTTTGTGACGATCATTAATTTTTCAAAGTTTCATGCAAAGAATGATGTATTCAATCGGGGATGCTTTTGCCACTCTTTCAATTCATTGGTTTATTATTCATATTAGTTATGTTTGTGTTTGATTAACGAGAACCAGGAATATTCGCATAATTTTAATCTTAGTGCACCTGGCAGTTCTCACACATTACGCAACACGCATCACGCACCAAATTTAACCGGATCTGCCACCTCTTCCACTCTAATAGTATTTCAAGCTAAATAAAACATGCCTTAATGTTCCTATTACTAGTATGTTCTTTGTTCTCGTGGTGAAAAAGTTTAATACTATTTGTCTTTAAATATATTAAGATTTATTAGGCATTTAACCAGATTAAGTTAAGTTGATGGATCTTAACAACTGCGGATATCTGCTACTAAGTCGATGAAGTCGATGACCATTTAGTTTATAAATGAACGAGTTTTTAGTTAGAAATCAATTTATAATACGAGGATAATTTCATCATAGAAAGATTTTAATTATGCATGGAGCTTGGTCCTGTAACTCATTCAACTAAAATGTACGAAAATGTTGAAAATCAATAAGGTTTTAATCGTATTCAACAAAGGTTGAATCAGCTGTTTCTGTTAGGTTAATTTATGCTATTTACCCATGAAATGAAAAAAAAAACAACAGTAAATTGTAACTTTCATTATTAGTGTTTTTGTTGTTTTATCGCCTTTCAGAATTTTATACAAGATTGATTTTATAACCATTCCCCTAACTATGATCTATAATCTTTTATTCTCTGTCTCAATTTAATTTCGATCCGTTTCGGGGAGAAATAGGGGTTGCAATGTGCAAACAATATAATTATGGCTTTTACAATAATCTTGATATTTCCATGATTGTGATCTCATATCATGTCAAAATTGCCATTAATATTTTTTCTTATTCTAGCTCTTAATCTTTTTTAAGCAACAGCGATTTTAATATTCTTCGGTTTCATACCATCCATTATGGCAATTTAATTAACACTCATCAACCCATTGACACCTCAAATGCCCGAAACCGGCCCTGACGGACCCACGGTCCCTCTACCATTTGTGACGTCACGCTTTCTGTGATAAAAGATGTCTTTCGTAACTAACTCACTCAGAAGGAAGAAATCGAAGGAAAATGTGGTCTTCCTACCACTTGCCACTTCTTGTTAAAAAATTTCACCTTCTTCAGCGTTTTCTAGGAAACTTTTACTACATAAATAAAGTCTAGTGAAAGGCCAGCAACGAGGGGGGGGAATGGAATAAGAACGAAAAAGAACGGGAAGTAAAACGAAGAAAAAGAAACAAAGGAAAGGAAACTAAGTTTTCATGTTGCAAACAACGTTTTGGAAAGTTTGCTTGCAGAATTTGCTTCCACAGCAGTCAGAAAATGGCATACGTGGCTTCAAATTGCCATTTTCTGTGAAATTTCTAGGAGTCAATGGGTTAAGATACTCAGTTCCTTAAATCTGCAGGTTTAAATTTACCACCAAGTCTATTGAAAGGCCAACAACGAGGGGGGAAATGGAATAAGAACGAAAAAGAATGGAAAGTAAAATGAAGAAATAGGAAAAAAAAAGGAAAAGAAACTCAGTTTTCATGTTTTAAACAACGTTTTGAAAGTTTGCTTGCAGAATTTGCTTCCACAGCAGTCAGAAAATGGCATAAGCGGCTTCTAATTGCCATTTTCTGCGAAATTCCTAGGCGTCAATGGGTTAAGATACTTAGCGTCAATGTTTCCAAGTATTCAAGAAGTTAAGAACATTAGAAAACAGGAATTACAGAGCATTATTGAAAAGAGCTAACAGTAACTAGTGTGACCTATGTAGAATGAAATTATATGAATGACAATCATTTTTTTAGTAATTACAAATTAAATGGTAGCGGTGTATATTACCGACTTCTTATTAGTTGAAGTAATGTTTATCTCTTTTTTTAGAATAACTATTCATTTGAATGTTTAGTTCTATTTAGTGTCCCCAATTAGCTGTACAGATAAATACTCCGGCGACACTAAAATAAAGGCATTCATTCATTCCTCGGAACGTTTTAGTTCTCCGCAAAAGAATCTCTTTGGCTAAAACTAAAGAAAAATCCCACATAACATTTTAGAAAATACTAGTGAAAATGAATTAGTGCCATATGCTCGGAACTCCGGTTCAAAAGAACCGTTCTCTAAATATTCGAAGTAAAATAACCACATCGACGGTTTTCAGAAGCTTCCAGTACGGTTCTTACGTTTTTTTTTTCCTAGGGGCGTTGCGCCTCGCTGTCGCGGCTTCACCGCTCGCACGCGGATAAAAAGAATTGTTAAAAAGAAACGCTCTGGCACCCAGGGTATAGGAAATCAAGCTTAGGTATTTTGAGGTGACTTATGTACAGGTTACTATGCATTATACATTGCGTAATGTTCGCGGCTCTAACTCTTACAAAACAACTGTCCAATTGTGTACTTTACTGCTTGTCTCACTCCTCTGATCTTCCAGCAATAGAGGAACGGATTTAGAGTTGAATTTAAGTAGACCAACGTTATTGCAACCCTAACAGCAAGGTTATGCGATGGGGAGTATTTAGTAATATGTGCTACAGCAGAAACTATGCCATACGGAAGATAACAAGCTACTAATGTCATCTGCACCCACAGTGCAGTGGACACTGTCTTTCTGTATCGCGCTATGATCAGTGAAGTTCCTTCCCCATGCGGCTGTTCTTGGCGAGCACGGTCTTTTATTTCGTTTTGATGACGGCGGAGAGTTAGATAGATCTTGATGTACGAAATAGCCGAGATTCCCAGCAGGGAATAAATGAGCGCTGAAATTAAATTCGAGATTAGAGCATGTTCCCAAAATCGCCGCAAAACGCTGAAGGAAATGTTTACAATCCAAAAGCAAATTACAATACAACGCATTCGCCTCAAAGTCACAGTTTGCCTGTATCTTAACCCCAGCAACAGAGCAAAAAGTCTGTCTACGCTGATTGCAGTTAATGTGCACAAAGACACTCCACTGAAGCTATTACCAGCGATTTCATTTAAACTCACAACGGTGTTACAGAGTTCTAGTCGCTGATGTGTTATAGAAATTAACTGAATGACAAACAGAGGCTGTGAAAAAACACCAACAAGGAGGTCTGTAGCCGTTAGGCATCGAAACATGAGTTTTGAAGGCGGAAAAAGTGAGGATTCCTTGCGAAGAGCCACGAAGATTAGGATATTCCCCAGCGATGCGAAAATGGCAAGTACAATATTCAGAGCTGCTAGTGAGTACAAGTAGTGGTTTCCATGTATGGACGCCCAGCAAGCTACAACTTGAATTGCACTGTAGCCTCCTTCCTTAGTAAAATTCGCCATTATTCGTCTAAGAATATTCAGTTGCTCTGTGTTCAGTTTAATTCGAAATCGTGATCCTTTTGTTCTAGCGGAGAAAAGATTTTGACGTGCTTTGCAGTAATTCAAAGGTATTATTCATTTCTGCAGCGGAACCAAATGACAATGACTAATATTTATCAATGACAATTTTGATAAGCATTTTGTGCTTTTGCTGCCATCTTTATGCTCATTAAATTATGTAAATTAGCAATTTAGTCAATTCGATATTAAATTGTTCTTAGTTATTGGATGGGAATCCTGTCGCATTTTCCTTAATTTGGTTTCTTTCTTTTTTTTTTCATTAAGGATTAGGAGTTTGAAAGAACAAGGAAAACTCCTTCACGGCTATTTCAATTTCTCACAAACGTTTTCACTTGTGCTAAACCAGATCACGTTTCACGGAAAATATTACGGTCCCCATACATCTTAGACAAAATTTTTTTTTCTCGGCGCGTCATTGCTCCTCGTTGAATATACTTTATCTGATAACTTCAGCTGTAACCTTTCCCGGGGGTAGACTCCCATATAAAAATGAAGTGGTACCATGTATTACGATTTGCGAACTGTTCGCGGCTCTAACTCTTACAAAACAACTGTCTGATTGTATCCTTCACTGCTTTTCTCACGGCTCTGATCTTCCAGCAATAGAGAAATGGATTTAAACTCGAGTTTAAGTAGACCAAAGTTATTGCAAGTCTAACAACAAGGTTAAGCGACGGGGAGTATTCAGTAAAATGTGCTACATCAGAAACTATACCATATGGAAGATAACAAGCTACTAATGTCATCTGTACCCACAGTGCAGTGGACACTGTCTTTCTGTATCGCGCTATGTTCAGTGGAGTCTGGCCTTCCCTTTGCGGTTGTTCCTGGTTAGTAAGGTTTTCTATGTTGATTTGATGACGGCGTAGAGTTAGATAGATCTTGATATAACAAATAGCTGAGATTCCCAGTAATATGTAAATTAACGCAGAAGTCAAATACGAGATTAGTTCCCAAAATCGCCGCAAAGCGCTTAAGGAAATGTTTAGAATCCAAAGGAAAATTACAATTCCACGCACTCGCCTCAAAGTCACAGTTTGTTTGTATCTTAACCCCAGCAACAGAGCCAAAAGTCTGTCTACGCTGATTGCAGACATTGTGTCCAAAGACACTCCACTGAATGCACTAGTGATTTCCCAGCCCATAACGGTGTAACAGAGTTCTAGCCGCTGATGTGCCACAGAAATTAACTGAACAACAAACAGAGGTTGTGAAAAAACACCAACAAGGAGGTCTGTAGCTGTTAGGCATCGCAACAAGAGTTTTGATGGCGGGTGAAGGGAGGATTCCTTGAAAAGAGCAACTAAAATGAGGATATTCCCCAGTGTTGCGGTGATGGACAGAAGAATATTCAAACCTGCTAGTGAGTACAAATATTGATGTCCTTGTAAGGACTCCGAGCAAGCAACAACTTGAATTGTTTGGAAGTACCCCTCCTTAGTAACGTTTTCCATTTTTCTTGAAGGTGTATGGCCAGTTTTTAAAGCAATTGATGCTGTTTAATGCGTAAGAGAAATTGTTTACTTCCTCTGAGTAGTTTGACCCCTATTATTATTTAATCCAGCGTTGAAAGTGCTTTTAAAACGAAATTTTTCTTGAAGGTTTAGGGCCAGTGCTCAAGATATGAAACAACAAACGCTATTCAATAAATCAGTTGGCTTTCCCGATGGCGTGATGATCGCATTATTATTTCACCAGCGTTTAAACGTGTTAACGGCCATTTCAAACACGAATATTTATAAGGTATAGACAGTTTAGAGTGATTAATGATAATGAAACGAGTTCTGGCGTTATTATGATTGATTGGTTTTAAGAAATTAAATATGATAATTTTTTCTGACCGAAAAGTGTCGTTAGCTTGTTGATTAGAGTTTGGATCGCTTTCACAGTTTTTTCTATCTTTTCTAGTGGCGTCCGCATCTTTGCACTGCTTTAGTGAATCGGTGCATGAGTTTGTGACGATCATTCATTTTTCAAAGTTTCATGCAAAGAATAATGTATTCAATCGGGGATGCTTTTGCCACTCTTTCAATTCATTGGTTTATTATTTATAATAGTTATGTTTGTGTTTGATAAACGAGAACCAGGAATATTCGCATGATTTTAATCTTAGTGCACCTGGCAGTTCTCACACATTACGCAACACGCAACACGCATCACGCATCACGCACCAAATTTAACCGGATCTGCTACCTCTTCCACTCTAATAGTATTTCAAGCTAAATAAAACATGCCTTAATGTTCCTATTACTAGTATGTTCTTTGTTATCGTGGTGAACAAGTTTAATACTATTTGTCTTTAAATATATTAATATTTATTAGGCTTTTAACCAGATTAAGTTAGGTTGATGGATCTTAACTGCTGATATCTCCTACTAAGTCGATGAAGTCGATGACCATTTTGTTTATAAATGAACGAGTTTTTAGTTAGAAATCAATTTATAATACGAGGATAATTTCATCATAGAAAAATTTTTATTATGCATGGAGCTTGGTTCTGTAACTCATTCAACTAAAATGTACGAAAATGTTGAAAATCAATAAGGTTTTAATCGTATTCAACAAAGGTTGAATCAGCTGTGTCTGTTAAGTTAATTTAATGCTATTTACCCATGAAATGAAAAAAAAACAGTAAATTGTAACTTTCATTATTAGTGTTTTTAGTGTTTTATCGCCTTTCAGAATTTACAAGATTGATTTTATAACCATTCCCCTAACTATGATCTATAATCTTTTATTCTCTGTCTCAATTTAATTTCGATCCGTTTCGGGGAGAAATGGGTTGCAAGGTGCAAACAATATAACTATGGCTTTTGCAATAATTTTGATATTTCCATGATTATATTGTGATCTTTATCGTGTCAAAGTTCCCATTAATATTTTCCTTATTCTCGCTCTTAATCTTTTTTAAGCAACAGCGATTTTAATATTCTTCGGTTTCATACCATCCATTATGGCAATTTAATTAACACTCATTAACCCATTGACACCTCAAATGCCCGAAACCGGCCCTGACGGACCCACGGTCCTTCTACCATTTGTGACGTCATCGCTTTCTGTGATAAAAGATGTCTTTCGTAACTAACTCACGCAGAAGGAAGAAATCTTTCAAAAAGTGTCCAAATGAGAGAGATCTCGTGAATTGGGCCATAGTTAATACAACAAACTGGTTATGAAGCTCAACAAATTTCAAAAAGAATGTACAAAGCTGCCTTGTTTTATGTTGAACGAACCGTGACCCTGCACATTGTTTTGTTTAACGTGTGAGCCCAAATGTTATTACTGGTCAGTTGCTCATATGCATTTCAATACCTTTTGTGTTTTGTGCAGGGTCAAGGCAAACGAACAAAAGAAATGGAGCACAAAAACATACAACAAAGGACTGACTGAGTTTCATAACCAGTTTGTTCTATTAACTATGATTGTGCCAGAGTAACATGCGAAAAACCTGTCAGATTTGAATGGCAAAATCGAAGGAAAATGTGGTCTTCCTACCACTTGCCACTTCTTGTTAAAAAATTTCACCTTTTTCAGCGTTTTCTGGGAAACGTTTACTACATAAATAAAGTCTAGTGAAAGGCCAACAACGAGGGGGGGAAATGGAATAAGAACGAAAAAGAATGTAAAGTAAAACGAAGAAATAGAAAAAAAAGGAAAAGAAACTCAGTTTTCATGTTGTAAACAACGTTTTGAAAGTTTGCTTGCAATTTTCCCCCACAGCAGTCAGAAAATGGCATAAGTGGCTACTAATTGCCATTTTTTTGCGTGTGTTTTTTTGTATCCACTGGGGAAAATTCAATTTTTATTCAATCAAACCAAATGAGTACCATTTCTCGCTGCATTTTTCCTAGCTTTAAGCTCTATATTTGCCACTATAGCCTACCAGGGTGATTTAAGTGTCATGTCATTAAATGCCAGAGGGTTAAGAAATCAGGTTAAAAGAAGAAGTATTTTCAGGTTTTTGAAAGATCAGAATTGTTTATTTTACTTTCTGCAAGAAATTTATTCAAAACCAGGTGATGAAACAGTTTGGAGGAGTGAGTGGGGAGGTGACATTTTCTTTTCACACGGCTCAATTCATAGCAGAGGTGTTTGTATCTTAATTAACCCCTTATATGGTCTGACGGTTAACAACTTCAACAAAGACCAAAATGGGAGAATTGTCTCAGTGGACATAGCTTCTGAAGCAGGCAACTTATCTGTATGTAATATTTATGCTCCAAACAATTTACAACAGCAGAATGAATTTTTGCATTTTTTACATGAATATTTAATGTCCAACACTGACATTGGAAACCTAGTTATAGGAGGTGACTGGAATGTTGTTCTTTATGCCATTGACAAAATAGGTGGCGCGGCGTGGAAGCCACATACTTATCGAAACAATCTTATATCAATGATGAGAGAACTTGAGCTTGTTGACATCTATAGAAAACAAAATCCGAGCAAACTGAGTTTCACTTATGAGTCCAAGGCACTCAATCTCAGCTCGCGAATCGATTTCTTTCTTATTGCTCAATCCTTAATCAAATGTGTGTCTCACATAGGTACAAAAGTCTCTATTGCTCCTGATCACAAAGCAGTAAAACTTAGTTTGACTGTTACGAAAAAAAGACGCGGACCGGGTCTATGGAAATTCAATAATTCTCTTGTAGAAGATGAAGAATATAAAAAACTTATAAAAGAAAATTATCCTAACATAATAAATAAATACTCGGATGTGGAAGACAAAAGGTTAAAGTGGGAACTTATCAAAATGGAAATAAGAGCGCTTACAATCCCTTATTCCAAAAACAAACAAAAAAAGCTTCGTATAAAGGAACAAGACCTAGGGGACCGATTAGAGGAGCTCGACAATCTCCTCTCTCAAAATGTCGATGTAGATGATACAAGCGAAACTCAGCAACGGGAATATACTCGATTAAAACAGGAACTTCATTTCTTATATGAAAACAAGGGAAAAGGTTCAATTCTTCGTTCTAAAGCTAGATGGACTGAGCAAGGTGAAAAACCAACAAAATATTTCTTTAATCTAGAAAAGCGAAACTATAACCGAAAAGTAATTAAAGAACTGAAACGGCCAGATGGAGATAACATTTCCAAAGAAGAAGACATATTATTGGAAATTGAAAATTTTTATAGAGATTTATATACGTCAAACCATGTAGAGGATAAAAGCAGATTATTTGAAAATTTTGTCAGAAATCTTGAAATACCGAAACTCCAAAATACGGAACAAGACGAACTGGGAGAAATCACTCTTAAGGAATGTAGTGATGTTTTGCGGACGTTCGCAAGTGGAAAATCTCCCGGAGATGACGGATTTACCTGGGAGTTCTATAACTGTTTCTTTGACTTGTTGGGACAAGACTTAGTCGATTGTTTCAACGCAGTATTTAAAGAAGGCGAAATGTCAATCTCTCAAAAGCGAGGTGTAGTTACTCTAGTCCCAAAGGAAGATTCAGACCTAGCTGATCTCGCAAACTGGCGACCGATAACTTTACTTAATATGGACTACAAAATTGCGTCCAAAATTGTAGCCAGGAGAATAGAAAACGTTTTGACGCTCTTAATTAATCCAGATCAAACAGGTTTCATAAAAGGGAGGTATATAGGTCAAAATGTCAGGCAGATAAATGATATTCTTGAGCAAACAAAACTTCAAAACATTCCGGGGTTACTTCTGCAACTTGATTTTCGTAAAGCGTTCGACACTATTGAATGGGATTTCATCCAGAAGACAATTACGGTATTTAATTTTGGTGATAATATCAAACGATGGATAACCACTCTTTACAAAAATTCAGAAAGTGCAGTTTTAAACAACGGCTTTTGTACCAACTACTTTAAGCTATCAAGAGGGCAAGGCTGCCCTTTGTCCCCCTATTTATTCATTCTTGCAGTTGAGTTACTAGCTTGTAAGATTAGACAAGACAAGGAAATACATGGTATAACTATCTTTCGGAAAGAATTTAAAATAGGCCAATTCGCTGATGACACCACTCTCTTTTGCAAGGACACGAACACCGTGCAAAGAGCTATTGTACGATTGAATGACTTCGGTGACCTATCAGGTTTGCGACTAAATCCATCAAAAACAAAAGCAATGTGGTTGGGACCCTGGAGGTATTGCAAAGAAACACCTTTCGGATTCAAATGGCCAAAAGAGCCGATAAGAGCCTTAGGGATATTTATATCCTATGATGAAAAAAAAAATGACCAATACAATTTTAAAGAAAAAATTCAAAAAATAGATACTATTCATGGCATCTGGCAGTCCCGAAACCTTACACTATTTGGAAGATGTCTTATAACTAAAAGCCTTGGCATTTCGCAGCTGGTTCATTCTACTTCGATTCTTGATATCCCTAAAAAATGCATTCATGATGTTAATTCTATGATATTTAAATTTATATGGAAAAACAAGAAAGACAAAATCAATCGTAAAGTCATGTTTCAAGACTACGACAATGGAGGTCTACGTGCGCCTAGCATAGAAACTATGTCCAAATCACTCAAATTGGCATGGATCTCGAGATTTTTAATAAACGACCAAATGGGCAGTGAATCCTGGAAGGTTATACCAAACTATTATTTTGATAAATATGGTGGCTTAAAATTCCTGTTGCACTGTAACTATGATGAAAAGTTCCTCGAGCAGGCAAAATTCCCGAACTTCTACAAGCAGATCTTACTCAGATATTTCTCTGAACTTAAAGCATCTTATAATCCAGAATCCGATCAGGAATTGATTCTATATAATAACAAAGAAATTCGAATTAACAGTCAAACTATCTTTTATCGGAGCTGGTTCAGTAGTAATATTATTTTTATCCACGATCTGTTGAAGGCGGATGGAAAAATTCTCCCTTATGCTGAGTTCATCCGAAAATACAAACTCAGTTGTAATTTCCTAACATACATGCAAGTTGTATCTGCAATACCTCAGACCCTCATTATTAAGGCAAGGATAAAATGCCTAGATAAAACTATTCTTCTTTCAGAATATGAGTTTCAGCTGTCTCGGGATACTACCATAAATTTACTTAAATTAAAAAACAGGGATTACTACTGGCTTTTGATAAATAAGGACAAGCAAGTATTGAAGGCAAGCGTAAAGTGGGAGAGAGATTTACAGCCAGACATGGTGCGGATTGACTCTTTTTTTAGTCGTGTAAAATATATTTCTAGAGAAAACAAGCTGAGAGAATTTTACTTCAAACTTTTGCACAGAATAGTTGTTACAAAAAGAGAACTGCATTTATTTGGTATTAAAAATGATATGCTTTGCATTTACTGTCGCGAAAATGATTCCATTATTCACACTTTTTCAAATTGTCACTGGTCTAAAGAGTTTTTCTTGGAAGTTATTAAGTGGTTTAACAAAGAAAATGGCACCTCTTTCTCCTTATCCCCAACGGAAATTCTCTTCGGCACGAGCTCCACCTCCAAGACTGACCTGATTACCAATAACTTAAACTGTACTCTCCTCTTTGCTAAATATTACCTCTATACCCAAAAACTAGCACAGAAAAACCTATCTTTAGAGGAATTTGTAGTTAAATTAAACTGTAGATTTCATCTAGAAAAATCCCCTCTGTAAAATAAAACAAAAGTATTATATAATTTAAAATATATTGTTAACTACTATATAGAGTTACTAAATGATTAGTGCAGCTTCAGACTATAAACAAAAATTGAAATCGCCAATGCCAACCCAGTCTCGGAATGTCTAGTGTAGTGTATTGTTGTAACATCTTGTCATGTATTCCTTTGTATTGTAACCTTTTAAATCTGCTTGTTACGTAAATGTTTTGTATAAATAAATAAATAAATAAAAAAAAACTATAAAAAAAAAAGAAATTCCTATCGTCAATGGATTAAGATACCTAGTTCCTTAAATCGCGGTGTATATTACCGACTTCTTATTAGTTAAAGTAATGTTTATCTCGTTTTTTAGAATAACTATTCATTTGAATGTTTAGTTCTATTTAGTGTCCCCAATTAGCTGTACAGATAAATACTCCGGCGACACTAAAATAAAGGCATTCATTCATTCCTCGGAACGTTTTAGTTCTCCGCAAAAGAATCTCTTTGGCTAAAACTAAAGAAAAATCCCACATAACATTTTAGAAAATACTAGTGAAAATGAATTAGTGCCATATGCTCGGAACTCCGGTTCAAAAGAACCGTTCTCTAAATATTCGAAGTAAAATAACCACATCGACGGTTTTCAGAAGCTCCCAGTACGGTTCTTACGTTTTTTTTCCTAGGGGCGTTGCGCCTCGCTGTCGCGGCTTTACCGCTCGCACGCGGATAAAAAGAATTGTTAAAAAGAAACGCTCTGGCACCCAGGGTATAGGAAATCAAGCTTAGGTATTTCAAGGTGACTTATGTACAGGTTACTATGCATTATACATTGCGTAATGTTCGCGGCTCTAACTCTTACAAAACAACTGTCCGATTGTTTCCTTTACTGCTTGTCTCACTCCTCTGATCTTCCAGCAATAAAGGAACGGATTTAGAGTTGAATTTAAGTAGACCAACGTTATTGCAACCCTAACAGCAAGGTTATGCGATGGGGAGTATTTAGTAATATGTGCTACAGCAGAAACTATGCCATAAGGAAGATAACAAGCTACTAATGTCATCTGCACCCACAGTGCAGTGGACACTGTCTTTCTGTATCGCGCTATGATCAGTGGAGTTCCTTCCCCATGCGGCTGTTCTTGGCGAGCACGGTCTTTTATTTCGTTTTGATGACGGCGGAGAGTTAGATAGATCTTGATGTACGAAATAGCCGAGATTCCCAGCAGGGAATAAATGAGCGCTGAAATTAAATTCGAGATTAGAGCATGTTCCCAAAATCGCCGCAAAACGCTGAAGGAAATGTTTACAATCCAAAAGCAAATTACAATACAACGCATTCGCCTCAAAGTCACAGTTTGCCTGTATCTTAACCCCAGCAACAGAGCAAAAAGTCTGTCTACGTTGATTGCAGTCAATGTGCACAAAGACACTCCACTGAAGCTATTACCAGCGATTTCATTTAAACTCACAACGGTGTAACAGAGTTCTAGTCGCTGATGTGCTATAGAAATTAACTGAATGACAAACAGAGGCTGTGAAAAAACACCAACAAGGAGGTCTGTAGCCGTTAGGCATCGAAACATGAGTTTTGAAGGCGGAAAAAGTGAGGATTCCTTGCGAAGAGCCACGAAGATGAGGATATTCCCCAGCGATGCGAAAATGGCAAGTACAATATTCAGAGCTGCTAGTGAGTACAAGTAGTGGTTTCCATGTATGGACGCCCAGCAAGCTACAACTTGAATTGCTCTGTAGCCTCCTTCCTTAGTAAAATTCGCCATTATTCGTCTAAGAATATTCCGTTGCTCTGTGTTCAGTTTAATTCGAAATCGTGATCCTTTTGTTCTAGCGGAGAAAAGATTTTGACGTGCTTTGCAGTAATTCAAAGGTATTATTCATTTCTGCAGCGGAACCAGATGACAATGACTAATATTTATCAATGACAATTTTGATAAGCATTTTGTGCTTTTGCTGCCATCTTTATGCTCATTAAATTATGTAAATTAGCAATTTAGTCAATTCGATATTAAATTGTTCTTAGTTATTGGATGGGAATCCTGTCGCATTTTCCTTAATTTGGTTTCTTTCTTTTTTTTTCATTAAGGATTAGGAGTTTGAAAGAACAAGGAAAACTCCTTCACGGCTATTTCAATTTCTCACAAACGTTTTCACTTGTGCTAAACCAGATCACGTTTCACGGAAAATATTACGGTCCCCATACATCTTAGACAAAATTTTTTTTTTCTCGGCGCGTCATTGCTCCTCGTTGAATATACTTTATCTGATAACTTCAGCTGTAACCTTTCCCGGGGGTAGACTCCCATATAAAAATGAAGTGGTACCATGTATTACGATTTGCGAACTGTTCGCGGCTCTAACTCTTACAAAACAACTGTCTTATTGTATCCTTCACTGCTTTTCTCACGGCTCTGATCTTCCAGCAATAGAGAAATGGATTTAAACTCGAGTTTAAGTAGACCAAAGTTATTGCAAGTCTAACAACAAGGTTAAGCGACGGGGAGTATTCAGTAAAATGTGCTACATCAGAAACTATACCATATGGAAGATAACAAGCTACTAATGTCATCTGTACCCACAGTGCAGTGGACACTGTCTTTCTGTATCGCGCTATGTTCAGTGGAGTCTGGCCTTCCCTTTGCGGTTGTTCCTGGTTAGTAAGGTTTTCTATGTTGATTTGATGACGGCGTAGAGTTAGATAGATCTTGATATAACAAATACCTGAGATTCCCAGTAATATGTAAATTAACGCAGAAGTCAAATACGAGATTAGTTCCCAAAATCGCCGCAAAGCGCTTAAGGAAATGTTTAGAATCCAAAGGAAAATTACAATTCCACGCACTCGCCTCAAAGTCACAGTTTGTTTGTATCTTAACCCCAGCAACAGAGCCAAAAGTCTGTCTACGCTGATTGCAGACATTGTGTCCAAAGACACTCCACTGAATGCACTAGTGATTTCCCAGCCCATAACGGTGTAACAGAGTTCTAGCCGCTGATGTGCCACAGAAATTAACTGAACAACAAACAGAGGTTGTGAAAAAACACCAACAAGGAGGTCTGTAGCTGTTAGGCATCGCAACAAGAGTTTTGATGGCGGGTGAAGGGAGGATTCCTTGAAAAGAGCAACTAAAATGAGGATATTCCCCAGTGTTGCGGTGATGGACAGAAGAATATTCAAACCTGCTAGTGAGTACAAATATTGATTTCCTTGTAAGGACTCCCAGCAAGCAACAACTTGAATTGTTTGGAAGTACCCCTCCTTAGTAACGTTTTCCATTTTTCTTGAAGGTGTATGGCCAGTTTTTAAAGCAATTGATGCTGTTTAATGCGTAAGAGAAATTGTTTACTTCCTCTGAGTAGTTTGACCCCTATTATTATTGAATCCAGCGTTGAAAGTGCTTTTAAAACGAAATTTTTCTTGAAGGTTTAGGGCCAGTGCTCAAGATATGAAACAACAAACGCTATTCAATAAATCAGTTGGCTTTCCCGATGGCGTGATGATCGCATTATTATTTCACCAGCGTTTAAACGTGTTAACGTCCATTTCAATCACGAATATTTATAAGGTATAGACAGTTTAGAGTGATTAATGATAATGAAACGAGTTCTGGCGTTATTATGATTGATTGGTTTTAAGAAATTAAATATGATAATTTTTTCTGACCGAAAAGTGTCGTTAGCTTGTTGATTAGAGTTTGGATCGCTTTCACAGTTTTTTCTATCTTTTCTAGTGGCGTCCGCATCTTTGCACTGCTTTAGTGAATCGGTGCATGAGTTTGTGACGATCATTCATTTTTCAAAGTTTCATGCAAAGAATAATGTATTCAATCGGGGATGCTTTTGCCACTCTTTCAATTCATTGGTTTATTATTTATAATAGTTATGTTTGTGTTTGATTAACGAGAACCAGGAATATTCGCATGATTTTAATCTTAGTGCACCTGGCAGTTCTCACACATTACGCAACACGCATCACGCATCACGCACCAAATTTAACCGGATTTGCTACCTCTTCCACTCTAATAGTATTTCAAGCTAAATAAAACATGCCTTACATGTTCCTATTACTAGTATGTTCTTTGTTATCGTGGTGAACAAGTTTAATACTATTTGTCTTTAAATATATTAATATTTATTAGGCTTTTAACCAGATTAAGTTAGGTTGATGGATCTTAACTGCTGATATCTCCTACTAAGTCGATGAAGTCGATGACCATTTTGTTTATAAATGAACGAGTTTTTAGTTAGAAATCAATTTATAATACGAGGATAATTTCATCATAGAAAATTTTTTATTATGCATGGAGCTTGGTCCTGTAACTTATTCAACTAAAATGTACGAAAATGTTGAAAATCAGTAAGGTTTTAATCGTATTCAACAAAGGTTGAATCAGCTGTGTCTGTTAAGTTAATTTAATGCTATTTACCCATGAAATGAGAAAAAAAAACAGTAAATTGTAACTTTCATTATTAGTGTTTTTAGTGTTTTATCGCCTTTCAGAATTTACAAGATTGATTTTATAACCATTCCCCTAACTATGATCTATAATCTTTTATTCTCTGTCTCAATTTAATTTCGATCCGTTTCGGGGAGAAATGGGTTGCAAGGTGCAAACAATATAACTATGGCTTTTACAATAATTTTGATATTTCCATGATTATATTGTGATCTTTATCGTGTCAAAGTTCCCATTAATATTTTCCTTATTCTCGCTCTTAATCTTTTTTAAGCAACAGCGATTTTAATATTCTTCGGTTTCATACCATCCATTATGGCAATTTAATTAACACTCATTAACCCATTGACACCTCAAATGCCCGAAACCGGCCCTGACGGACCCACGGTCCCTCTACCATTTGTGACGTCACGCTTTCTGTGATAAAATATGTCTTTCGTAACTAACTCACTCAGAAGGAAGAAATCGAAGGAAAATGTGGTCTTCCTACCACTTGCCACTTCTTGTTAAAAAATTTCACCTTCTTCAGCGTTTTCTAGGAAACTTTTACTACATAAATAAAGTCTAGTGAAAGGCCAAACAACGTTTTGGAAAGTTTGCTTGCAGAATTTGCTTCCACAGCAGTCAGAAAATGGCATAAGTGGCTTCAAATTGCCATTTTCTGTGAAATTTCTAGGAGTCAATGGGTTAAGATACTCAGTTCCTTAAATCTGCAGGTTTAAATTTACCACCAAGTCTATTGAAAGGCCAACAACGCGGGGGGAAATGGAATAAGAACGAAAAAGAATGGAAAGTAAAATGAAGAAATAGGAAAAAAAAAAAAGGAAAAGAAACTCAGTTTTCATGTTTTAAACAACGTTTTGAAAATTTGCTTGCAGAATTTGCTTCCACAGCAGTCAGAAAATGGCATAAGCGGCTTCTAATTGCCATTTTCTGCGAAATTCCTAGGCGTCAATGGGTTAAGATACTTAGCGTCAATGTTTCCAAGTATTCAAGAAGTTAAGAACATTAGAAAACAGGAATTACAGAGCATTATTGAAAAGAGCTAACAGTAACTAGTGTGACCTATGTAGAATGAAATTATATGAATGACAATCATTTTTTTAGTAATTACAAATTAAATGGTAGCGGTGTATATTACCGACTTCTTATTAGTTGAAGTAATGTTTATCTCTTTTTTTAGAATAACTATTCATTTGAATGTTTAGTTCTATTTAGTGTCCCCAATTAGCTGTACAGATAAATACTCCGGCGACACTAAAATAAAGGCATTCATTCATTCCTCGGAACGTTTTAGTTCTCCGCAAAAGAATCTCTTTGGCTAAAACTAAAGAAAAATCCCACATAACATTTTAGAAAATACTAGTGAAAATGAATTAGTGCCATATGCTCGGAACTCCGGTTCAAAAGAACCGTTCTCTAAATATTCGAAGTAAAATAACCACATCGACGGTTTTCAGAAGCTTCCAGTACGGTTCTTACGTTTTTTTTTTCCTAGGGGCGTTGCGCCTCGCTGTCGCGGCTTCACCGCTCGTACGCGGATAAAAAGAATTGTTAAAAAGAAACGCTCTGGCACCCAGGGTATAGGAAATCAAGCTTAGGTATTTCGAGGTGACTTATGTACAGGTTACTATGCATTATACATTGCGTAATGTTCGCGGCTCTAACTCTTACAAAACAACTGTCCAATTGTGTACTTTACTGCTTGTCTCACTCCTCTGATCTTCCAGCAATAGAGGAACGGATTTAGAGTTGAATTTAAGTAGACCAACGTTATTGCAACCCTAACAGCAATGTTATGCGATGGGGAGTATTTAGTTATATGTGCTACAGCAGAAACTATGCCATACGGAAGATAACAAGCTACTAATGTCATCTGCACCCACAGTGCAGTGGACACTGTCTTTCTGTATCGCGCTATGATCAGTGGAGTTCCTTCCCCATGCGGCTGTTCTTGGCGAGCACGGTCTTTTATTTCGTTTTGATGACGGCGGAGAGTTAGATAGATCTTGATGTACGAAATAGCGGAGATTCCCAGCAGGGAATAAATGAGCGCTGAAATTAAATTCGAGATTAGAGCATGTTCCCAAAATCGCCGCAAAACGCTGAAGGAAATGTTTACAATCCAAAAGCAAATTACAATACAACGCATTCGCCTCAAAGTCACAGTTTGCCTGTATCTTAACCCCAGCAACAGAGCAAAAAGTCTGTCTACGCTGATTGCAGTCAATGTGCACAAAGACACTCCACTGAAGCTATTACCAGCGATTTCATTTAAGCTCACAACGGTGTAACAGAGTTCTAGTCGCTGATGTGTTATAGAAATTAACTGAATGACAAACAGAGGCTGTGAAAAAACACCAACAAGGAGGTCTGTATCCGTTAGGCATCGAAACATGCGTTTTGAAGGCGGAAAAAGTGAGGATTCCTTGCGAAGAGCCACGAAGATGAGGATATTCCCCAGCGATGCGAAAATGGCAAGTACAATATTCAGAGCTGCTAGTGAGTACAAGTAGTGGTTTCCATGTATGGACGCCCAGCAAGCTACAACTTGAATTGCTCTGTAGCCTCCTTCCTTAGTAAAATTCGCCATTATTCGTCTAAGAATATTCCGTTGCTCTGTGTTCAGTTTAATTCGAAATCGTGATCCTTTTGTTCTAGCGGAGAAAAGATTTTGACGTGCTTTGCAGTAATTCAAAGGTATTATTCATTTCTGCAGCGGAACCAGATGACAATGACTAATATTTATCAATGACAATTTTGATAAGCATTTTGTGCTTTTGCTGCCATCTTTATGCTCATTAAATTATGTAAATTAGCAATTTAGTCAATTCGATATTAAATTGTTCTTAGTTATTGGATGGGAATCCTGTCGCATTTTCCTTAATTTGGTTTCTTTCTTTTTTTTTCATTAAGGATTAGGAGTTTGAAAGAACAAGGAAAACTCCTTCACGGCTATTTCAATTTCTCACAAACGTTTTCACTTGTGCTAAACCAGATCACGTTTCACGGAAAATATTACGGTCCCCATACATCTTAGACAAAATTTTTTTTTTCTCGGCGCGTCATTGCTCCTCGTTGAATATACTTTATCTGATAACTTCAGCTGTAACCTTTCCCGGGGGTAGACTCCCATATAAAAATGAAGTGGTACCATGTATTATGATTTGCGAACTGTTCGCGGCTCTAACTCTTACAAAACAACTGTCTTATTGTATCCTTCACTGCTTTTCTCACGGCTCTGATCTTCCAGCAATAGAGAAATGGATTTAAACTCGAGTTTAAGTAGACCAAAGTTATTGCAAGTCTAACAACAAGGTTAAGCGACGGGGAGTATTCAGTAAAATGTGCTACATCAGAAACTATACCATATGGAAGATAACAAGCTACTAATGTCATCTGTACCCACAGTGCAGTGGACACTGTCTTTCTGTATCGCGCTATGTTCAGTGGAGTCTGGCCTTCCCTTTGCGGTTGTTCCTGGTTAGTAAGGTTTTCTATGTTGATTTGATGACGGCGTAGAGTTAGATAGATCTTGATATAACAAATACCTGAGATTCCCAGTAATATGTAAATTAACGCAGAAGTCAAATACGAGATTAGTTCCCAAAATCGCCGCAAAGCGCTTAAGGAAATGTTTAGAATCCAAAGGAAAATTACAATTCCACGCACTCGCCTCAAAGTCACAGTTTGTTTGTATCTTAACTCCAGCAACAGAGCCAAAAGTCTGTCTACGCTGATTGCAGACATTGTGTCCAAAGACACTCCACTGAATGCACTAGTGATTTCCCAGCCCATAACGGTGTAACAGAGTTCTAGCCGCTGATGTGCCACAGAAATTAACTGAACAACAAACAGAGGTTGTGAAAAAACACCAACAAGGAGGTCTGTAGCTGTTAGGCATCGCAACAAGAGTTTTGATGGCGGGTGAAGGGAGGATTCCTTGAAAAGAGCAACTAAAATGAGGATATTCCCCAGTGTTGCGGTGATGGACAGAAGAATATTCAAACCTGCTAGTGAGTACAAATATTGATTTCCTTGTAAGGACTCCGAGCAAGCAACAACTTGAATTGTTTGGAAGTACCCCTCCTTAGTAACGTTTTCCATTTTTCTTGAAGGTGTATGGCCAGTTTTTAAAGCAATTGATGCTGTTTAATGCGTAAGAGAAATTGTTTACTTCCTCTGAGTAGTTTGATCCCTATTATTATTTAATCCAGCGTTGAAAGTGCTTTTAAAACGAAATTTTTCTTGAAGGTTTAGGGCCAGTGCTCAAGATATGAAACAACAAACGCTATTCAATAAATCAGTTGGCTTTCCCGATGGCGTGATGATCGCATTATTATTTCACCAGCGTTTAAACGTGTTAACGGCCATTTCAAACACGAATATTTATAAGGTATAGACAGTTTAGAGTGATTAATGATAATGAAACGAGTTCTGGCGTTATTATGATTGATTGGTTTTAAGAAATTAAATATGATAATTTTTTCTGACCGAAAAATGTCGTTAGCTTGTTGATTAGAGTTTGGATCGCTTTCACAGTTTTTTCTATCTTTTCTAGTGGCGTCCGCATCTTTGCACTGCTTTAGTGAATCGGTGCATGAGTTTGTGACGATCATTAATTTTTCAAAGTTTCATGCAAAGAATAATGTATTCAATCGGGGATGCTTTTGCCACTCTTTCAATTCATTGGTTTATTATTTATAATAGTTATGTTTGTGTTTGATAAACGAGAACCAGGAATATTCGCATGATTTTAATCTTAGTGCACCTGGCAGTTCTCACACATTACGCAACACGCATCACGCATCACGCACCAAATTTAACCGGATCTGCTACCTCTTCCACTCTAATAGTATTTCAAGCTAAATAAAACATGCCTTAATGTTCCTATTACTAGTATGTTCTTTGTTATCGTGGTGAACAAGTTTAATACTATTTGTCTTTAAATATATTAATATTTATTAGGCTTTTAACCAGATTAAGTTAGGTTGATGGATCTTAACTGCTGATATCTCCTACTAAGTCGATGAAGTCGATGACCATTTTGTTTATAAATGAACGAGTTTTTAGTTAGAAATCAATTTATAATACGAGGATAATTTCATCATAGAAAAATTTTTATTATGCATGGAGCTTGGTCCTGTAACTCATTCAACTAAAATGTACGAAAATGTTGAAAATCAATAAGGTTTTAATCGTATTCAACAAAGGTTGAATCAGCTGTGTCTGTTAAGTTAATTTAATGCTATTTACCCATGAAATGAAAAAAAAACAGTAAATTGTAACTTTCATTATTAGTGTTTTTGGTGTTTTATCGCCTTTCAGAATTTACAAGATTGATTTTATAACCATTCCCCTAACTATGATCTATAATCTTTTATTCTCTGTCTCAATTTAATTTCGATCCGTTTCGGGGAGAAATGGGTTGCAAGGTGCAAACAATATAACTATGGCTTTTACAATAATTTTGATATTTCCATGATTATATTGTGATCTTTATCGTGTCAAAGTTCCCATTAATATTTTCCTTATTCTCGCTCTTAATCTTTTTTAAGCAACAGCGATTTTAATATTCTTCGGTTTCATACCATCCATTATGGCAATTTAATTAACACTCATCAACCCATTGACACCTCAAATGCCCGAAACCGGCCCTGACGGACCCACGGTCCCTCTACCATTTGTGACGTCACGCTTTCTGTGATAAAAGATGTCTTTCGTAACTAACTCACTCAGAAGGAAGAAATCGAAGGAAAATGTGGTCTTCCTACCACTTGCCACTTCTTGTTAAAAAATTTCACCTTCTTCAGCGTTTTCTAGGAAACTTTTACTACATAAATAAAGTCTAGTGAAAGGCCAGCAACGAGGGGGGGGAATGGAATAAGAACGAAAAAGAACGGGAAGTAAAACGAAGAAAAAGAAACAAAGGAAAGGAAACTAAGTTTTCATGTTGGAAACAACGTTTTGGAAAGTTTGCTTGCAGAATTTGCTTCCACAGCAGTCAGAAAATGGCATAAGTGGCTTCAAATTGCCATTTTCTGTGAAATTTCTAGGAGTCAATGGGTTAAGATACTCAGTTCCTTAAATCTGCAGGTTTAAATTTACCACCAAGTCTATTGAAAGGCCAACAACGCGGGGGGAAATGGAATAAGAACGAAAAAGAATGGAAAGTAAAATGAAGAAATAGGAAAAAAAAAAAAGGAAAAGAAACTCAGTTTTCATGTTTTAAACAACGTTTTGAAAATTTGCTTGCAGAATTTGCTTCCACAGCAGTCAGAAAATGGCATAAGCGGCTTCTAATTGCCATTTTCTGCGAAATTCCTAGGCGTCAATGGGTTAAGATACTTAGCGTCAATGTTTCCAAGTATTCAAGAAGTTAAGAACATTAGAAAACAGGAATTACAGAGCATTATTGAAAAGAGCTAACAGTAACTAGTGTGACCTATGTAGAATGAAATTATATGAATGACAATCATTTTTTTAGTAATTACAAATTAAATGGTAGCGGTGTATATTACCGACTTCTTATTAGTTGAAGTAATGTTTATCTCTTTTTTTAGAATAACTATTCATTTGAATGTTTAGTTCTATTTAGTGTCCCCAATTAGCTGTACAGATAAATACTCCGGCGACACTAAAATAAAGGCATTCATTCATTCCTCGGAACGTTTTAGTTCTCCGCAAAAGAATCTCTTTGGCTAAAACTAAAGAAAAATCCCACATAACATTTTAGAAAATACTAGTGAAAATGAATTAGTGCCATATGCTCGGAACTCCGGTTCAAAAGAACCGTTCTCTAAATATTCGAAGTAAAATAACCACATCGACGGTTTTCAGAAGCTTCCAGTACGGTTCTTACGTTTTTTTTTTCCTAGGGGCGTTGCGCCTCGCTGTCGCGGCTTCACCGCTCGTACGCGGATAAAAAGAATTGTTAAAAAGAAACGCTCTGGCACCCAGGGTATAGGAAATCAAGCTTAGGTATTTCGAGGTGACTTATGTACAGGTTACTATGCATTATACATTGCGTAATGTTCGCGGCTCTAACTCTTACAAAACAACTGTCCAATTGTGTACTTTACTGCTTGTCTCACTCCTCTGATCTTCCAGCAATAGAGGAACGGATTTAGAGTTGAATTTAAGTAGACCAACGTTATTGCAACCCTAACAGCAATGTTATGCGATGGGGAGTATTTAGTTATATGTGCTACAGCAGAAACTATGCCATACGGAAGATAACAAGCTACTAATGTCATCTGCACCCACAGTGCAGTGGACACTGTCTTTCTGTATCGCGCTATGATCAGTGGAGTTCCTTCCCAATGCGGCTGTTCTTGGCGAGCACGGTCTTTTATTTCGTTTTGATGACGGCGGAGAGTTAGATAGATCTTGATGTACGAAATAGCGGAGATTCCCAGCAGGGAATAAATGAGCGCTGAAATTAAATTCGAGATTAGAGCATGTTCCCAAAATCGCCGCAAAACGCTGAAGGAAATGTTTACAATCCAAAAGCAAATTACAATACAACGCATTCGCCTCAAAGTCACAGTTTGCCTGTATCTTAACCCCAGCAACAGAGCAAAAAGTCTGTCTACGCTGATTGCAGTCAATGTGCACAAAGACACTCCACTGAAGCTATTACCAGCGATTTCATTTAAGCTCACAACGGTGTAACAGAGTTCTAGTCGCTGATGTGTTATAGAAATTAACTGAATGACAAACAGAGGCTGTGAAAAAACACCAACAAGGAGGTCTGTATCCGTTAGGCATCGAAACATGCGTTTTGAAGGCGGAAAAAGTGAGGATTCCTTGCGAAGAGCCACGAAGATGAGGATATTCCCCAGCGATGCGAAAATGGCAAGTACAATATTCAGAGCTGCTAGTGAGTACAAGTAGTGGTTTCCATGTATGGACGCCCAGCAAGCTACAACTTGAATTGCTCTGTAGCCTCCTTCCTTAGTAAAATTCGCCATTATTCGTCTAAGAATATTCCGTTGCTCTGTGTTCAGTTTAATTCGAAATCGTGATCCTTTTGTTCTAGCGGAGAAAAGATTTTGACGTGCTTTGCAGTAATTCAAAGGTATTATTCATTTCTGCAGCGGAACCAGATGACAATGACTAATATTTATCAATGACAATTTTGATAAGCATTTTGTGCTTTTGCTGCCATCTTTATGCTCATTAAATTATGTAAATTTGCAATTTAGTCAATTCGATATTAAATTGTTCTTAGTTATTGGATGGGAATCCTGTCGCATTTTCCTTAATTTGATTTCTTTTTTTTTTTTTGTCATTAAGGATTAGGAGTTTGAAAGAACAAGGAAAACTCTTCCACGGCTATTTCAATTTCTCACAAACGTTTTCACTTGTGAGGATGCTAAACGAGATCACGTTTCACGGAAAATATAACGGTCCTTTCACACGTCACGGAAAATTAAATAAACTGAATAAACATTTCACGTTTCATAAAGACTTTTGTTCTGGGGCCATCGTAGCTTGATAAGAAATAGAACACAAACCGCGGTGATAAACATATTGAACTTATTCATTTTTTATAAAACTTGACGTTTCGTATGCTACTACATACATTTTCAAAAGTGACCGTTACAGTGTTGAAAACTATACTTATACAGTATGTTGCCCAGTTTTCGGTCACTTAAGATTATAACATTCAAAACTTTTTTCCCTTAAGCATTTGAGTCTTGTGTTCTTCAGTAGAGACAGCTAGTTGACTTGACTATACGCAGTAAAAATATCTTACAAATCTGTTGAATACGCTTTGAAAAAATATCGATCTAGTAGACCACGGTAGGGTGCCCAGTTTTCGGTCAGCTTGTCCAGTTTTCGGTCACTAGATGAAAGTAAAAAAATGAATAGGAATTCATGCGCAATCCAGGTTCTTTGTTGTATTTTAAGCTTAACCATCCAAATAAGTGCTCTTTACGTAAAACCTGATTCACTGAAAGCTCCTTATTTGGAAGTAATGCGCCAATGTTTTCGCTAACATGCTTTTATTCATTTATCACGCCTTCAGGCGCTTTGCATAATAAAGTGTTTGCATCATATGTTCATAACACTGTTTTATTTCATGAATTAACGATTACATTTAAAACAGTTTTCTCTGGCATGGCAGTGACTGCCTCGTTTACTCTTCCTAGCGCTGGTTCTAGGTTTCCTGTCACACAAATTTTGTACCGACAAGGAATGACGGCTCCACCACCTGGAGAATGCTGGTTTGGCCATGGCGGGAAACTTTTACATGGTACGCCCGTCTGCTCACTAAGATAAAATGCATTAAAAATATTAGTGCTGCGATTGTAATTAGCACTCACGGCCCTGAATGGCTCATTACATACCATGTTATCTCGCTTACGTCTGGGGCGCCTAAAAGTCCCCAAAAGCAAGATGAGAGTCCTTGAGGTACTCGGCCGATTGGAAGCCCTGCTATCGTTCGAACTCTTTCTCCTCGTTTCTCGTCCGTTACTTTGTTCCACATATCTCTGGGGATGTGGTCAATCTCTGGAACCCACACTAAACAAGCGTTCTTGTCGTGTTTATTCCCATATTCTTTAGTAACAGGCAGCATCATTTCTTGTGGTGGCCTAATTTGAAACTCATGGTACCCTTTTATTACTGCGTTGTTGACGATTATGAAATGCATCCTAATAAACACAAACAATACATTATAGATAATCAATTTAAATTTATTTGGGATTTCTGTAAAGGTTTACTTATTTCGTGCATGCATTATCAAGCTTCTGACCTGAAATCCTGCCTAAAAAATCAATATAGTTATTGTATTAGCTTTAATTTACTTGAACAAAACACATTTTCACTGAAACAAACGTAATCGAAGCAAAACGTAAAGTCTAAGTCTTTAAGGATAAGCGAGGCTTATAACCGGGGAGTGGGTGATACAGCTGTTTTCACGATTTTACAGTATCATGGAAGCACTGTTTTGAAATGATATTAGTGATGATTCATAACAAATTCAATGTCTGTGTCCATCACTTGACAAATTTGATTTCCCTTGTTACGCTCGCAAGACGGCCGCAACTTCTTCGGGGTGTCTTGTTTCCGACCAGTTCTAGCATGATCCCTTTTCCTCTTCTTCGCTTGCTTTTCTTCCAGCAATATCTGTCTTTTCTCTTCCCTTTCTCGTTGCTTTTGCTCCTTCTTTGCTTTCTCTTCCAACTTCTTTTTCTCGCGCTCTGATTTCAACTGTTCAGCCTTCTTCATCCTGTCTTGTTTATCTTTCAACTCCCTTGCCTTCTTCAATTTCTCATTTAGTAAAAGCTGCATCGATTCAGGCCCATTCAAAAAGTTTGGTATATTTCTCTTGTAGTTCTTCGATTTCGATGGCTCTTTTGGCTTGATTGTGGGGTGTACCAGAATTTCTCGGAGAACAGACGACGATGCTTGCTCTTGAAGTGTTACTTCTGGTGTTGGCACTGATGGCGGTGTTGTGTGACGCGCTGCGCTGGAAGCCGATAAGGGCGTGGTGCTCTGTGACTGTTTGGTATCCAGGTCTTGTAGTTCGTTGCTTGACTTATACAAGGCTTTCCATGTCTTGTACGTTGGACTGCCCTCTAAGCTGTAGCCATTTTCGATCCTTCGATGATATTTCGTTCTTACGGGAGAATCCAGAACAGCCTCAAATGCATTTAAAGCTTCCTTTGCTGGGGAAACGATCTGGCCCTGCTCGGTGGTTGGCTTGTCTCCTGGCTCTGAACTTGGTGATGATGCAATTAAACTGTGTGCGACTTGAGATCTATCAATCGGATATATCCCAGACTTACGGAATGCATTCACAAGAGTAGCTGGGCTCATAACTTGCTCCCATGTTGGCTTAAGTACTGAACAGAAATTCTTTTTGTTGACCTCGCTGTTTGGATTTTTCTGGGTGTACTCTCTAACAGATTTGTACGAACTTTGTTTCATGGGGCCAAAAAGACCAACATCAGCTGGCTGTACCAGGTGGGTTGCGTTCTTCAGTAGAGCGTAGAGGAGGATTCCGTTGTCTTCTGCCAGTTTGAAAGTGTCATAGTCTATGTGAGAGTCGTGAGAATCGACCAACAATAGCACAGGTCTTGCTGGCGTTAGGTTGGGGATAAAGTGGTTAGCGAGCCACTTATAAAAACTCTGAGTATCCATCCACCCTGATTCCGTCACAGAGAACACGCTCCCTTGTACTCCGCCTTCAAGTGGGTTATACGTAACGGGCACTCTTTTTCCGGGAAACAAGAAATAGGGTGGAAGCCATTGCCCGCACGCGTTGAAGCAGGGGAGCACGGTGATATGCTCTTTGCTACCTGATAGGACTCGATAAGGTGCCATTTTCACTTTAGAAGGCCCGATTACATTTCCTGCACGACCTTGTAGCTCAAATCCAGTTTCATCACAATTCCAAATTTGTGATGGAGAATTGCTCAACCCCTTTTCTTCAACAAATGACTCGTACTCTGTAAACCAGTTGTCTACTTCCTGTTTCGTTATAGCAGCCCTCTTCTTCTCTAGCGGCCTTGCCTTTCGGTTCTTGACTTCAGGATTGCGCTTGCAAAAGCTTCTATACCATTTCTCCCCTGGCTTATTGTTGGGAAAGGGCGTGCTTCGGCCATCTTTATCTAAGAACTTCTTCACTGACTCCTTAAAGGCATCCTTATTTAATCCAAAGCCTCGGTTTGACATTTCAATTAACCATTGGGCGAATTGGGATTCTTCCGACTTCGACAAGATTGGACGGGGGCCCGCTCGTTGGTCATATTCCACTATTCCATTCAATCGATCGAGTAAAGCACTTCTTTTCAGTCCATGTTTGATGGCAGCAGCTCTTGCACTGAGCCCTCCCTCGTTCACATCCCTCATGGCAAGAAGATATCGTTCACTCGCCATACTATTACTTGGAGCTGACAAAAGAGGGATTTTATTCACTTATGAAGAAATTGGTAGATTTACTATTTTTTATATTTTGTAAATTTTATACGAATACTGAGGCTTAGATTTGGCCAAATAATTAAGAGCAACTCAAACCAAAATTTAATGGTTATTACTCCAAAAATGTTAATTTCATCCCATCAATAAATTCCGCATAACGTTAACGTGAAAACATAGAGCCGCATCGCACGGTTTTGTTTTTATAATTTTGATCCGTATTTACACGTCTTACAAAATCAGTATTTATATCAAAGACTTTTAATAACAGCTTACTATATTAGATAAAGGTATACATAAGGTCTAGGCCGTTCAATTTGAATAAGAAACAAGTCGAAGATATTGTAAACAGCTCGGCGTGTAATAAAATTTCACGACATCAGTTCTAGGCTTTGTTTTGTCGCAACGTGTTCAGAGTATTGAAGTATAATTATCAGTAATATTAGCATTTTAACACCATTTATTTGTTTTTCAAACTGATAATTCCCTGAACTCAACGACAAATATTGCAGGTTTTCAATGTTTAAGAATTGTCATAATGGGTGACCGGAAACTAGACAACAGGGTGAAAAACTTACAATATTTTTTAGTCGCTGTGGTTTATCAACAAAGAAAATCCAAAACCATTGTTATACATATTTGAGAAATTTGATATCTAATCTGCTATTTCCTCGAATATCCTGGCATGATTTTTAAAATACGGTGCCCTAGGAGCTGAATTACAACGAGTGGTTGGTTTACTGCGCAGTGAAACACGCGAAATTTAGCAAATTTTATCACACCTACCTGTTCGAAACCGCCTTCCTCGCCTCCACAATAAATAACAGCTTTCCGACAAAAGAACTGTTCGGAAACTGGAATGTCTGGCTACACTTCGGCACACTTCGTTCGTCGTAAAACAGCGATCGCGATCTGAAAATCCGAGTTTAGTTTTTACTGACCGAAAAGTGGTACTGACCGAAAACTGGTCAACATACTGTATGGTATTGAAAAGGGACTGGGACCGAGATTAAGTACAAAACTTAACAGTTGATCAATAAAAAGAAACAGCTAATTAATAAAGCATCAGCTTCTCGCTACTGACGTTTGCATTAAAAGCTGGCTTCAGTTCTTGGATAAACAATGTTTCTTTGATTTTACAGTGGAAATCAGTTTTGCCCGACGCTAAGATATCAAAATGATCCCACTTGATGTTATGTCCAGTGGTGTTGACATGGTCAGCAATGGCTGATGTGCGGTCATGCTTAGCGAGGGCCTTAAAATGCTCAGTTTTTCTATCATGAAGCCGTCGTTTAGTTTTACCAATGTCAAATTCTTCACAATCCCAACAACTGGCTTTGTAAATAACTTTAGACTGTTGAGAACGATTCAAGCGGTCCTTGTACGGGAAGAGAGATTTGATGCGGCGAGTGTTTTGGAAAATAATTTTAAGGTTGACACAAGAGTAAAAATTGTATACACAAGATTTTAGACGTTTAGAGATTTGGTTGCTATGTAAACCTAAATAAGGTAGCAGATAATAATATCCTTCTTAGGAACAGTGGAGACATGGTTGTTTGACTTGTTAATGTTTCTGTTTATAACATCATTAATGTGAAAGGTGATTATCCCTTGAGCGTAACCGTTCTGAAGAAGAAGTTATCGAAGCTCATCAAGGGCAGATTGCAGCAACAATGAAGAGGAGCAAATCCTGTAGCAGCGATAAGTGAGGGTGCGGATGAGATTTATTTTATATTTTCGCGGAGTGAAGGAATCTCATTTGGTGTATAACCCCGTGAATGTTTTCTTCCGGTAGATAGAAGTCATGAAAGTGTTGTTTGGGCAGCGTTTAACGAGGATGTCTAAAAACGGAATCGAGTTGTCCTGTTCAAAATCAATGGTAAATTTGATACTGTTGTGACAATTATTCAAATACCGCAAGAAATTTTCACACATGATTTTGTTGACCTTCCATATTGGTTCGTTTTTACCATCGGCTGGTGAAATAGGTGAAAATTAGCCTAAAATAAGAAAGCTGACCAAAGTCAGCGCGGTCACTCTAGGGTTAATTGTTCTCAGTCAAAGTTATTAGTTTAATGAGTTTGTCTGAGATTATGCACCTTCAGGGACCGCGGAGTGGGAGGGGCTGGTAGGGCCGCGGCCCCACCACTTTTTTGCGCCCCGCCCCACTTTTTTTCGATTTTCAAAATGAAAAAATTATTTTCAATTTTCAGCCCACCCACTTTTCGCCTTGCTCCGCGGTCCCTGAGTCCTTTATGCTTTCTCAGTTTCAGATTCATTTACATAGTAGAAAAGAGAATAGGAAAACGTTTATCTTGTTTTTGTAGAGTGAAAGGAATACAATTGGAAATTTAAAAAAACAAGAAAAAAGATTTTCCTCAGCTTACTCAAGTTCTCGCGAACTATCACTTATGTGTCACCATAAGGGGAGCAAGAGTGGTGTAGTGGTGAGAGCACTCGCCTCCCACCAATGTGGCCCGGGTTTGATCCTTGGACCCGGCGTCATATGTGGGTTGAGTTTGTTGTTGGTTCTCTCCTTGCTCCGAGAGGTTTTTCTCCGGGTACTCCGGTTTTTCCCTCTCCTCAAAAACCAACATTCTAAATTTCAATTCGATCTGGATAGAGGACCTGCATGAAAACCAGCTGCGGCTGATGTGTCTTTCCTCTCTAAATATAGTTATTTATTTTTTTTAACAAGAAAATGATGATTTCTGCTTAATATTCTCGAGCTTTGTTTTTCAGTAGCTGTTCGTGTATCCCTTACACACATTTTGGCCAAGCTTGTTGAGACTCGGTTGCTATGGTAACGAGGTATGACGTCATTAGTAGCATGAGGTCAAGCCATTTTTTAACAAAAATGACTGGTTTTTACCTTTTTTAATGGCAAAAAGCATTAAATGCCACCAACAAGCAACAAAATGTATGATTATATCATATCAAATTGTTTTTAATTTCCGCAACGGGGTTCCAACCATACCCCCCTTGTACCACGGTGGGGGTATACGTTTGCGTGTACATCCAAGGGTTAATAGGTTTCGACCAATCATAATTCATGAAGTATACTCAAATTGGATTCCAGCTGTTATTGTTATAGTTAGTAATTGTTCAATTTCAATTAGCCTGCGCTATACAGGTGAGCCATAGGGAACCCACATGCTTATTTGTAAACTGATTACACTTTTCTGCAAACCGTTGTTTTTCTTAATGCTGTCGCGCGGCTTTCATTATCGTCTCGTTTTTCACTGAATTAGCATTAACGAAAATTCGAGAAACGACAAGAGACGACAACGAGACCGGCGTGAGAGCATTAAAATAAATATCGGTGAGAGGCGCGATAACCATATCAAAGCATTGTGAAATCCATTTGTCTGGCCTCGACTACAGATTCAAGAAAACAACAGGCAAGTTTACATTATTTCTACCATTTCAATTCCATTTTCCAGTTTACAAATAAGCGTGTGGGTTCCTTGTGATTCCATCTAGGTATATAAACGGTGTTCTTTGATGCAATATTGTTTTATTTTCAATAAACGAAAAAACTGAAACAAAAAAAGAGCGATAAGCAAAGAAAGATGGAAAAATTTTAAGCTGACGCAGATGGGAACTCAGATGTTTTTCTCTGTCCCACGCTCGTGACATGATAAACATTCATCTTTCTCAAGAAAAGAATGATTTCTATTTCTTCATGAAACAATTGAACACTCGATATATCCGAGTTATGGTTAATGGGTTTTAACCGATCAAAGCGCCGCACATACTGTACTCAAAATGGATTACATGTGCTATTGGTATATTATTTCTTTAGTTTTGATATTAGCATGATACAGGGGATCTATTATTCCATATATCTTTGTATAGTGTTGTTCTTTTATACACTGCTGTTTAATTTTCAAACTGTTTATAGTATTTTGAGCTACTTCAACACATCTGCCAGGCATGCGCAGTGAATATACTTTTCATGTCACCATAGTGTTCGTGGCACCGCGGCAGAACGTTTGCGCATGCGTAAACTTCAAGCACTTCCGGTCCGTTAAACTACCAGTCAACATCGATGCGAACAGCATAAAACAACATTTCTGCATTAACCAACAGACCTAGATTTTCTAGATGCAATGATGAAAGGACCAAAACCGAAGAAAATTATGGTACGTACACGATCGGTTCTTGCATGAATACATTTCGAGATGGAGTGAAGACTTGTTTTTTGTGAAAAAATGCGATGCAAAAATTATTTGTTCATTTTTCGTTGTTGGTGCAAACACCAAACCCCTTGGTGCAAACGCATGAAACTTGAACGATGAAAAAACTTTTCAACGAAACAAACTTTTTCTCTACCTTTGTTTTATAACTCTTACTTTTTGTTTTCAAACTTCGCGGTACGGGAGTTTTATGTTGTTTATGTTGTAGTTCATTTTTTATTTCAGGTAATTTTTGTTTTTCCTTTGTTTCAAATTCATCAGCATATATTACCATACCCAAAAACAATGGAAAAATAAAAATTACCTGAGATAAAAAAATTAACTACAACATTTACATGGGATTACAGTATGTCACCGGAAATGCGTAATTCACCGGATGCTCAGTTTTCTACTCATGCGCAGTGCGTTCTGCCGCGGTGCCAGTGTTCGTCCTTCATAAATGAATACGTCATCGACATCAGCGGCTGCATCCGGTGGCGAATCTATACGGGGGGGGGGGGGGGGGGGACCGGGGGACCCGAACCGACCCCCACTCTCCCCGCCCACAACCACCTTGAAAACACATAAAGCCGAAAGGGCTAAATTGTTTTTTAGTCCCCAACATTTTTACTTTGACTTCTCAGCAATTCCGTCTGTCCCTCCCATTCAATCCCCCCTAACGATATAGTCTGGATCGCCAATGTAATCAGCAGGGGTCCATGAATATGCATAAACGTTATAAAAAAAGCATTTGTTATGAAAAAACAAATGGTTAGAACGCCATTAAAGAATTAGCTCCAAGCCATTCAAAAACCTGCTTGTCAGTTTTTATGAGAAGGGTTCTGGCATAGGCAATTTCCGAGCGCTGCACGGTTAAAATTCAAAATGACTTTCACGCTTAATTTCTAACACAGCTACATCCCTCAAATTTGATGAGTAAAATCTTCTTCCTATTTTCAATTCACAAATTGATCAGAAAATTTTTATTTTACCAAAATTTTCTTTGAAACAATATATTTGACGGTATGTTTGATCTTTCAAAAAGCACGAAGTTCTTTAAACAGTGTTCAACTTGTTAAATTCATACAGTTCTGTTTAAGAAGAAGCGAAAGTTTATAACATCAAAGACCATCAAAGTCTCTAATTTTCATTCAATTGAGACGCTGTGAAGATAGGGACATTTAATAAAAGGCGTAGCACCGCCCAATTTGGTCTACTGACTCTAATTGGAATGAGCGGGTTTGAACCATCAGTAGTAAAATTACCACGTTAATTTGGGTGTCCAAGCTCCTTCATCAGTGTCCATATCACAGTAGGCCTTGAAGGCGTTGTCCTGGGAACTAACGTCAGGATAGACTGCGAGCAGTCCATCTTCCCGGCATGCACTGTAAGCAAACTTTTCCAGCGCGCGCGATCTACGACGCGCGAGCTGCGAGTCGCGAGCCGCGAGTAAAAATTTCAGTAACGTTGTCTCAAATAATGTCGTCCAAACCTGATGATGTGCTCAGTGATTTTTTACCCGCACAAAAATGAATCAAAACCTTTGCGCTCCTATACAAACATTTTATCCAACACCTTGTAACACAACCTTATCGTGAGCTTGGGCTACCTGTGTTGTATGGAGAATGTTCTATACTGTAGAGCTACCGCACAGGGCACTTATACTTGGAATTTTAAGATATTGCCTTATTACTAATAAGGTATTGTTTTCCATCACCATTTAGGATCTTTCGCTCTTTCGCTCGAGGAGTGTTCATGATCAATGCGAAGCTATTTTCTTTGGATTTTTGCATTGGCTGCTTTGCCAAGTTGTAAGTAAAGCTAAGAGTAAAAACAGACAAGATGAAATCATTATAATCCTGATTTAAAATAGTTTTCAAATGATGATAGGTGACAAACATCCCGGCCTGGCTAACCCATGAAATCGATAATCAATGAAAATCGATATTTATCGACAACAAATTATGCCAATTAATCGATTGATATTGGAAATCGATAGCGAATCGATGAGGGAAACTTTTTTCTTCGATATCTTTTTTTAAATTGGGTCGATTCTTATTACGTCAAGTTATAATTAGTAACTCTTGAAAGAGGGTCTCAATGGGGTGGTGGCTTTTATGGTAAACGGTTAAAATTTTGATGTTTTTACCGCTAACTGTTAATTTCTTCCCGTTACGGTTAACACAAATCTCACAAATTAATTTCCAATGTTTTAAAAAGTTAAAAATTAATTTCTATTTTAAAAAGTTAAAAATTAAATCCCATTGTTGTAAAACACATTTAAGGACTTAGTGCCATTCTGGGACAAGACACAAACTCGCACAACAACATAACAGTCTAAACAAGACATGGCAAATGACAAATCGTGGCTAGAAATATTGTTTACGGTTAACATTTTTTGCGCCCAACGACTAAATGTTGGGCTGTTTTACGGCTAACGGTTAACCCCATTGAGCGATCAATACCTCATTTATTTTTTCTCTTGCTGAAATGACTTAGGGCCGGTTATTCAAACAAAGTTTAGATGGTGTTTAACAAAACCGCGGTCCAACTCAATTTCAATCTGGCCAACCCTTATATTTAAACGACATTTACTGTAAACAGTGTCAAGTGGGCATATAGCACAGACTAGAAAAACATTAATCGCCTCAACCCTATTCGGCCTGGGGGGGGGCTAACTTTCAACATTCATAACTTCCTTAATATGTATTCAAACGCCATCAAACTTTGTGACTTTTCCTAAAATTTATCTGGCAACAATTTCATATGACAATTTTTTGATCACGTGACTTGATGTTTCCATGGCAACAAGATTTTGACAGCCGTGTTTTTTGAAATTTGCATATTTATACCTTTAAATGAAGAAAAACAATGTTTATTGGTATAACTTTTATATTTTTACGTCATTTAACGTTTATTTATTGGTTTTCATTAATTTTGGGTGAATTTGGACGGTTTTTAAGAGGTTTAAAAAATTCAGAAATCCAAGATGGCGACCGCATTACTAATTACCTAATAACTACGTCATATGACGTCATCGTTCCATTGTGCGGACCGCAAAGGAGACAGTTTTGGACGCGCTATGTACCCTTTAGGTTTCATTGTCATAGCCTTAATGTTCTTGAAGTTACAAAAGGGGGGGGGGGGGGGCACAATGTGCCCCCCCCCAGGCTCAGAAACTCAAAAAAAAGCCCAGGCTGAATTTAAAATAACCAACTTATAAACAGATATCGAGGTCCATTAATTTTCTTAATGTGCTCTACAAGATAAAATTAAGTAAAGTAAAATAAATATTATGGGTTGTGGCACTGCTGGGGGTCCGTGACGTCATCCATAATGGCCGCCAAGATGGCCGCCATCTTGGATTTTACTAAAAATTTAAATTTATTGGAAAAATGCGGAAATTGCAAATATTTTTGCAAGAGTTGCAAAATAACATACAATTAAACATTCTGATGCTTTCATAACATTTTATGTTTTTTTCGCTAAAAAAGGTAAAAAACACGCATGTTTATTCACAAATGGCTTGACCTCAAGTACTTATGACGTCATATCTCGTTATCATAGCAACTGGTTATCGCCAAACTTAACCAAAATATGTCTCAAAGATAGACGAACAGCTACAGAAGACGGCACATGCTAATCATAAATGGTCTTGAAAAAATCAGATGAAAACCTTGTACATCCGAGGGTTAACAAATAGAACCGTAAAAGTGCTAATGGACCCCGGGGGGGGGGGGGGGGGGGGGGGGGGTACTCAACAAAGTTTTGTACGGGGATGCTCCGCCTCAAAGTTCAAACCCTTACCCTTTCATATACCGTTTTTTATATACCTTTTTTTATGCTTCAACTCGTGTTTTCGCTACCTTTCCTATTCTTCGTGAAATCCCTACCCTTTCATATACTTCAACTCGTGAAATCCCTGCCCTTTCATATACCTCCAGCAACAATGTGATTAATTTACTATTTCTTTTTTGTCTAGTGATGGCGATCCACTGCTACAAATGCATGTACAAACCGCCCGATAACTTGTGTCTGTCCCCTACAAATGTCACTGACTGTGACAAACCACTGAAAGGGTATGACGCGTGCGCAAAAGGGTCCTTCGAAATAGAATTTGCAGGAACCAAGCAATTTGTGAATTTTATCATGACATGCACAAAAAAGGTATTTTAATATTAAATGAAATGACACTGCGAATGAGCTCGTTACATTTCAGTGACGTGCAAATCTATCGAATAATGGCTCACGAGCACTATATATTTACGTTTATACAATACATGTATACTGAATTCTACTCTCATTTTGATTGGTCATTATGTATGATCTATTGGCGTACAGACGCACATCTGACGTCATGGAAATTTTTTTTTTGTTTCGTCCAACATGGCGAACAGTTTTGTAAACGTGGATGAGATTATTCCAGAAAGGGCAACTGAAAACATAGAAAAAATGTTTAGCAGAAGCTATTGACAGTTAAGAAAAAGACAAAACCGAAACGAAAAGTAGTTTATTTCATACTTACTGAGACTTTCTATTGAAATTTGGCTTCTGAAAACCCATTTCGGGGTTCACAGCCAATCAGAATGGCGAAACGACTTTCTCACACGTGAAAAAAGCGTTTCGTCCAATCACAAATCTCAGTATGTATAAAATTATAAACAAATTACAGCATGGGCAGTGCTTTGTACGGTATTTACGCACCCGTTGGTTTGTATCAGAAATCGAACGAGCGAGGCTTTGCGTGCGTAAATACCGTACGCCCGCACTGCCCATGAAGTAATGTATGTTTTGTTGACGTGGAAAATGCCAAAATTAGAAAAAAATTCCTCGAACAGATATGATCACAGTCAAGTGCTTCGAGGCTAGAGAGACGCTTAATCATGACAGGCGTTTTATCATTTCAATCCATATAGCTATGTTATATATGTTACCGTGACACGTGTCATGTTCTAGAAGACAAAACAAAAACAGCATTAATAATTCTTAAAATCATTACGTGTACATAACAGCTTAAGAACAGACGATTACGAAACATCCAGGAGGAACTCCCATATAAAAATGACGGGCCGGGCTGCTCATAGGAAATTTAGGTACCAGAATCTTATTGATGGGCGTGGTTCAAATGAATTTTTACCCCTAAGAAGTACCAATTCTAAAACAGCACATGTCATATTCTGTTATATTTTTTCGGCTCAATACCCTAAAACCTAAAACGTACCACAATAATTCTAGCGGTGGTCATTTTAGATTTCAGCACCCTAAGCGGTACCAATCTACAAATTTTGACTCCTAAAAGGTACGACGAGCACTCCGGTCATTTTATATGGGAATTTCCCCCCCCCCCCCCCCCCCCCTTCCAGGGCGAAACATATTGTATAGAACTTGCTTCTAATGTTCAAGTTTATTTACTTCATGTTGACTACAATACCAGTACATTGCTTCTGTTTAGAGATAACCCACGTGAAAATAAGCGCCGTAGAAAAACCCCAACTGGATCGTCTGAACAACTGCCCACTTATGCATTGTCACAAATCGATTACGGACACACTGGACACTGTTAAGATCGCAAAGGGTTTGCTTGCACCAACGAACTACGCAAAGGACATTTTGGGAAATTTGAGTGAGGGTATGCGCTTGGCTTGGTGTACGATGAAGCAATCGGAATCGAGAGCAATCGGAATCGGAAGCAATCGAAATCGGAAGGCAATCGAAATCAGAAGCAATCGGAATCGCAAGCAATCGGAATCGGAAGCAATCGAAATCAGAAGCAATCGGAATCGCAAGCAATCGGAATCGGAAGCAATCGAAATCGGGAGCAACAGGAATCGGAAGCAATTTGAAACGGGAGCAATCGGAATGGGAAGCAATCGGAAACAGGAGCATTTGGAATCGGAATCGGGAGCGGAATCAAAATAGCAAGAAAGTTGTGATCAGTGGAAATCAAACATCCGTTCGCTTGTTTCCACTAGATCGTAAGGGACGAAAGTAAAGGCGGAATCGGAAGAAAAAGGAAATCTTCTGATGCTTCTGATTTCTACTCCGTCGAGCTTCCGTTTTCGATTGCGACTCCGTCTTACTAGAATGTAAGGCTCTTTACGCTTCTGACTCCGACTCTACTTCCAATTACGTCGCTAGTTATTGGGAACAAGCTCTTATAGATCGTAGATGACGTCAAAATGTGGTAAAAACAGAAAAAGGGTCGGCTTGTTAGTCACTGATGTTCAGTTACCACATTATCACGTCTTCGTGGTTGAACAGTGTAGACGTCCATCAATATAATTACAAAATATTACAAATAACTGTAGAAAAACAACTTTTTTATATCGTTCTTTTTTTTTCTCTATACAGTCTTCTTGCGACACTATTAAGAAAAGTGTTTGCAATGCAACAGTGTTGCAAAGTTGGGGAATAAATGCGAAGAAATGCGACTTCAGTTGCTGTTCTGAAGACAAGTGTAACCATGGCAACGGAACCAGTGGAATCGGATCTATCAAGGCTATACCGTTCATCGCCGTATTATTTCTGAGCGTGTTATCGATTTTCATTCACTGAGATTAATTTCCTTAAAGAAAAATGCCTAGAGTCATATCTTTTACAGCCATGCTCCGTCACGCGTGACCAGCATTTTTGAAAATTTGAATGGAGTTTTCAAGTTTACGCATAGGCTTTGTAAATTCAATCCGAGATTCGGAATTCCCGTGAGAATTTTACCGCATTTTCGGAAACAAAGAGCAACAAAATATCATTTCATTTGAAATGTTACATATCCGAACAATATTAGTTTTTTTATACGTGTAGCGAAGTTATTTTTCCGTTAACTCGTGACTTTCAAAGTGTTTTCCAGAAAGATCTTCAAGGTTTCATTCAAATCTCGGACTTTACAAAGAAATAGTCAAATGTTCATTTCAGCCTTGTGGATCCTGGTCACGCGTGACGGAGCATGGCTGTAAGAGGTATAAAAAGTACCGTTTTGGAATGAGCTGATAAGAAATAAGCTTTAACGTCAAAATAAATCGATAATTCATTTCAATATTGTTCTGCACTCCACAAGCCTTATACTTTCCTTGTTTGCTATTTGAAGTTGTACAGTGTCCTGTGAATGTGTTTATATTAAGGAAACATGGTAAAGTATAGGAGGGCTTTTATCAGGGTTGGGGCGGGGTTTTATCAGTAACCTGAATATGTTTTTTGTTTACAGGTTGATGGGGCTATAAGCAGGCGGGGGAGGAGGAGTGGGGAGGGGGGGAGGGGTGGGGCTATAACCGGATTTTACGGTATCCCGAGGAATTTATAGAATGTTAACGCAAGGAACAGAAGGCTTCAGTATCAATATTATCTGATCTTGACCATCATTGTTTATTATAACATTTTGGGGTTTTATTTCAAAATAAATTATTGTGTTCTCATTTGTTTTTGTTTTTATTACCTTTGCAAAAAGCCTGGCCCCGGTTGTTCAAAAGGTGGATAGCGCTATCCACCGGATAAATCACTATCTAGTGGATAACACAATTGGTTTTGTTAATACTTATCCACTGGATAGTGATTTATCCGGTGGATAGCGCTATCCACCGGATAAATCACTATCCAGTGGATAAGTATTAGCAAAACCAATTATGTTATCCACTGGATAGTGATTTATCCGGTGGATAGCGCTATCCACCTGATAAATCACTATCCAGTGGATAAGTATTAGCAAAACCAATTATGTTATCCACTGGATAGTGATTTATCCGGTGGATAGCGCTATCCACCGGATAAATCACTATCCAGTGGATAAGTATTAGCAAAACCAATTATGTTATCCACTGGATAGTGATTTATCCGATGGATAGCGCTATCCACCGGATAAATCACTATCCAGTGGATAAGTATTAGCAAAACCAGTTATGTTATCCACTGGATAGTGATTTATCCGGTGGATAGCGCTATCCACCGGATAAATCACTATCCAGTGAAAAAGTATTAGCAAAACCAATTATGTTATCCACTGGATAGTGATTTATCCGGTGGATAGCGCTATCCACCGGATAAATCACTATCCAGTGGATAAGTATTCTGAGTATTAGCAAAACCAATTATGTTATCCACTGGATAGTGATTTATCCGGTGGATAGCGCTATCCACCGGATAAATCACTATCCAGTGGAAAAGCATTAGCAAAACCAATTGTGTTATCCACTGGATAGTGGTTTATCCGGTGGATAGCGCTATCCACCTTTTGAACAACCGGGGCCAGATTTTCACTTGGGCCATAAGTATTTATTTATTAAGCATAAGCGAATTGATAATGAAATAAGCGCTAGTGAAATGAAAATGACCACTTCAGGAAATATCTGCAAGGAAAACCAGGCTTAAGAATTCCCAAACCAACTCACATGGTTAAAGGGACAATCTGCCGGCTAAAAATATTATATTATTTATTATATTATAGTATAAATATTATACTATTTTTTATGACCAGAAGCTTGCTTTAAACGGACACTGTCTCGCCAAAATAACGAAATTTTTTTCACTTAATTGCCATGTTATATCAATGTTATATCAATGTTAATTCCATGTTATATCGTCAAATGCCACCAAATATACAACTCAATTGGATAAAAAGATTCTATAGAGCAGAACAGAGGCAGTAGTTTGGAGAAAAAGTGCAGGATTACAAGGATTACAATTCATTAATTTTGCGGATTTCTTGACAGGCGGTCAACAAATCAAATTTTCCATTCTGGCGGAATTTTGAGTATTTCTTAGTCGTTATTTTGTCTTTTTAGTTCACATTCTTTGCGTTCATTACTTTTGGCGATATTTTCTTCCAATTTCAAGATAATAAAGCAAGCTTAAAGCAAGCTCCTGGCCATAATCATGAAAACACGATATTCCAGCCGGGACAGTGGTCCCTTTAATATCTTCTTGAAATTGAAAGAAAAATCATCAAAAGTGATCAAATCAAAGAAATATAAACTAACGAGACAAAATTACTGCTAAAACGCTCAAAGTTTCGACAGAATGGTAATATTCATTTCTTAACCCTTTCACACCCAAAAGTGCCAAACATCAAAATTCAAGTAAAATCCCAAATTTCATTTCGTAAAATTTTGGAAAACAAATAGTACCATGCAAAAGTACTGCCGAAGAGGTTTCATTTGAATGGTCACACCATAGGACTTCACTGACAGACTCAAAAGTTAGAACTGCATTACATGTTTTCATAATTATTATTATCAGTTATTATTATTATAACTATTATTATAACTTATTATTATTATTATAACTGACTCTGGGAGTGAAAGGGTTAATCACGTACCTGTCACGAACTCAAATTTGATGAACTGTTTGACTCGTTCCCAGTCGTCTCTCAATTAACGAGGGAGGCGCGGCCGAGGGGAGCACCCTTTGTCGCTTTGTTAGCACACAGTAAAAGAATTTTAAAAGGTGTTAGGAGCCCATTACCCGGAGCGTGCAACTACCATAAATGCGTGCAACGGCGTTTTTACAAGTAGGTTTATTTTTAGATAAGCCTTTCCCGCGAATTGGTTTCGGAAAGCCAATCACAAGCAATTGCATAATTAATAACTATTCACATGTTCACATTCCTGTGTGGTGAATGTCTGATTTCCAGTCGCTATGTGAATATGTAAATAGTTTTTAATTACGCAATTGCTTGTGATTGGCTTTTTGAAACCAATTCGCGGGAAAGACTTGTCTAAAAATACACCTTCTTGTAAAAACGCCGTTTCACAGAGGCAGTATGGAAGTTGCACGCTCCGGGATTATGGGCTCCTGAAGGTGTTCAAAATCGGATGTGACGTTTGACCGGAAGGTTGCCTACCCCGCGTGGTAAGGGTGTAGGGCTTCTTGCTTTAATAGTTCCTTGAGCAAATGTGAGTTGATTTAGTCGCAAACAAACCTCTAAATATAAACAATGTAAGTTGGTAAAATACTGGCGCCAAACAGTGTGGCTCAGCTAAATGGAAGAGTCTAGATTCCATAGCTCAGAAGGAGGTCGGACACCTTATTGAGACTTACATAACGGAGTAACTGGTTAGCTTTCAGGGTTAGCAGTTTATATTGTTAAATTCAGGCCTAAGCAACCCGAGAAGCTAGGTGGTACAGTGGTACGGTAGGCTATGTAAGTCTAAGCCTAGCTGAGGTCACAGGTTCAATCCTGAGTGGGGATTTTAGATTTTCTTTTTTACACTTAAAAATTTATTGAAAATAAAATTCTAAGTGTCGACATTACGTTATATAATTCTCAATAAGTGTCCAACCTCCTTCTGAGCTATAGAAGGTAGACTCTACCCAACTAAATAGGCCACTTCGGAAAATACCATAATACTCTTTAAAGTGCAGGTTTGGTGGTGCTTGATGTAAGCCTGATTTTTCCAGTTTCTTTTGTTTTCAGCACGAACTGCACGTGCTATGCTTCAACTTCTTGACAAGTTGCATACGGTGCACATTTGTATACGAACACACAATGCTACGTCCTAGCGTTCCTGCATGTAATCTGAATTCCATTGTGCCATTCTAACAAAGGAGACTTGAATTATTGCACCCCTGCACATTAAAGATTATTATGGTATTTTTCGAAGTGGCCAATTACGATATCTGACTTATCTGTAAATAATAAAGTTGAAAAATAGCCACCAGGCTCCACTTCACACAACGGCTGCCTCTTTACAACTTGTCCCACTGAAAATAGTTGTCAATTTTTTCATGATAAATAGTAACAGAGCCTCAGTGGCACTGAGGGCCTCAGCGATTCTTCTCCCGACCCACTGCGTCCAAAATCCGATCTCGGTTCCCGCTTTGTATGCAGAAATGACCACATCCGCCCGTTGTCGCCCAACTGACTTTCGCTCACGGCATTCATACAGCCTTCCTCTTACGAAGGGGTGACCTTTGCTGCTTGGTGATAACACTCGCTGTAGCTTTGGTAACACCAGTGTTGTTTTACATGATCAGGTTCGCGTTAACCTGAAGCATAATCCCAAGGTGACAATCTCTTTGGGGAGCTTTTGACATTTTTAATTAATGTTTTAATACAGCGGTTCGCTCGTGAGGAAATTAAAATTAAAAAATCGTCGCATTCCAAAGTAAAGTACGTAACCTTACAAGAGAGAACACCACGTATAAACACACGATTACGTTGGTTTCACAAACAGCGCGCGGTTGTTGGCAATAAAAACCCCCTAAACATAACGATAATCAGCTTTAATATTTACTAAAACAGTGGATAGCGTTGTTGGTGCGCTCTGATTGGCTACTGAAACTCGGGATAGCAAGTGCTATTCACCTCCAAGCACATTTCGGTCATTTGCGCGCGAAAATTGTAATCCTTGGCTTTAAAAATCATCACTGATTTTCGTGCTGTAAGTATATACTAAAACAACTAAACCCTTTATTCAACAACAGGCAACGCAACCTTGTCATGAGCTTGGGTTGCCTGTGCTGAAAGAAAAATGTTCAACTCCGTCAATCGGCTATAATTGAGCCCGCGATATGAAATGGTCACCTGCCTTACCCATGGGGACGGCGTTGGAAGTTGGGGAAGGGTGGGGAGTGTGGGGAGTTGGAGGGAGGGGAGGGTGGGAAGTTAGACGCGGTGGTTGGGGAGTCGGTGGAGGGAAACGCCTAGAAGAGGAGAGAGTCCGAACGTTCCTTATTAACGAGTTGACTCATACTGCGCCCGTGATTTGAGGAGGGGTGGACTGGCTTATTTTCGGTGTGGAGGGACCTTACTTGGAATTTTAAGATATTGCTTACGGGGTGTTGTTTTCTAACATCATTTAGAATCTTTCGCTCGTTTCGGTCGAGGAGTGTTCATTATGGGAAGCTATTTTCTTTGCATTTTCGCATTGGCTGCTTTGCCAAGTGGTAAGTAAATCGTAGAGTTCAAACAAACAAGACGGAACTATATTTACAACCGGTTTTTCTAGTTTGCCGTGACGTTTCTTTTTTCGTTATTGAAGGCATAAATGTTTTCTTTAAGTCGGCCTGTTTAGCTTGCACAAACAGACAGTTGATATATATATAAACGCAATCCTTTTTTTAAGACAACCGATCCCTACAGAATAGCGATTTAGTTTGAGTCGAGGGCCCCTTTCGCAAATTTACTGCAGCATCTTAGTTTTAATCCCGGCGCGAGCCATGAAGATTGGCAAAATTCATTTCAATTCAAATGAATAAACTACCGTAGATTCAAATTGAAATTACATCGTAACGCATCATTCTACCACACAACTAATAAAAAAGTTGCGATCATACAGTCCTACATGTAGTTATTTTTGGCGTCTATAACAGAGATTACAAAAGATTCGCAGAAAAAAGTAAACAAAGAAATATTCTGCGGGGTTTTAAGGTTTATTACAACAGTTAACACAATATATGAACAAAACAAGCAACGGACTGACGTGACAGCTTTTTAATCCATTACACGCTAGGAGAACCACACAATTCAAACATGTCGAGGAACCTGATGTGACGTTTAAAGTTATTTCACCAGAGTCATTGCATATACCTTAGAATGTGTTGATTTTCATTCATTCTCCTACATATGGAGCATGCATGTATATATTGGGCCAAACGAGAGCGATATTTGACACGTTGAGATTTGACTCTAAGCTAAAGTTCAAAATCCCATAGATACCAATGAAAAATGGTAATGAGTGGATTCAAACTCCTCAACAGCGCACGAAGGTCGTCAAGAACGCGTAAGCGAGAGTAAGCGTAAGAGAACGCGAGAGAACGCGTAAGCGAGAGTTTGAACTCTTGTCAACTCTCGTTCCCGGGGGGGGGGGGGGGGGGGGGGGGGGGGGGGGGGCTCTCATATAACTGAAGATAACGGGTCGTCGTACCATTAGAACTACCGCGGTAACATTTAGGGTAGTAATCCGAAAAAATATAAAAGAAACTTTTATAATTGGTACAACTTAAGGGTAAAAATTCATTTGAGCCCTGCCCATCAAACAAGATTCTGGTACCTTTTAGGGTGTCTTTCAAACATTTTCGACGAGCACCCCCCTATAATTTTTATATGGGAGTCCTCCCGTGCTTTCTTTCTCGTTTCCATTGGTCAGTAAAGGACGTGACATCGGTAATAACAACTGCGTAGAAAAATCAATATAATCGTGATCGGCACTTACACGTACAAACGAATAGTAGTCATTCCGTAGAAAGAGACTCTCAAAATTGCTGAATTGGTGCCAATACTTTTTTCTGCTGAAAACAGACTAAAACCCCAAACAAAAAGCTGTCACAGATAGTATACAATTCCCCATTGTGTTTAACAAGAATAACTTTCTACCCACCTCCTCGATAAAACAAATCAATGAAAGCAATATGACATGAATAAATTGAATAAACGAGATCAACCCAAGACTTATATTGTTCTCAATGAATGAACATCAGTTTATGTGACAAACAACTAAAACCACGATTCCATAACTTCCCGCTGGAACCAATTTAACTTTGCTTTTGTCTTCCCTGTTGACTGCACAAAATGATTAAAACGTTTATTTTTAAAATGTTAATGTTTATTATAACGTCAGGCTTCCTGCTCATGACTGTAGCTGTTGCTGGAGGATTCTGCTAATAAAGCGGTTTTCAATTGATTATCGAAAGTAATTTCGCATTTGCTCTGGTTTTCAATTGCTAGGCTTTGTGATTGGCTAAAAAATTTCGCGCTTCTTTCTCAACCAATCAGAAGTAAAACCAAAACCAATCGTGACTTGCTCGCATGCGTTTTCCCGCCCTTGGCGCCGGTGGCACCGCGGCAGAACGCACTGCGCATGAGTAGAAAACTGAGCATCCGGTGAATAACGCATTTCCGGTGACATACTGTAATCCCATGTAAATGTTGTAGTTAATTTTTTTATCTCAGGTAATTTTTATTTTTCCATTGTTTTTGGGTATGGTAATATATGCTGATCAATTTGAAACAAAGGAAAAACAAAAATTACCTGAAATAAAAAATGAACTACAACATAAACAACATAAAACTCCCGTACCGCGAAGTTTGAAAACAAAAAGTAAGAGTTATAAAACAAAGGTAGAGAAAAAGTTTGTTTCGTTGAAAAGTTTTTTCATCGTTCAAGTTTCAAGCGTTTGCACCAAGGGGTTTGGTGTTTGCACCAACAACGAAATATGAACAAATAATTTTTGCATCGCATTTTTTCACAAAAAACAAGTCTTCACTCCATCTCGAAATGTATTCATGCAAGAACCGATCGTGTACGTACCATAATTTTCTTCGGTTTTGGTCCTTTCATCATTGCATCTAGAAAATCTAGGTCTGTTGGTTCATGCAGAAATGTTGTTTTATGCTGTTCGCATCGATGTTGACTGGTAGTTTAACGGACCGGAAGTGCTTGAAGTTTACGCATGCGCAAACGTTCTGCCGCGGTGCCGGCGCCGGCTACATGTATTTGCTTCGAGTTCTGATTGGTTCATTGGATTTTCTGCATTTGTTGAGATTGGCCAGAGTAATTACTTTGGTTTTGTTTTTACGAAACTTACTTGAACTGAATGCTCTAATGTCAGGTTGCATGCATAACAAGAAGCTGTACACAGCTTGAACTCGTGGCGTCTTTATTTTAAAACACCCATTGCATTATTTAGTGCTTTAAGTGCTTTTACGGAGAAACATAAAATTATGTCTGAAAATTAATACTACATTCAGTAGCCGTTGATATCACATAGCTTTTTAATAAACTGACCAAAGGTCACTCCTGTCTAAGTGGTCTATCTTGTGTTCTCAAACACTTGAGAACACAAAATGTGACCGAGAAACACTACTCATTTTATACCTCGTTGGCGTATAACGCCACGAGTAAAAAACAGTGCACGTGGGTCTGTATGATCAAATGATTACATTTCGTATGAATCCCGTTCTTTGTTGTTTTGATAAAGTGGTCAAATATAAAATTTGCTTCCGCTGATCATGACTTGTTGAGAAGTCAACGCCTCGAAAATGTGACTTTTGGACCTTATTGCTATACAATAAAATGCAATATGTGAAGTACAATATAATATGATGCAAAACATGTAATAACATGGCTTCTCTTCTCACGAAAATTGTAACGAGCTTGCTGTTACTATTTATGTGTGAACATTAAAATTAAAGTAACCATACATGTTCTCCAAGCAATCGTTTTTAATGTTTATTACTTGAGCGTTCTCTAAACGTAGTGCATAAACACTTCAGCACAGACGCAACCAATTGCCTACTTCTATTTCTTCGAGGCATATTATATACAAGTACTGGGGTCAATTTAATAAAACTTTTACACTTATAATTTACAAGTGTAGCTATTGTTTTCAGCCTCTGAAACAACGGGCTACGCTTGTAAATTACACTTGTAAAAGTTTTATTAAATTGACCCCTGCTGTGCGAGTGTTATCGGAAAATTAATCACGGACTAAAAAACGAGCGTGTTTTAAAGCTTCGCACAGTGAAATACATTTGCTAGAGAAAAGAGTTACGATCCAGTTTGGATGTGACAGAAGCGTGAATATAGAAGACGATATGTGTTTCGAAGACCGTCTCTCAGCTTGTGTCAGATACTGTTTGCATGATTTTCGCAATTTTGCTGATAGCAAAATAAGCTTATTTACATCTATTGTTGATACGACCTGTTAGCTCCGTCAGTGGCTAAAAGAAATCTCCTCCTGATTCTCAAAAGTTTTGAAATTGGTAAACAGGGACCATATAGGTGTGCACAGAAAAAAATCAGAATCGAGAATTGTGTTATTGATACAACAATGAAAGTAATTTTCTTGATACCGCCGCCTCTGGTTTCCAGTTAAAGATTAAGGAGGCAATGTATATAAAGTGGGAGAAACCTATTCTAAATCAACAGGTTAAGCATGCCAACTTGTCACTTTCCATTTAGTTTAGTTGTCATTTATGCTAGTTTTGTTTCTTTTCTATTGTTCTTTTGTCACGTTTAGCTTCCATTTAAACTGCTGTAATTAGCATATTCAAATTGTAACTACTTCTATAAATTTAGATATTCAAATTGTAACGAGCTTTTGCAACTGAAGATGGCATAAGTTTGCCGAAACACGTCTGACAAATTTAAAACTGTTGTGTTATTTCTTCAACTAATTTCAAATTCCTAATTCATTATTTTTTCTTTCTAGTGATGGCGATCCACTGCTATGATTGCCTACCTAAAGCGCCCGATAACATGTGTCTGTCTCCTACCAATGTCACTGATTGTGACAAGGCCCCGAAACCTGAAGGGATAAAATATGACGCGTGCGCAAAAGCGTCTTTTGAAATAGAACTCAGAGGAAAGGAGTTAAGGATGAATGTAATGACATGTGCAGTAAAGGTGTGTTAATGGTTCATCAAATCATATTGTGAATGAGCTGTTAACGTGTTAGTGACTTGTCTAGTTATCGAGTTGACTTACTATTGCGGTTCTTGTTTTTTCTTCTAGATAAATAAAAACAACAATCACAATAACATAACATAGACGGTAGAAATGATTAACACCCTTTCATTATTAAAGTGTCCCTGTGATCAAATTTTTGATTTCCATTTTTTTTTTACATTTTCGTGCACAATTAGACTTTCTTACTCATCTTGCCAAATTTCAATTTATTACGAACATCAGAAGCCATTTTATTTTAACATTTATTTCCTAGAATTTACGGCCGCCATTAATCAACCTTGTTCCAGGTCAAGCCCAAATCATACCGTCCAGAAGAACGTCGGACACCTTATTGAGACTTATGTAACGGAGTAACTGGTTAGCTTTCAGTTGACGTTAAGGGTGGCAGTTTATATAGATAAATTTAGGATTAAGCAACCCGAGAAGCTAGGTGGTATAGTGGTACGGTAGGCTATGTAAGCCTAAGCCTAGCTGAGGTCACAAGTTCAATTCTGAGTGGGGATTTTAGATTTTCTTTTTTACACCTTCTGGATGGTATGATTTAGGCACAACCCTTGTTCCAGAGTAGTACTGTAGCTCTTCCAGACCTCTATTTTTATTGGCCCCGTAGTACTGTAGCTTCTATTGTGTTTAGGTCTAGGGCTATTGTTTGTGTTGTTTAACCTATTGTTTTGTTAACCAATCACTGAGCTTGTCTGGAAAGGTACAGCCTCTCCCTTGTTCCAAGGTTGGTTGAGAATGGGAGAAAGTGACGTCAAAGACTCAAACATAACTCACGGGTTGAAATTATAATAATAATAATAAGTATTGAAAATCACGCGAAAAGCAACAAAAACTTTGGACTTGTTCTTCGTGCAATTTTCTATGCTTATTGCTGCGAAACGAACGCAGCGAGTGAGCAGTAACATAATCAGGATTTAAGAGAAATATATGAGAAAAAAATATAAGCTAGGACTAGTGTATCCAAAAGATAGTAATTGCTGCGGTAAATTTTTTGTAATAATGCTGTTTTATCGTCTCGCTCAGATGGTATTACAGAATTTTCTCTTTCGTTTTTGAGGGGAAGCAAAGCAAATGTAACCGGGATGAATCGACGAAAACTCCAGCTGATAAGACTAATTTTGTTTTGAAATTCACGCATCAAGTTCTTGCAATGTCTGAATATTGTTGAGCAAAGGACGCGTTCACCACGAGGAAGGTGTGAAAATTTAGGTTAAAGGGGCTATGTCGCAAGGTGAGTCTGCGCAATGAGTTCCTGTTATGTGACGTCACCTGACGTCACACATGTCAAATTTCTATTGTTCCCTCCCGGATCGCGGCAAGTTATATCGCGCTTGCACTCGTGTCGAACCACGCGAGGTAAACAAACACACGATCGATTTCGCTTTTAAATTCCTCCCCAACTTCCACCACTACTGGAAGACATCGAATTTTTCGAAAGTACGACTAACAAATCGCAGAAATAATTTACCAAAAATCTAGCCAAGTAAATACTCTAACTAATTTGTAAACTTGAGATCTATCCTTCCACGCAATACGACGGGATGGAACGGATTGCAGCGAATTCGACAGTAATGGCCGCAAGGCCTGTCCCAATTGTGCTCGTAAAATGCTGAAAAGTTGCTCCTTAGAATGCCAAAAAGGGGCTAAAAAATTGCCAAAAATCCAAAAAGTTGCTACCGAAATTTCGAAAGTTGCTGCCTTAATTTTATAATATTTTCATACAAACGTTAATAAAGCTTTATTTTTCGTCCTTCTCAATAATTGCTAATATCGGTTAAGAAAAAATAGCTTGAAACTTTAAGCTTTTCGAGTTCCTCGCAAATATAGGCGCATTTTAAGGAAACTACGGAAGAAAATTTATGGTTCGTTTGACGTCTTATCAAGTTACAGTTTATTTGTTCAAAACAGCCTCGTTTTAAAACATCAATGAATTCGCATAAATTCAAATTTTCTGTCAAATTGTTCACTTTTTCGTGCTTTATATGTACTGTTTACCTATAATTTGCTCAAAAGTTGCCCAGAAAGGCGAAATTTGCTCGAGGTTGCTAGAACTGCAAAAAGTTGCTCCAAACGCCAAAAGTTGCTCAAAAGTTGCCGAGCACAATCGGGACAGGGCTAATGGCCGCCAACTTGATAAAAAGCCACCGGACGTTTTTCAAGTTGTTAGTACCCAGTACCCACCCGCCATCCTCGCGATATAGCCCCTTTAATATGTTGCGTTACTTGCGTCACTGCGCCACGAACAATAGCCTCGCTTGCTGCTTCAAGCTGTTGGCTGCGAGATTTGTAATATTTTGGTCCAACATGTCCCAGTCGAAATCGGAACTGAAGTGTCGAAGACTGCCGCGAGTTGAACGAGGACTGTGAGGCATGGTGATAGGACCGTTGGATAGCAAAGATTTTGGAAGATTGTACGGAATAAAAGACAAATTTATTTTGAACTGAATCACTCCGACAGCGGTCAATGAGACTGGACTGAGCTGAGCGCGTGGGGACGCGAAACCTGAGCTGAGAGCGTGGAGACGCGAACACGATACGGCTAGCTAGTAACGCAACATATTCATTATCAATAGTTAAGTTAAACCTAAATTTTCACACCTTCCTCGTGGTGAACGCGTCCTTTGTTCAACAATATTCTACAGACATTGCAAGAACTTGATGCGTGAATTACAAAACAAAATGAGTGTTATCAGCTGGAGTTTTCGTCGATTCATCCCGGTTACATTTGCTTTGCTTCCCCTCAAAAAACGAAAGAGAAAATTCTGTAATACCAGCGAGGCGATAAAACAGCATTATGATAACAAATTTACCGCAGCAATTATTATCTTTTGGATACACTAGTTGTTATTATAATATCAACCCGAGAGGAATGTTTCAGTCTTTGATGTCACTTTCTCCCATTCGCAATCAAGCCTTGAAACAAGGTTGATTAATGGCGGCCGTAAATTCTCGGAAATAAATGTTAAAATAAAATGACTTCTGATGTTCGTGATGGATTGAAATTTGGCAAGATGAGTAAGAAAGTCTAATAGTTCACGAAAATGTAAAAAAAATGAAAATCAAAAATTTGATCACAGGGGCACTCAGTAAACTTCTCTCTTGAAACAAATCTAAAGACAAGTCATTTAAAAGGAACCTCCATTATTGGAAATTATAAAAAATAGAAAGAAATTTTTACTATACGAAAAATTGGATATGAATATCGCCTATTTTAACTTTAAAGCTTCCCGCGCGCCGCGCTGGGTCATTAATTTAAAGAAGGCCTCGGAGCTCGGGCATTATCCCTTACTTATCACGCCCTGCCCGATTTTGTATAAAGATTTACGCCGCTAAGCCTCGCAGTGATAAAGTTGAAAACGAAGTAAGACCCTGAAGAAGAAAGGCTGTGCCTTTCGAAATATTGGATTCAAATACAATTTCCGTGCGGTACCGTTTACTGAATCAGCCTTGCTTTTGTATCAAAACGAGGTAAGGCGGGCAAAAACAAAGCATTTTATTCTCCGGGAGCCAACATGGCCGCCGCGTGATAAAGGCCTATTATTATCAATATACGCGGCCAAATAAGAAACTGCTTTCGAGAAAACACGCGTGAGTGGTGGGCGATATTGAATTTGACGGGCTGCAAACGCATTTACGGCCCTGTTTCTGTTAAACAGTTTTTTCTTATTAAATGAATTTGTACGATTTGGCCTTGTGTATTGATAATAATGATAATCACATGACTTTTGTCGGGCATATAGTTTATTTGTACCCTCGTAGCATCATTTGCACCCTTGCTCCGCTCGGGCGCAAATGATGCTACTCGGGCCACAAATAAACTATATGCCCTCCAAAAGTCATGTGATTGTCCTATTGTCAAGGATCAACGTTCTTTTGAGCAACCATATGACGTCATAAATATTCAAAATGGCGACGCGCGGGAAATTTAAAAGCGGAAATGGCCAATATTAATATATAGATGTTAGTGAACTAGCGTGAGGTCCGAATTGGGAAAATATTGATCGAGTTCTTTTTTTCAGGTTTATGGACCAAGCCGAAGGTTCAACAATATAGCTTCAATTTGTTATAACATTGAAGGTCCCCTTTAAGGGCAGAATGACCATTTTGTACTCTTAATGTAAAACTGTTATGAGGGGGTAGATTCCAGTTATTATTTAATAGTTTTTAAGCTTTTTTCGTGTTAGTTTTTCATTAAGTAAATATGGCATTTTCTAACCTTTACTTTTTAGTTCATTTCTTCAAGTCGCGTGGGCTATCAAAGGAAACCCCTATCAATATAATGAATCATAAAATATTACAAATAATTGCGGAGAAAAGCTCTGTTTGATTTCGTTTTCTTTTTCTCTATGCAGTCCTTGTGTGATACCGTGAAGAAGACTGCTTGCGATCCAGCATTGTACAAACCCTTTGGTATAGATGTGAAGAAATGTGACTACAGTTGCTGTTCTGAAGACAAGTGTAACGGAGCCGGATCTTTCAAGGCGAAACCGTTCATCACCGTATTTTTGAGTGTGTCAGTGATTTTCGCAGGATTTTTCATCCACTGAGAGCAATCTCCATTAACCAAAAAAAGCCTAGATTCATATCGAGGGGTTTATAGAATGTTTACGGTAGGGAAAAAGGCTTCAGTATCAATATTCTCTTATTATAACCATTATTGTTTATTATGTATGACGTCACGTATGTTTTGTTTTTTTGTTTTTTAAAAAAAAATGACAGCTTTGCATTTACATGAGCTGTCGCAACTTTTAAGTAAGCTTGAGAGAATTAAAAAGTACTTACGGAAACATTGTTTTGCGGCTCGGGTTAACATTAAAATTAAGTTTTGCCACACTGCCTCTCGTGTTTTCTATAAACAAGCGCGCCATTTTCAATGCGGTTTCTTATGTGGGTGGCGAAACTCTGATGGCTACAAAAACTTAACGGGTACAAAACAATTGTCAGATGTGATACACAATTCTCTTTTTCCTGAGAATAATTTAAAACAACCCATTCTCCCACCAAAGAAAATGTAAACGACATCTGAATTAAGCCCAAGATATATTGATTTCATTTAACCTCATAAACGTTTTCACAAACAACTGAAACTTATCTGGCAGATCATAATGAAAGTCACACTGAACAGTTGAAAAACATTGTCAGAAATAGTATACTATTCCCTATTAATTTTAATCTTCCCCTCCTATAAATAAAAATATCTATGACAATCAGCCAAAAAGTGTTTTCTTCAATTTTAAAAACATTTTTATGTTGCTCCGCTTTTACCACAACCGTTCAGAGCAGCAACACAAGAAAGTGTAGCTCGTAACATCTGACAATTTCAAACGATTGAGAAAAGGACAGAAAAATATAATTAAACCAGGACAGGAATTTAAATACAGTTGAACCTCCATGTACGAACACCTCTCCTAAGCACCACCTCCCCCAAGGGACCACCTCTCCTAAGCGACCACTTCTCCTAAGAATCAACTCTCCTAACTACCACCTCTCCTAAGCGACCACCTCTCCAAAGCGACCACCTCTCCTAAGCACCACTTCTCCTAAGCACCACTGTAGTGAACGCACCAGTAGAAACTTGGTGGTATAGTATATTTCACGTGATTACGACATCATAAACTTAACCATCCTCCGTACTTCCATACTAGTGGTTTCTAGAACATAAAATACAAATTTGTGTTACAATATGTGAAGAAAGAAACGAAAGAAACGCGATATATGTACCTGACATTGAAGATCCTGGCTTAACGGTGAAATGAACAAATGAACAACGAAGACACGAACAACGAAGAAATGTGCGAACTTTCACCGTGATAATTATCTATGCCATGCGCGGGAACGCGCAGGACTAAGTCCTAATAGCGACCGGAAGTAATTCTGGTTGTAACAACCACCTCTCCTAAGGGACCATCTCTCCTAAGCGACCACCTCTCCTAAATGACCACCTCTCCTAAGCACCACTTCTCCTAAGGGACTACCTCTCCTAAGTGACTACCTCTCCTATGCGACCACCTCTTCTAAGCGACCACCTCTCCTAAGCGACCACCTCTCCTAAGCGACCACCTCTCCTAAGTGACCACCTCATCTAAGCGATCACCTCTCCTAAGGGACCACCTCTCCTAAAGGACCACCTCTTCTAAGGGACCACCTCTGATAAGTGACCACCTCTTCTAAGGCACCACCTCTCCTAAGCAACAACCTCTCATAAGTGACCACCTCTCCTAAGCGACCACCTCTCCTGAGGGACCACCTCTCCTGAGGGACCACCTCTTCAAAGCGACCACCTCTCCTGAGGGACCACCTCTCCTTAGGGACCACCTCTCTTAAGTGACTACCTCTCCTTCGGGACCACCTCTCCTAAGGGACCACCTCTCCTAAGGGACCACCTCTCCTAAGCTACCACCTCTCCTAAGGGACCACCTCTCCTTAGGGACCACCTCTCCTAAGAGACCACCTCTCCTAAGGGACTACCTCTCCTAAGGGACCACTTCTCCTAAGGGACCACCTCTCCTTAGGGACCACCTCTTCTAAGGGACCACCTCTCCTAAGGGAACACCTCTCCTTAGGGACCACCTCTCCTAAGGGACAACCTCTCCTAAGGGAACACCTCTCCTAAGGGACCACCTCTCCTCAGGGACTACCTCTCCTAAGGGACCACCTCTCCTAAGGGACTACCTCTCCTAAGGGACCACCTCTCCTAAGGGACCACCTCTCCTTAGGGACCACCTCTCCTTAGGAACCACCTCTCCTTAGGGATCACTTCACCTAAGGGACTACCTCTCCTAAGGGACCACCTCTCCTAAGGGACTACCTCTCTTAAGGGACCACATCTCCTTAGGGACCACCTCTCCTAACGGACCACCTCTCCTAACGGACCACCTCTCCTTAGGGACTACCTCTCCTAAGGGACCACCTCTCCTGAGTGACTACCTCTCGTAAGGGACCACCACTCCTAAGGGGCCACCTCTGCTAAGGGACCACCTCTCCTAAGCGACCACCTCTCTTAAGGGACCACCTTTCCTAAGCGACCACCTCTCCTAAGGGACCACCTTTCCTAAGAAACTACCTCTCCTAAGGGACCACATATCCTAAGTGACCAGCTCTCTTATGCGACCACCTCTCCAAAGGGACCACCTCTCCCAAGCGACCACCTCTCCTACCTCTTTTAAGGGACCACCTCTCCTTAGGGACCACCTCTCCTTAGGGACCACCTCTCCTAAGGGACTATCTCTCCTAAAGGGACCACCTCTCCTTAGCGACCACCTCTCCTAAGGGACTACCTCTCCTAAGGGACCACCTCTCCTTAGGGACCACCTCTCCTTAGCGACCACCTCTCCTTAGTGGCCACCTCTCCTAAGGGACCACCTCTCCAAAGGGACCACCTCTCCTAAGGGACCACCTCTCCTTAAGGACCACCTCTCCAAAGGGACCACTTGTCCTAAGGGACCACCTCTCATTAAGGCCCACCTCTCCTAAGGGACCACCTCTCCTAAGGGACCACATCTCATAAGGGACCACCTCTCCTAAGTGACCACCCCTCCTAAGGGACCAGCTCTCCTTAGGGACCATCTCTCCTAAGGGACCACCTCTCCTAAGGGACCACATCTCCTAACGGACCACCTCTCCTAAGTGACCACCCCTCCTAAGGGACCACCTCTCCTAAGGGACCACCTCTCTCAAGGGACCACCTCTCCTAAGGGACAACCTCTCCTAAGGGACCACATCTCCTAAGGGGTCCACCTCTCCTTAGTGACCACCCCTCCGAAGGGACCACCTCTCTTATGTGACTACCTCTCCTAAGCGACCACCTCTCCTTAGGGACCACTCTCCTAAGGGACTACCTCTTCTAAGGGACCACCTCTCCTAAGGGACCACCTCTCCTACGGGACCACCTCTCCAAAGGGACCACCTCTCCTAATGGACAACCTCTCGTTAAGGACCAGCTCTCCTAAGGGACCACCTCTCTTAAGGGAACACTTCTCCTAAGGGACCACATCTCCTAAGGGGTCCACCTCTCCCAAGTGACCACCCCTCCTAAGGGAGCACCTCTCTTAAGTGACTACCTCTCCTAAGCGACCACCTCTCCTTAGGACCACCTCTCCTAAAGGACCACCATTTCTTAGAGACTACCTCTCCTAAGGGATCACCTCTTCTTAGGGACCACTTCTTCTAAGGGACCACTTCTCCTAAGCGACCACCTCTTCTAAGGGACCACGTCTCCTAAGGGACCACTTCTCCTAAGGGACCACTTCTCCTAAGGGAGTGGCAGTTATTATATCGTCATATTCTCGGGATATTTTCAGTTTAGAACTATACAATCCAAGTCTTGTTATGTTTACATCAAATCGCTTTTCAACCTATGAAATTAATGAACAAACACATACAAATGGACAACAAAATCTTCTTTTGAAAAAATTTATTTAACAAGATAAATAACCTGATTTGCCAAAAGCAGTTATGGTAAAATTTGACGTCTACAGAGGTCCATCTCTCAGTCACAGTCTTCAAGGAAGAAACAGAGTGACATTTGCGTTACTTTTTGTTCATATTTACATACATGCAAATATATCAAGCGAATAACATTGAATATTTGACAAACAGCAGCACAGATGTAATTAGGATGATGTGATTCAAACATAAGCTTACACGATCTACAATGAAACTAAACAAAATCATAAAGAAAACGAATGTTATTTAGTAAAATAGCAATGATAAGATAAGCAAACAAAGGAACACCGTGATGCAGCCGTCTATATTTTTAATACCTGAAAACAGCAACAACAACGAGCAAAAACATGCGGGCATAAGTTACGGGGAAGAATTGTTGGATCCAAACAGAAAAAAAAATCGCAGCCAACCATTATTTCACTTGCCGTATGACAGAGACCGATGAATTGTGTAGAGATCGACGCGGATCGACAGCGTTCGTAAACAGACCCTGAAATGTCCGTGGTTGATTTTGCCGTCAAACTTCTGCCAGGCTTCATTTCACTTGCTATGTGATAAAAATCGGTCAATTCTCAACTTTTTTCCGGCCGTTGAAAAGCGTAAATTTCCTTTATGCGCCGCAGAATAATAAGCGAAGAGAAAGCGTCCTTCTCCGATCGGCAGCAAGCTCTATGACAGCGAGGCCAAAGTAGATACCAGTTCCCGCCCGTGAATTTGCCAAGAATCGTCGGGGGGCTAATCGGATAAAGAAGCATGAGAAAAAATCTCGATTTTTTCCGTTAAGGAAATTGCACAGGACACCCAACACATGATACAGGACATTCAACACGAAATTAGGATCGCGTTCGCAGACGAACGCAATTACAGTTATAAACTAAGAGTAATCGGAGATTAGGGTAGTACGTTCGGCAGTTGAAAGGGGGGATTTTAATTTTTGGTTATTGGGATAGATGAATATGTCTATGGCATATTGTCAAATTAAGGGTTATTGTGTACAGTGAAACCTGAATTTACTCTGTGTATGAAGACGGTAGGGAAAGTTTGGTAGCAGAAAAAAAAAATTAAATCCTTTGAAGTTTGTTGTAGTTGTCGGTAAAGAAAAGTGCTTGGCGGTCCCTTGGGAAAAGTGGGAAAAGTGCACCGAATTTGCATATGTCAAAACGGTAAACACGCTGGCAAAAGCGAAAGAACAGACCACGCGCTTCTACAAATTCTCTATTTTCTTTGTAGTTTCGCTCGCCAAATTAAGATTAAGCTTTTCCAAACTCTCAGCCTTCATTTCCAAGTTTTCCACCGCGCTAAAACATTACAGAAAGTTTGGAGTGTCTTCGGGAATAAACATAAGCCGCGTGTGGTTTCGCGAGCGTTCCATCGATCCATCCGCATAATCTTCATCCCCGGGGGGGGGGGGGGGGGCTCTCCCTTATATGACCTATACGGGGACGTGCCGCTGGACAGGGTATGGTTTTTGGCATTTTTGTCCTGAACAGGGTATATAATTTAACCTGAGTCTGTCCTAAACGGGGTCCGAATCCGTCCTGAACAGGGTATGGTTCCAGTTGACTTAGCGCTTGTGGTGACTTCCCTTGTCGTGATTAGTATATTCAGGCGAAGGCGAAGGCGAAGTCGTTTTCGTTTCAAAGGATCCGTCTACCATTTTTTAAAAGCGCAGATCAATAACCACGCACGAGCCGTGTCCTAGACAGGGTCCTAAATTAGAGGGTGTTGTCCTACACAGGGTAGATATTTTCTTTTCTTTTTGTCCTAAATAGGGTCAGGGTCTTAGACCCTCAGCGGCACCCCTATATCCAAATATTGGTCAAGTACCCCCCCCCCCCCCCCCCCGGGTCTTCATCAAAGTGAGAAAAACATTCATCGCTTTATTCTTGCTCGTTTTCTGGCTTGAATCTCGCTCGTGTCTGGCCATAAATTTTCGAACGGGATGGCTTGAATATGGCCCGATTCTAGCTCAGTCAAGCCATCCGAATGTCACGGCGGTACTTATGTCTCGCTCTATTCTTGCTCAATTCTCGTTTGTTTGTCTCGTTCGTGTCAGCCGAATCATCGCCATGATTTGATTCTCGCTGATTGGCATATTTTCTATGGCCTGAGCATCTTGTCACGTGTAAATACCACGTGTAAATACCAGTTCCCGGCGGCCGAAAAAATTATCACATGGAATCGAGGCTACGTGTGCTAGTCCAAGATGGCGTCCAAACCCTGAAATCGCATAGCATCCAGCCCAATTCCTCCCACAATCCCCTGCGCCCAGACCGATACCCGACGAAATTAGAAAGCGTTCTCCTATCGTCGAACGCAATAATTATTGATTCATTTTAGCTGATTAGGTCTCCTCCTGTGAGATCCAACGAAAAACCAGCAGGATCTTTGTCCACGGTTTTTGCAGTTAAACAAGTTTAGACCTGAAACTGTAGCCTACTAAAGGGGGTGTGGGGTGGTGGGTGGGGGCAGGTGGCGGTGTTGGGCAATTTTTCTGATCATGGTCCCTCCCGTGAGCGACCACCTCCCGTAAGTGACCACCTCCCGTAAGCGACCACCTCCCGTAAGCGACCACCTCCCGTAAGCGACCTGCTCCCGTAAGCGACCTGCTCCCGTAAGCGACCTGCTCCCGTAAGCGACCTGCTCCCGTAAGCGACCACCTCCCGTAAGCGACCACCTCCCGTGAGCGACCACCTCCCGTAAGTGACCACCTCCCGTAAGCGACCACGTCTCGTAAGCGACCACCTCCCGTAAGCGACCACCTCCCGCAAGCGACCTGCTCCCTTAAGCGACCACCTCCCGTAAGCGACCACCTCCCGTAAGCGACCACCTCCCGTAAGCGACCACCTCCCGTAAGCGACCTGCTCCCGTAAGCGACCTGCTCCCGTAAGCGACCTGCTCCCGTAAGCGACCTGCTCCCGTAAGCGACCACCTCTCGTAAGCGACCACCTCCCGTAAGCGACCACCTCCCGTAAGTTACCTTGCTCCCGTAAGCGACCTGCTCCCGTAAGCGACCTGCTCCCGTAAGCGACCTGCTCCCGTAAGCGACCTGCTCCGGTAAGCGGCCTGCTCCCGTAAGCGACCACCTCTCGTAAGCGACCACCTCCCATAAGCGACCACCTCCGTAAGCGACCTGCTCCCGTAAGCGACCTGCTCCCGTAAGCAATCACCTCCCGTAAGCGACCTGCTCCCGTAAGCGACCACCTCCCGTAAGCGACCACCTCTCGTAAGCGACCACCTCTCGTAAGCGACCACCTCCCGTAAGCGACCACCTCCCGTAAGCGACCTGCTCCCGTAACAGCACCTCTCGTATGCGACCACCTCCCGTAAGCGACCACCTCCCTTAAGCGACCTGCTCCAGTAAGCGACCTGCTCCCGTAAGCGACCTGCTCCCGTAAGCGACCTGCTCCCGTAAGCGACCACCTCTCGTAAGCGACCACCTCTCGTAAGCGACCACCTATCGTAAGCGACCACCTCCCGTAAGCTACCACGTCCCGTAAGCGACCACTTCTCGTAAGCGACCACCTCTCGTAAGCGACCACCTCTCGTAAGCGACCACCTCCCGTAAGCGACCACCTCTCGTAAGCAAACACCTCTCGTAAGTGACCACCTCGCGTAAGCGACCACCACCCGTAAGCGACCACCTCCCGTAAGCGATCACCTCCCGTAAGCTACCACCTCCCGTAAGCGACCACCTCCCGTAAGCGACCACATCTCGTAAGCGACTACCTCCGGTAAGCGATCACCTCCAGTAAGCGACCACCTCCGTAAGCGACCACCTCCCGTAAGCGACCACCTCTCGTAAGCGACCACCTCTCGTAAGCGACCACCTCCCGTAAGCGACCACCTCCCGTAAGCGACCACCTCCCGTAAGCGACCACCTCCCGTAAGCGACCTGCTCCCGTAAGCGACCACCTCTCGTAAGCGACCACCTCCCGTAAGCGACCACCTACCGTAAGCGACCACATCTCGTAAGCGACCACCTCCGGTAAGCGATCACCTCCCGTAAGCGACCACCTCCCGTAAGCGACCACCTTGGCTTTACAGTTTGAGTTGTCGCGAATTTGAGTCTTGTTATCTTGTAATTTTGTGGTTTTGCCAGTTGATGAAATATATATATGCCGCCTTTTTTATTGAAGTAGTTGTAAATTGTATTTTCCTGTGAAGCTGTAAAAGGTACGTGATCTAGTTTTGAAATCTGTGGATATTAATATGCTATTGATCAGTACTTTTCAGTGTTATGCTGTTATTTCTTAACCCTAAACCTTTTTGGTAATTTGGTAGGCAAAGGATTAATAGTTTTGGTAATGTTTCTTATCACTCTTTACAATATGGATATGACAGACGGGCCTAGCAAAAACATCACTTTACATTTCCGTGTTGGAGAACCTTAAATTTCATCTTATTGTAATCCAAAAATCTAGCCTCAGGACGGTATGATGAATATCCAGAACAGATATTTGGGTAAACAATACGTTGGATGTCCTTCACAGAACATCCAACTAAATAAATAAGTATTAAGTAAGTACGCTCATATCATTTTATGTTTTATATTGTATTCATCGTACAACACTAAATGCTTTCGACAAAAACATTATCCTCATGATTTGTTTTTATGGAAGGAAGTAATATTTTGCTTAATAATGTTTTAAAAAACGCAGAGCTATTTTATCACATCTTAGTTACGAAGTTAAATAAGACTTAACATTACAATGGAAAGTCTGGACCCTTAACATAGTTTACAAAATTTCTGTAAATCTTATTTTTACAGACTTTTTATCACACGCGAATTGCAATTGATTGCTTTTATTTTGGTAAAAAAAACCAAAATGTCTGAAAATTATTGTTTTATAGATATTTCATAGACTTCAGTTATTGTTATTACGTGTGAAAGCTTATGAATTCTAGTGCTTCAGAATATGAAATACTGAAGATAATTTACAGAGTTAACAAAAACTTTGTAGAATATCTAATAAATGATAAATCTGCGATTTATAAAGAATTCGAAAGAATGTGTGTGAATTGTGCAATGTCTATAAATTTTTGTTCAGTCATTGAAAAGGAGCAAACAGGACATTGTAAAATCTCTATAAAAACGCTCAAACGAGGCACATTATAAAATGTCAAAAGACACAAATGGGGCATTATCTTTTAGTTAATTTATTTCCACTGACTGAGCTGATATTTTCCTTTATATATTATATTTCAAATACGCTTGAACATAAATCAAACTAAATGAAGATCGACAGTTGAAACAAATGTAATGTTGTGTTAGCCTGTTTTTGATGACTGACACGAAATTGGTCGCAGAAGCTAAAACTCTTTCCTCGCCTTAAAAAAAATCAGAAACCGTGATTATGATCGATCCCGGCCTGATATCTGTTTTAAACTGAAATTGACAGAACAGAAACGTGATTGTTAGGATCCAACAGGAAATGATGGAGTGGAGAATGTTACATGAAGACAATATTGATCCCTGTTTGGTACAAAGAAAAGTCGCTTGTTTTATAATTCTTTCAAATTTGATCTACGAAATAAAATATTAATTAGAAAGGTTATTTGTCAATAACTTTCATTTTGTAGTATATTTTTAAAATGTCACTTAATTTCGTCCCGCCAGAATATCAATAATTCGCCGGTACATCTGGTACATGATATTGCCCATGTATAACCTTTTTTCAGAGATGAAGTGTATAAAAGCTGGGCGTTTGATACTGCCCTACAGACATTAGTATCACTAAATTTCGTAAAAAAATGGTGAGTAACGTTTTACGTTTATCCGGAGAACATTACTTAACTTTTTACTCTCATAACCAAATTCATATACGAAACACTGCTTTCATCTAAATCCACAAAATCAAAAGCTCGATCCGCCTTGCGCATCATCATATGCAGGTTTCATTTTGCTCAAATAGCTTTCGCTTTATTTTTTAACACATGCCCTTTTCTCTATGCTTTAAAAATCTCCAGATGCTACGAGGCACATTCCTTGTTTGGGTGTCTTTAACAGTTATGATAAAAGCAGAGCAACATGAAAATTTCTTTCAAATCGAAGAAAACGCTTTTCATGCTGATGGTGAAAATGCGATGTGGACTGGAAATGCCGACTCCGTATTGTTATGTTCGCTCATGTGTGGGAGGCGAGATGATTGTAAAAGTGCAAATTTCATGGAAAACCAAGGAAGCTGCTCACTTCTTAGCACACAGACAATAAGCCATGACAAGCTTTCAAGACAGGAAGGTTCTTTTTACTTAGAAAAGGTGTGTTGAATCATCTCATATTATTAGAGTTCCTAATTTAAATCATGTTTTATCGGCCTTTACCAATTTCATGATTTTTAATCAGCCCGGCTGGGCCGCCTAAACTTCCGAGCAAATAATATGATGACGATGATGATAATACTGAGTTATCAGGTTATGATAATGATTTGATTAAAGGAACACTGTCCCGGCTGAAATATTGTGTTTTCAGGATTATGGCCAGGAGCTTGCTTTAAGCTTACTTTATTATCTTGAAATTGGAAGAAACCATCGCCAAAAGTGATAGAAGCAAAGAAACATGAACTAAACAGACAAAATAACAGCTAGAAAAGACAAAATTTCACAAGAATGGCAAGTTTGATTTCTTTACCGCCTGTCAATAAATCAAATTTCATGAACTGAAATCCACTTCAATCTTTGCAATCCTGGGGCCGTATTCACGAAAGCATCCTAAGTCCAAAGAGCCTCCTAAGATAGAACTTAGGAGATAACTGGTATTCACGAAGACCTCCTAACTTAAGATATGTCTTAATTTTTCTCCTAAACTTGCGAGGTCAAAATTGACCTCCTAACTTATTAAAACATGTCTTGACGGAGGCTAAATTCGATTGTTAACGAGTTTTACGTCGATTTTCAGCGTGATTATTGTGTATCACAATAGCTACCGATTAGATAAACATTTTAAAGCATTATATTGCTAAGAAAAATTAAATATTTTCTAGTGTTGTCAAACAACACGGTTAGTTTTATATAGGCCTTCGTGTCATTAACGGTTTCCACATTTCTTTCTCTTTGCAGAGTTATATTTCCGTTTTTCGTGAAAATAAGCCCCTGTACAAGAAATATCGAAGTAGACCCAATTAAAATGATGATGGATTTGTTTGTTGTTTTCGCTTGACAACGAAGATATTATCACGGTTTTGCTATCTTAAATTCGAGATGAAATAAAGATTATTGTATCGTCATTGTGATTACAACAACAATTTACACAATACAAAATATTCATGCATGTAATTTTCATAACTTATTATTCATAAGATCGCGCCATATAAACTGTCTCTGATTGGTTTACTTTTACTAATCGATAACTGCCCGCGACCATTAAACTTAGGAGACTGCTAAGTTACGCTTACCTTAGGATGGTCATAAGATATTGTTCGTGAATAGCACTTAGGACATATCTTAGGAAGCTCCTAAATTTTCTCTTAAGTTATATCTTAAGATATATCTTAGGTAGGATTTCGTGAATACGGCCCCTGGTCCCAGTTGTTCAAAAGGTGGATAGCGCTATCCACTGGATAAATCACTGTCCAGTTTATAGGTATTAGCAAAACCAATTGTGTTATCCACTGGATAGCGATTTATCCGATGGATAGCGCTATCCACCGAATAAATCACCATCCAGTGGATAAGCATTAGCAAAACCAATTGTGTCATCCACTGGATAGCGATTTATCCGATGGATAGCGCTATCCACCGGATAAATCACCATCCAGTGGATAAGCATTAGCAAAACCAATTGTGTCATCCACTGGATAGCGATTTATCCGATGGATAGCGCTATCCACCGGATAAATCACCATCCAGTGGATAAGCATTAGCAAAACCAATTGTGTTATCCACTGGATAGCGATTTATCCGATGGATAGCGCTATCCACCGGATAAATCACCATCCAGTGGATAAGCATTAGCAAAACCAATTGTGTTATCCACTGGATAGCGATTTATCCGATGGATAGCGCTATCCACCTTTTGAACAACCAGGGCCTGCACTTTATCTCTAACCTACTGCTTTGTTTTGCTCTAGAGAATATTTTTATCCAGCTAAGTTGTATATTAAGTGGCATTTGGCGACATAACGTGGAAATAAGCTAAGCGAAATTTTGCTATTTCGGCGGGACTAACCGTTCTGAGGTTGGGGGTGGGGTGGGTGGAGGGGTTTGAGTGATCTAGTCTGTGATCTAGTCTGTGATCGCAGTTACAGGATGTTTTTTCAAACATGTTAGCTTACACGAATATTTTTTTTTTCAAAATCACTGAAACTCCCCCCTCCCCCACCCCTAACCAAAAATCTAATGGTTCACCCCTAAGTGTATTTCTCACCTTATAACTAATAAGATTTATTTTATTGCTTTGTCGATGAGCTTGTTTCTTATATTGCATTTCTGTTTGTTTGTGATTTCTCTCCTGATTCCACTTTTTTTTTTTCTTCATGCATATCTCTTTTCATATGGAATTAATTGTATCCAATAATTACGAATTTGTTTTGCAATAACAGGTTGATTTATCTGACGGTGTCAATTCACCAGGTACGTGGGTGAGATTTTTGCCTTTCCTTATTGAAAATGATCTTATGGCGCTGTTGGGGATCAGTGATGTCATCCAAAATGGCGGATAAGATGTCCGCCATCTTGGACTTTCCTACAATTGACCTTAATATAACTGTGCATAGATACAAAGCATTTCTGAGAACTATTTAACATCAAGCAAGGAGCCCTTCGACTCACTTTAAAATAATGTTTTCAGGATCATTCACCGGCAATGAATCTTTGTAATCATAAAATAATTTTGCTATAATGTAGGAACAACTCAATCGTCCTCAGCTTCCTCGTGGCAGTCCCTTCTCAACCAATGTCTTCCTCCTGATAGGAATCACCAAACGTATTGAATAAAATAGATATTTCTCATATATAGGTACCACTCAATCGTCCCCAGTCCACTCATGCCGGGCCCTCCTCAGCCAATCTCCTCCTCCTCCCTCGGGTGTCTATTGGATTGATCCTGACGGTGGATCCCAGGACAACGCGTTCAAGGCTTACTGTGACATGGAAACTGACGGAGGAGGCTGGACTCTAGTTTGGAGTTACACTTTTACTGATTACCATCATTTCACAACGGGTTCAAACGCAGTCACTCCCAGACCAAATTGGCCGGTGGGGCCTGGGGTAGATGTTCCTATTTCCACTACTCCTCCGTTAGATGAAACAGATTACAACGCCATGAGCTTCGCCCAGTGGAATCAACTTGGCAGACAGTTCCTGATAAAAAGCAACATCAACAACTGGCTGAGTTGTCAACCCATAGTTGGAAGCTTGGTTGATTGGAAGGGAAGGTCTATAAACTGCCGTATAGTAAATCACGTGACAGATACCTGCGACACGTTACCAGCCCCTTCGATGTTGACGATGTATTCACTTGGTCCAATAATCTCCATGCCCTCAAACTCGCCAGGTCATTACTACTTCTTCGATGAATCCCTTGGGTATAAGTACCCTACTCACGATCCGTGTGGAAACAACAAGGACAACGCTTTAAAAGATGTCACTAACCCCCATGGAAACATTTTAATTCGTTAATTACATGAAAGAAAACCAAACAGTTCATCACAGTTCGGCACGAACAATTAGTGTTACCGTGGTTACACTTTCATGTAAAATCATATTTGAATAAACTCTGAAACAAAATTAGACTTGTTTGTCGTTTGTTGTTTTGTGAATGACCGCAGACCGTTCCCTGTGCACATATATTCCATGTGGGAGCTTTGTGCAGTATTCAATTAAGATTCATACACTCAGAAGTTTTGTCTCAAGTGACTTTCATCCCCTCTGTACAGTCATGTCACCTGGACTACCAAAAATTAATTCACATACCCCTCCCCCTTCCCCCTCACCCCTCACCCCTCCCCCTCGCTCCCCTCAACGTGAATTAAAAAGTATCGGAGGTTAGAGTAAGAGGGTACGTAACGAACGTTTCCAACTGCAAAGAGCTCTCCATTAGCATTGAGAGAAGGGCGAGTTGTAAGAGTGCTCGCCTTCCACCAATGTGGCCCGGGTTCGATCGATACCCGGACTCGGCGTTATACGTGGGTTGAGTTTGTTGATAGTTCGATGGAAAAGCATAGGTCAAACGGCAATAAAGCTGTTAATTACTCCTCTTTAATTGGCCTCTGTGTGATGAACTTTGATTTTGGTCTCACGACACTCAATTGAAAACCATTCGTTAACCCATGCCAAAAATCAAACTTCAAGAAAAATCCCAAATTTCATTTTGTAAAATACTGAAAAGCAAATGGTACCATGCAAAAGTGAAGCCGAAGGATTTCATCAACAGACTCAAAAGTTAGAACAAATGGTACCATGCAAAAGTACTGCTGAAGAGGTTTTATTTGAATGGTCACACCATAGGATTTCATCCACAGACTCAAAAGTTAAAACAAATGGTACCATGCAAAAGTACTGCTGAAGAGGTTTCATTTGAATGGTCACACCATACGATTTCATCCACAGACTCAAAAGTTAGAACAAATGGTACCATGCAAAAGTACTGCTGAAGAGGTTTTATTTGAATGGTCACACCATAAGATTTCATCCACAGACTCAAAAGATAGAGCAAATGGTACCATGCAAAAGTACTGCTGAAGACGTTTCATTTGAATGGTCACACCGTAGGATTTCATCCACAGACTAAAAAGATAGAACAAATGGTACCATGCAAAAGTACTGCTGAAGAGGTTTCATTTGAATGGTCACACCGTAGGATTTTGTCCACAGACTCAAAAGTTAGAACTACACTACATGTCTCCATAATTGACTCTGAGAGTGAAAATTAAGGGATAAAAATATGTGTGAAATAAAAAAATCATTTGGAAATTCTTATTCAGGTTGCATAATTTGATGTTTCCATCACAGACCTGCTTTTGCAGTTAAGATTAGCCAAACTTGGGTTTCTTCGAATAACTCGGCGACTTGACTTGGCCCTCTTGCGATATCGAAGGCTCGAATGAAGCTTTAAAGGGACAGCCTGTTCCAGCTCATATATCGTAATTTCATCATTATGGCCAAGAGCTTGATTTAAGAGTGCTTTAAAAAAATCCCTAAAAGTGACAAAAGGAAATAAATATTAAACTCACAGTTCCACTTGAATGACACTTTTGATTCCCGGGGGAGGTGGGTACTCCCTATAATGGGCTATACGGGGATGCTCCGCCCGAAAGGGCGGGTAGCTTTTTGAGGCTGGAGGTATATGAAAGGGTCGGGATTTCACGAAGAATAGGAAAGGGTAGGGTAAACACGAGTTGAAGCATAAAAAGGGTATGGAAAACTGCCATTTAAGTATCATAAAAAGGGCCTTTCAAAATATATCAAACAGATGTACGTAAAGGCTATATGAAAGGGGTACCACTTTTCAATGAAAGTGTAAAGGGGTACCATTTTCAATGAAAAGTATACGAAAGGGGCACCTTTTCTGTCAAAAACGGTATATGAAACGGTAAGGGTTTGGACCTCGGGACGGAGCATCCCCGTACAAACTTTTGTTGAGTACCTCTCCCCCCCCCCCCCCCCCCCCCCCGCCCCCCCCCCCCCCCCCCCCCCCCCCCCCCCCCCCCCCCCCCCCCCCCCCCCCCCCCCCCCCCCCCCCCCCCCCCCCCCCCCCCCCCCCCCCCCCCCCCCCCCCCCCCCCCCCCCCCCCCCCCCCCCCCCCCCCCCCCCCCCCCCCCCCCCCCCCCCCCCCCCCCCCCCCCCCCCCCCCCCCCCCTCCCCGGTTTGATTACTTGACAGCCTGTCACGAAATCAAATTTCATGAACTGTAATCCACTTCCATCCTTGCAATCCTGCACTTTATCCGCAAACTGCTTATTCCGTTTTGCTCTTTATGAAAGGAAGTAATATTTTGTTTAATAGTGTTTTAAAAAAAGCAAAGCAATTTTATCACACATCTTAATTACGAAGTCAATGAAGACTTACAGCTATAACATTACACTGGACAATCTGGACCCTTAAAGGGATAGTATCACGAGGTTCCACGCGCGGCACTGTTCACTATTCTTGCACCGGAATTTTGGACATATCACTGTTAAAAGTGATTTTTTCTTTCTTTTGGCTATCAAAACGGATATTTTGATTCAACAAATACCTCCACTTCTCGACGGCCTTTTTGAATTTGCGGAATCAAACTTGAAAAGTGGGCCGACGTTTTCAAGTTTCGACCTCGTGATACTATCCCTTTAACAGAGTTTACAAAATTTCCGTAAATCTAATTTTTACAGACTTTTTATCACACACAAATTTATGGCTTTTATTTTGGTAAATAACAAAATGTCTGTAAAGTATTGTTTTTAGATATTTCATAGACTTTAGTTATGGTTATTACGTGTCAAAGCTTTATGAATTCTAGTGCTTAAGAATATGAAATACGGAAGATAATTTACAGAGTTAACAAAAACTCTGTCGAATATCTATAAATCTGCGATTTATAAAGAATGTGGGCGCTTTCTTGGTGTTGCGGATCACCAAATGATGTCATCGTAACTCTTCCACTTTCTTATATTTATCACCAACATCACCGCAAAATATTATGTCTTAGGTATACTTTTATATGTCTATCAATTTGACTTAATTTATCGAAGCACCAAGAGAAGTATACCGACAAACCGACAACCGACAAATTCTGTCGGTACCGACAAACCGACAGTTTTTGACTTAATAATGAGGTACCAAGAGAAGTCATGACCGACAAACCGACAACCGACAAATTCTGTCGGTACCGACAAACCGACAGTTTTTGACTTAATAATGAGATACCAAGAGAAGTCATGACCGACAAACCGACAACCGACAAATTCTGTCGGTACCGACAGACCGACAGTTTTTGACTTAATAATGAGGTACCAAGAGAAGTCATGACCGACAAACCGACAACCGACAAATTCTGTCGGTACCGACAAACCGACAGTTTTTTTTTGGCCGCGCCGGTTGTTGTTGATGTTGCGAAGTTGTTAATTTCATTTAGCTAACTTGGCCTTGGAACTTCGAAACGAAACTTGGAAAACTCGTAAGTTGTTGTTTGGTTATTTGCGAAGGCAAAACCATTTTTAGCTCTGGGTGGCTTTCTTTAAGATTATTTTTTGAACTCGTAAGACAAATCTACTGATAAAGGGTCTATAAACTGGCCGAGTTCGGATTACTTTCGGGAGGCATAATGTAAGGTGCATAGCGCTATTTCAGTTGTGGTTTTGAATTCGACCAACATAGTTCCAATTTTCCAACGTACTTGGCTACCGGCACGGCCAAAGTAAGCTGAAATTCATTGTAATAGAGGAAATAAGCAAGGAATGAGAGTGACAAATCGACAACTGCGGACAAATTCTGTCAGTTTTTTTTTCACTTAGGCCATCCCCATAAAATGTTTCGTTTCCCATCGGCTTTCCTCTCGTGAAAGTGGGTCGGTCGGTCGGGCAAAAAAGAAAAGAAAATTGACCGAGGGAGCACACTGTGCCTGTCAGTTTTTGTTCCAGTTTATACACAATGCTGTTAAATAAAACCTTTGTTTCCAAGTATGCAATGCTGAGAGGCATATATGGAATGACGTCTTGATCACATGTTGAAAAAGTAAAATTTTGCTTGTCAGACAGTGTATCTGAATTTTTTTTTTTACAATTCCAAAACAATGGGTCGGTCGGGCGATGGGAAACGAAACATTTTATGGGGATGGCCTTAGATAGTTAAGGCATCAGAATCCATTTACAAATAATCAACATTCCTTTTTATTACAAATAAAGCCATGCATTTTTTCATTCCTTATGAAATTGTACAAAAGAAAAGAAAAGAAACAGTGCACTACATCATGTATATAACTCACTGGCCAAGCTAATCGAAGAAAGTACCGAATTAGGAAACTTAACTTTGGCGACGGAGGAAACACTGACTGAACCCAGATCACCACGGTTGCCGAAACTAGTTCACGCAGTTCCTTGATAGAATGTCAGTGGACCACCTTAACTATCCGCGCGTCTTCTCGCCGTTTGCCCGTTCTTTATATCGAACTGATTTGAACCGTTCGCTTTTTACGCAGTTAAAGCATTTTATTTGTTTGATAGGAAGGATTGGCCTTTTCCTTAGGGTGCGTTCGATTGGGAAATCCGGATTTCGATTTTGAAATCCGGATTTCAAAATCTAAATCCGGATTTCGGATTTCCATTGATCATGGAAATCCATCGCGGAGAAGGATTTCGGTAATTGGAAATCCGTTTTTGGATTTTGCGTTTTTTTGAGAAATCCTATATCCGGATTTCCCAATCGAACGCACCCTTTGTTTAGCAATATATGTTGACACGGCTCGCGGAAAGTTGAAAGCCTATACACAATAAATCGGTCAATCTCTTCCTTTCAACACCTGCATAGAAAAGGGGTCGTTTCACTATTGATGAAGTTGGCTCCGGTCACTCGACAAGAAGGTGGGCTACAGCGCTTAAAGTTAACGGGTACTAGTTTGCAGGTTGTTTCACGCACTCTTTTATAATTTAACAAAAAGCTGGGTTTACATTCATTTACTTATCCGTACGATAAAACAGATGTGCTTGATAATTATACTGTATATTTAAATAGTTGATATTAACATTTTTTCAGAGTGTACGTCGCGGTTTATGTTTCAAGTTTTTGCGGCGGATGATAGTTTGCATTAAATAATGATCAAAACGCCAAAAACAGACAGAGTTAAATGTGACAGCTACTACTAGTGTTCTGTTTTCTTTTCTTACAAACATACAATTTGATAAGGAATGAAAAAATGCATGGCTTCGTTGTAATAAAAAGGACTGTTGATTTTTTTAAACTGGATTCTGATGCCTCAACCAGGGGTGTTCCTAGGCATTTTCTGATTGTAAGCCTTGATGGTTGTGAGTGTTATTGTAAGTCGAGGACTCTTGGGCGTCGTAGGCACGAAATTTCAGAGGGATCCGGGGGTATGCTCCCCCGGAAAATTTTTGAAATTAGACTCTGAATCGCCATTTCCTGCGTTCCCTGGACAGGAAGTGGTTAACCAGTAAGGTCTTTTAACGCTAAGACCGTAAGACCGGAAATACGTTTTCAAGGACAGACACTAAAGAGTCTAAAGAGTTTTAATTCAGAACAATTCTCCACAAGGAACATTTAAAATTCTTGTTTTGTTACATATTATGGTATTTATTAAATTTCGCGAATTTTTTTAAATCGCGAAAATTAGTACTCGCGAAAATTAATAAGAATAAGGTTGTTGGTAAACTCAAAGGTTGCTGTGATGCTGTTTTCGAAAATAAGACGAAATTCTTTGGGAAATCAATCAAGGACAAAACCCGGAAAACGTGCAACACGCTTTGACAAGCAATGTCTTTGTTTACGTTTAGTATTTCAATACGTCTGGTCAGATATTGCAATGCATTGCTCCATTTTTTAGCTGAAGCTAAATCTAGTTAGGGCCTGTTTACATGAGGGAAGTAGAGTTTCCCTTCTCCTTTGTATTACACGGTTTCTTTTACATGCGTGGTAGGGCGCCCCTAGGGGTAGGGTTTCCCTACCTCTTGGGTAAGGAAACCCTACCTAGTAGGGCCAGGTTTTGTTCAGAAAAACCCATGTGAAAGATCAAGATAGGGTTGTCCCTAGGGGTTAGGGTTATGTTTGTGTGTTCTCGTGTTACTGTCGCGCAAGCGCGTGACAATTTATAATCGAGCATGGCTTCTCGTGGGTATAAACCAGGCGAGGTTTTTTTATTTTTTGTCAGATTTTTTTTTATCAGATCGTCGCCATATTCTCTCTCGACAAACTTGTCTCCTTCGCACGTGCCTCAAGCGAGCTACAGCAATATCGTATTGATTTGCTGCTTGTAGGCCAATTCTCTGCAGCCGACGTCTTTCACGGATTAAATAAGTAAACATTAAACCACATAACTGGAAAGCTGCCGCTAGACATGCCAAAGAAAGGACGATCGCATTTACCGCTACAACGTGTCTTCCCGCCATCTTGCTTAGCAATCACCCCCTTGAGTTAGCCCTCCCAGCTGGGGATAACATTTCTCATGTGAACTGGCGCTGACTTCTGACCCTACTAGGTAGGGTGCCCCTACACTGTTGAAAACAATGCATGTGAAACGGAGCTTTCTTCAACCCTACCAGGTAGAGTATCCCTACCTAGTAGGGGCACCCTTCTTTCATGTAAACAGGCCCTTAAGCGATAAAAATTAACAACAGACATCAGCACAAACAAAGATTGTTTGTTTGTGCTGAAGATGGAAAAAATATAACTAAATATGTTGGTCGAATTCAAAACCACAACTGAAATAGCGGCATGCATCTTGCATTATCCCACCTTGAAAATAATCCGAACTCGGCCAGGTCATAGACCCTGTATCGGTAGATCTGTCTTACTAGTTCACAAAATAATCTTAAAGAAGACCATCCACAGCTAAATATGAATTGCCAAACAACAAACAACTTACGAGTTTTCCAAGTTTCGTTTCGAAGTTACAAGGTCAAGTTGGCAAAATGTAACAACTTTGCAACATACTTCCGAAATTTCCAACGAACTTGGCAACGGGCGCGGCTAAAGTAAGCTGTATCTAGTTTAATTAAGTCAAAAACTGTCGGTTTGTCGGTACCGACAGAATTTGTCGGTTCTCGGTTTGTCGGTCATGACTTCTCTTGGTACCTCATTATTAAGTCAAAAACTGTCGGTTTGTCGGTACCGACAGAATTTGTCGGTTCTCGGTTTGTCGGTCATGACTTCTCTTGGTACCTCATTATTAAGTCAAAAACTGTCGGTTTGTCGGTACCGACAGAATTTGTCGGTTGTCGGTTTGTCGGTCATGACTTCTCTTGGTACCTCATTATTAAGTCAAAAACTGTCGGTTTGTCGGTACAGACAGAATTTGTCGGTTGTCGGTTTGTCGGTCATGACTTCTCTTGGTATCTCATTATTAAGTCAAAAACTGTCGGTTTGTCGGTACCGACAGAATTTGTCGGTTCTCGGTTTGTCGGTCATGACTTCTCTTGGTACCTCATTATTAAGTCAAAAACTGTCGGTACCGACAGAATTTGTCGGTTGTCGGTTTGTCGGTCATGACTTCTCTTGGTATCTCATTATTAAGTCAAAAACTGTCGGTTTGTCGGTACCGACAGAATTTGTCGGTTGTCGGTTTGTCGGTATACTTCTCTTGGTGCTTCGATAAATTAAGTCAAATTGATAGACATATAAAAGTATACCTAAGACATAATATTTTGCGGTGATGTTGGTGATAAATATAAGAAAGTGGAAGAGTTACGATGACGTCATTTGGTGATCCGCAACACCAAGAAAGCGCCAGAATGTGCGTGAATTGTGCAATGTCGATCTATAAATTTTTGTTGGTATTATAAAATGTAATGAAAAGGTACAAATGGGGAGTTATAAAATGTCTACAAAAAGGGTAGTTTCTTGGTGTTGCGGATGGTGTGATCACCAAATGACGTAAACCAAAAGATTCAAAAGACACTGAACAATGACAACAATTCTTGGTTTTCACGTGACGTCATCAAATTCGAAAATCATAAATTGTAATGCCTTCTGAATTTATATGTCCACCAGGTTGAAGATGACTTAAAAATAAATCTTTTCACAAGTATCCAACCCGGTAGCGTCTTTCGTTTTGAAAAAACAGCATTTTGAATTTCTGACTTTTCACCCTACGTGACACCAACATGGCGTCCGTGACAAAGTTTTTTCCTATGAAACAAGGGCCTCTCCTCGTGATTTTTGGCACTTTGGGCAGTTAAAGTATTAGGAATGCAGTTTATGCGAATGAATAGTAGTTCACGAGAGAAAAGTAATCGCTTTCAGAGCGAAAGTGAAGTCCAGATGTTTTTATTGATTTCCGGCGGCCATCTTGGTGCCCCTCGGAGGGGCACCAAGATGGCGTTTCCATACAAAGCTCTGTAAATTTGAGTCGAGTGCTTCGGCGAATAATTCAACAACGGGATACTGCACAGATCTGAGACTTAGCGAAGTTTTTTATTTGTTACTCTTTTATAACATTACAAATTATTGGCTTCTTTCACTAAATAGTTTCGATTCTAAAACATTATATCTTGGTGTCCCTCCGGGATGGCGTTTCCATACAAAGCTCTGTAAATTTGAGTCGAATGCTTCGGCGAATAATTCAACAACGGAATATTGCACAGATCTGAGACTTCGCGAAGTTGTTTATTTGTTACTCTTTTATAACATTACAAATTATTGGCTTCCTTCGCTAATTCGTTTCGATTTTACAATTTTATGGCGTGACAGTGAAAACCAAGAATACCCACACCACAACACAAAAGCTAACCAGCAATGGCTTCCGCAACACCAAGAAACACCTACAAAACGGCACAAACGGGGTACTGTAAAATCTCTATGAAAAGACTCTAACGAAGCATCATAAAATTTCAAAAGGCATAAATGGGGCATTATCTTTTAGTTAATTTATTTCCACCGACCTGAGCTGATATTTTCCTTTATATATTATATTTCAAATACGCTTGAACATAAATCAAACTAAATGACGACATTTAGAAGCATTTTGCTACAAATTAAAAGGTTTTTTTCCTTTGGTACATGTGATGTTGTCTAAGTCTGATTTTCTCTTTTTGATGACTGACACGAAATTCAGGTTGCAGAATTTAAGTTTAGACTCTTTCCTCGCCTGAAAAACACAAAAATCGTGATCGTGATCCCGGCCTGATATCTGTTTTAAACTGAAACTGACGGAACAGAAACGTGATTGTTATGATCCAACAGGAAATGATGGAGTGGAGAATGTTACATGAAGACAATATTGATCCCTGTTTGGTACAAAGAAAATTCGCGCTTGTTTTACAATTCTTTAAATTTGATTTACGATCGCATAAAATATTAAATAGAAAGGTTATTTGTCAAAAGCTTGCATTTTGTAGTATATTTTTAAAATGTCATTTAATTTCGTCCCGCCAAAATATCAATAATTCGCCAATACATGATATTGCCCATGTATAAACCTTTTTTCAGAGATGAAGTGTATAAAAGCTGGGCGTTTGATACCCCTACAGACCTTAGTATCACTAAGTTCGTAAAGAATGGTGAGTAACGTTTTACGTTTATCCAGAGAACATTACTTAACTTTCTACTCTCATAACCAAATTCATATACGAAATACTGCTTTCATCTGAATCCACAAAATCAAAAGCTAGATCCGTCTTTTGCATCATCATAAACAGGTTTCATTTTGCTCAAATAGCATTCGCTTTGTTTTTGTTTTTTAACACACGCCTTTTTCTCTATGCTTTAAAAATCTCCAGATGCTACGAGGCATATTTCTTGTTTGGGTGTCTTTAACAGTTATGATAAAAGCAGAGCAACATGAAAATTTCTTTCAAATCGAAGAAAACGCTTTTCATGCTGATGGTGAAAATGCGATGTGGACTGGAAATGCCGACTCCGTATTGTCATGTTCGCTAATGTGTGGGAGGCGAGATGATTGTAAAAGTGCAAATTTCATGGAAAACCAAGGAAGCTGCTCATTTCTCAGCACACAGACAATAAGCCATGACAAGCTTTCAAGACAGAAAGGTTCTTTTTACTTGGAAAAGGTGTGTTGAATCATTTCATATCAGGGGCGGATCTAGGGGGAGGGTGCAGGGGGTGCGCCTCCCCCCCCCCCCCCCCCCCCCCCCCCCCCCCCCCCCCTGAGATGACCTAGTCTGCGTTGTTCGCTTTTAAAATTTGTTTACGTCACCCTTCAGTTACGTCATTCCTTAGAGGTGCACCCCCTCCTAAGAAAAATCCTGGATCCGCGCCTGTCATATTTAATCGTATCAATAACAAAATTCTCGATTGTGATTGGTCATCCACGCGCCTATTTCTCACTATTGCACTTTAATGGGTTCTTTTTTGCTGTTTTTCTTCTACTTTCAAACTGACAAAAAAATATACTAGACGTTTTTAGTACAAAAGAGTCGACATAGACTTTTTAATCTCGAATTCCAAATTCCAAATTCCATTTCGATCTGGAAACAGTGGAAGTAAGAGCCACCTCGCGGATTCCACTGAAAATTCCAATTTATTTTTTATTTTATTTATTTAATTTGGTTATTGATGCGATTAATTGGTAATTGAACTTCGTGTCGTACAATTCAGGGCTAATCGTGCTCGTAATTTTAAATCGTCCTCGCGCTACGCGCTCGGCCGATTTGAAATTACTCAAATCCGTCAGGTCCGTTGGCCCTTGCAGATAATTTCCAAAGTGTTCATTGAAATTACTCGCTCGATTACTCCCTGAATTGTACTCCACTCAGTCCAACTACTATTACTTATCGACCTATGCCAATTTTATGATTTTTAATCAGCCCCGCCCAGCCGCCTAAACTTCCAAGCAAATAATATGATGACGACGATGAATGATTTGATTAAAGGGACACTGTCCGGCTGACATATCGTGTTTTCATGATTATGGCCGGGAGCTTGCTTTAAGCTTACTTTATTATCTTGAAATTGGAAGAAACCATCGCCAAAAGTGATAGAAGCAAAGAAATGTGAACTAAACAGGCAAAATAACGGCTAGAAAAGTCAAAATTTTACAAGAATGGCAAGTTTGATTTCTTTACCGCCTGTCAATAAATCAAATTTCATGAACTGTAATCCACTTCAATCCTTGCAATTCTGCACTTTATCCCTAACCTACTGCTTTTGTTTTGCTCTATAGAATATTAATTTTTATCTAACTAAGTTGTATATTTGGTGGCATTTGGCGGCATAACGTGGAAATTAATCTCGTACCCAGATCTCACTCGTGCTTGTACTGTACTGAAATGTGAGATCTGGTAAACTTCGATATAACGCTACTTTTCATTGGTTAGCTGAAAAACGAATGCCTCATTTTAATATGCTCTGTGATTGGCTCTTTCCTACAGAGTATGAAAACATGTAAACATGGACACTCGAAGAACATTATCGTGCGACGTTTCAACAACTAGATGCCGCTTGTGTGGAAATAATACTGAGAAAATTGTATTTACTTCAATCCAGCTAAAGAGGAATATCTTAAAGATACGGAGTTTCCGTGAAAGAAACCGAGGAACGTCCAAAGTTGTGCGAAGTGTTAAAAGTTCTGCTATGGTTTAAGAATTATTTATCCAACAGAAAGCAGTATGTGCACTTTAATGGAATAGACTCACAAATGATGGAAATAACATGTGGGGTTCCTCAAGGGTCTGTTCTTGGCCCACTTTTGTTTTTGATTTACATTAATGATATAACCTCTTCAAGCAGAGTGTTTTCTTTCACACTATTTGCTGATGACACTAATATATTCAATAAAAATACAAGTCTTGATCAGTTATTCACTATAACTAATAGTGAATTAACAAAGCTATCAGTGTGGTTCAAAGCAAATAAATTATCTTTAAATATCTCTAAAACAAATTATATGTTATTCTCAAACAGAAAATATATTAAGAGTGATGCCATTGATCTCAAAATAGATGAAAGCATTATTAACAGAGTAAGTGAATGCAAGTTCCTGGGTACAATAATAGATGAAAACCTAACATGGAAACCTCACATCAACTTAATAACAAATAAAATATCAAAAAATGTTGGAATCATGTTTAAAGTAGGGCAATTTCTATCTAAAGAGACAATCAAAACTTTGTACTACTCTCTTGTTTACCCATACATCCACTATTGTAATATTATTTGGGCCAACAATTTTCCCACAAGATTGTCTAGAATTGTGACACTTCAGAAAAGAGCAGTTAGGACCATAGCCAAAATTAAGTATAGAGACAGTACAGTTAATGCCTTCAAAGAGCTAAAAATATTAAAAGTTAGGGAAATAACTGAGCTAGAAATCTCGCTTTTTATGTTTAAATTCTATAATAATCAGCTTCCAAAAAATATGACATATCTTTTCTCTACTAATTCCCAAATACATAGTTATGATACACGACATGCAAATGACTGTCATCTTCCACGAAAGTCTTCCAGACTTGGTCAATACTCACTAGCCTATCAAGGTCCAAAAATATGGAACACCATTGATGATAAGACACGAAAAATCAAAACATTACATTTATTTAAGAAAAAAATGAAAAAATATATTCTTGACAAATCAGCAGTTGCAAATGTTTCCCTCTAATTAAGTACAATGTTTTATTTTATTGCTTCGTTAATTATTTTTTTTGAAATCTTGACTAGTAATATTACCAGATATGAAAATATGAATATATGAATATTGTCAACAATTCTATTTCTCATCATTAAAACTATTTTTAGTTTAAAAAAATTATATATCTAGCTAAGTTGCAGTTGACCTAAATGTAAAGGGATCTATAACTTCAAGCATTTTTTTGCTTTTCTATAGACTCCCTCATCACTATTATTTATCTTGTATTGTATAGTTACCATGAACTACAATGTATTAGTGATGGAAGCAATAAATTGAAATTGAATTGAAATTGAAAATTGCGTGTAAACAAAAGCATCGAAGCATTTTATCGACTTTTAGAAATAGCTGGAAATAGAAGGCACTCATTAGAAACGCAACTTTAATAGGAAAGAAAGGAACTAGGCCTGGATCTGAATTCTTCTTTCTTCTCGTTTTGTCTGTCTGTGAGGAATGAAATTGAGTGAACAGTCTGTTTTGCGGGATTTAGGGAGCTCCAAAAGGATAAAACTCATGCACTCCACTGAAGCTTTAGATCTAAAAAGTTAAACCCAACGCCACACGGTTCTATTAAACGGTTAAATAATGGTGACAGACATTTTAACATTGGTGGTGAGAAGTAATCGTCTGTTATGGGCGAAATGATATTTTCCAAATGGTCAACATATATTTACTTGTTCAAGATCATGAGTGCAGTACAGGATTTGCAATTACTTGTTTGGGATCTTTCATATTCAAACGTTTTATGATAGTTGTTTGGTATTCCTTTGTTGCTGTTGCTGTCATATTAACAATCTTTAATACTTCTGTGGAATACCAAGGAAAGTGTTCCTAGTTGTGCCCCCTAAACAATAAATATATTCAATTTGTAAGCACACCGAAATGCTGTTATTCTGACCACTACAATGAACCAATTTGACTACTGTATTGTTGATAATGAGATGGCTGGATTTAAGGGCATCTCAAATAACTGAGCTCTTTTCAATAGGGTGCTGGTGGAGAAAGCATATATCAGTGAAGCTGCAATAACTGCTTACAAGGTGGCGATATAGCAATTGGCCCCTTTAACCAGTAAGCCCCAGGGTCAACATGCAATTTCTCTTTACTGGTCTCTACATGTACATTTTTCATAGTGACCATAGTAGCAGTACAGACTGGTTTCTGAAATTTCAAGATTTTTCATTGTTGATTGTTTCCTTATTTTTCATGACCCGTCTGCTTGATCATATCATGCATTGATGTTTTGAGGAGAAATTTGATATTGATCACTATTGGGGCTTACATGTATTAAAAGACTTACGGTTCACTGGTCTGTTATGTTTTGATGCACATATGTATGTAAAATCCCTGCATTTGCAGGAAAGAAGGAGTGTGTGGCTTCTTTAGTCTTAATAACGTTTGACTTGAGATTGGTCCAAATATTAAATAGTGAAAAATATATTTTTTTTAATAATTGTACCTCTGACAGTGGCATTCTATAATAATGCAGTCTTCTTTTTATAATGGAGCTTAAAAGGGCCCTTTCAGAAAAAAAAAAGATTTATTGGGGAAAGCCAGAGACAACCATTTTTTCTCAAGGTCAGGGAATTGGCTTTCCCCTAGCTAAGATTGACACAGTTTTTGAAAATGACTTTATTTAAAACACTGCAATGTTGTTTTAAAAAGAGCAGTTTTAGGACTTTCAGACCATGTTTCAGCATTGAGCTTATGTTATTCTGGCACAGTTTGGTAATTTTGTTGTGGTCATGGGAAGGTCATAGTGATGGAACACTTCTAAAGGAAAGTTTTTAATCAGTAGTAAATGAAGGGCTTACTGCGAAAGGGGCATATATCACCCAGGGGAGGGAGAGGGACTCCCACCCTCATCATACCATTAAGGAATTAAAATTTGTGGTTGGTACCCCAAGGGTATTTGAAATGAAAATGACTGCTGCTCAGAGTTATTGATACCTTTCAGGATATGAAGCCAGAAAAATTGGCTGACAGAGTCAACTTTTTAAAAAAAACTAGCATTTCTTAGAGTAAAAAATTAATGCGAGCCACAGCCATTAAACAGGATTCTGGTACCGTTTATAAAAGGGTTTCCTCTAACATTTACGATGATCATCCCAGTCAATTTTATATGGGAGTAAGCCCCCCCCTCTCCCTGTATATCTTTGTTTTTTTTTTCCAAAATGTGGGAAGAGGGGCTCCAAACTTCCCCATTTTTGGCATGAGCTGAGGATTTGTGTATTACACATTGCACAAATTTTTAATTTCCTAAGAATTTTTTTTACTGGCCATTTGCTGTGGCTATTATGCCGAGATATATAGCCTTCAAGCAACAAAATAAAAACGGATCAACATTTAGCACAAAAATCTGTAGCGCTTGGGTAATGGGTAATATATGCCAAAACCACAATCTATGCTCCTTCTGCAGCAAGCCCTTTAAATGGAAAATGAAAATTTCAATTCAAATTCATTTTTTATATTCAAGACATTAACGGTGACCTTTCTTTTAGAATTAAAAAAAATGTATGAAGAGATTATATCATTAAAGGTTGTTTTTCCTGTTTTAATTTTCTCAGAAATTATAATGAATGATTGGATTATTTTCCTCTCCTGTTGGATGGTAACCCTGTATTCAGTGTATTTATGGACATGCAGGGGAAGTGTGAATATATACTGTACCCATAATGCTACCACAATGACCCTAAATAATAAATATTGGTCACCTCAAAATCTTGTGTATTACCCGGATCATCCTAAGAGCTCTGGATGATTTTTTTTAGACTTAAAAACATGGAAATGCAACTGAAAAAGAACAGTGGAGAATGTTTCTATTTTTAATGACCCTTAAAGTCCTTAACACCTCCCTGTTACTTTGTTTTTTTTTGTGAAACCCCATCAGAATTGAATGGAACATCAAGATTAATTTTTTTTTGAGGTTTTGGCAATTTGTGAACATTTTAATTTTAAGTGTATAATCCTTCTAGCACATATATAGGGAATTGCAATGCTCACAAGATTTTAAACAGCTTAATTTGTGACGTTGCAAGAAATTGACTTTTTTTCCTCCTAAAGTCAAACTTAGACTTGTGTATTATGTGGTTTTAAAAGTTGATATGTGGACAAAATTGCTATGTGGGAACATTATTGATGAAATTTATTCAGGTGTCATAAAGGCAGTAGCTGAGAAACAAGACCCCTCTACTATAAACATTCCATGAAGTGAAATCTTTCCAAGGTCAATCGAATGCTACTTAAAATAGAAAGCAGAAGTTCATATGTTACACATATATGTATAAGCTTTATTGCGTTTGCTTGCATTATTTTGTAATTGCTTTGCAAGTTACCTGCAGTGACTACTAGCTATGACTTACTGGGTGAATCGCATGGCATGCTGAACAGGAGAATTGAAACACCGGTGACAGTGCATCAAGATTGTAGCTGACTTTTTTTATCGCTGATAAGCGCGTCGAGAGGAGACACCAGAATTTAAATGGATATGTTCTTAATACCGCAATTTTCAGCACCCAGATGGTCAAGAGTGAAAGAAGCAGTTCATAAATATTAAAAGCGATTTACAGTGTAAATACCAATTCGATCCAGTTCAATGGGAGAACAATTCTGACAATCCCGCTCGTTAACAGTAATCTCCTCTTAGTGTCTCTTTTGTTTTGGTTAAAGTTTCACGTTTTCTTGTCCCCCGGAGCTAAGAACCTTCTAAAGAGCACCATTGAAATCCATAACTTAACGAAAGCTTGCCCGAAAACTTTACCATAAATAAAACACAATCTCGAGCTGGCGGCCATACAACACGGTGTACAAAGGACGATGGGAAGTCCCCGATAACGGGACTGAAATCGTACTTTACCAGATCTCCCTTTCGCCTGACCGTGGGAGATCTGGGTACGAGATTACGTGGAAATTAGCTAAGCGAAATTTTGCTATTTCGGCGGGACAGTGTCCCAGCTTAAACGGACTAACCGTTCTGAGGTTGGGGTTGGGTGGGCGGAGGGGGTTGAGTGATCTAGTCTGTGATCTAGTCTGTGATCTAGTCTGTGATCACAGTTACAAGATATTTTTTCAAACATATTGGCTTACACGAATATTTTCAAACTCACCGAAACTCCCGCACCCACACCCCCCACACCCCCAACCAAAAATCTAATGGTTCACACCTAAGTGTATTTCTCACCTAATAAGATTTATTTTATTGCTTTGTCGATGAGCTTGTTGGTTATATTGTATCTCTATTTGTTTGTGGGGCTCTCCAGGTTTCCTTCTTTATTTTTCATGCATATCTCTTTTCATATAGAATTTATTGTATCCAATAATTACGAATTGGTTTTGCAATAACAGGTTGATTTATCTGACGGTGTCAATTCACCAGGTACGTGAGTGAGATTTTTGCCCTTCCTTATTGAAAATGATCTTATGGCGCTGCTGGGGATCGTGATGTCATCCACCTTAGTATCACTGTAGATAGATACAAAGCATTCCTGAGCACAGCACTATTTAATCGCAGATGTATATTCGAATCTCGCTGCAACAGCTTTCCTGGAATAGAGGGTTTCAACTAGAATAGAAATTTTAGAGGATGGATCCATTACAGAGGGCAAGAAAACATGAAAGAGATATCATGGTTGTCTAAATTATGGCATGGGCCTCTAGTTTTAACGCCCAAAAGCTACAGGGGTGGTCTATCTCAAGAGGCTTTAGTCATGAGAACTCAATACTTTAAAAGAGTAAATAGTTAGCAAATGTAGTTCTTTTCTTAAGAATAACATATGCAAAGTAGGTCACGTGACTTAATACGACCACAAAATCCAGAAAAATCTTTGAGCAGAGATGGAAACAGTTTATACCGATCACAATCAAATGTTATTGCTACCAGATAAGTCCCAAGAACAACAACAAAAAATCTGCGCTTAGCCTTTGTTGATTATTTCATTAAGTTTGAAAATAAACGGTAATTTGTACTAGTACCCAGTCCCCCGTAATGATAATTTATTACTTTTCCTGTATTTTTTAACTTACCTTAAAAAGGCCAAGCGCAGAAATGAAGTACATAATAGCCTTAAAATCATAAAAATTCTGGCAGCCTCCAGGTATTGGTGAAGTGTTGCCATTTTGCTTGAAATATTTTTAACCTAAACATGACCCAGACAGGTCACGTGACCTAATTTGAATATAATCTGCGTGCTAAAATGTCCAAACTTGCAAAATCTTTAGTCTACCAAAGATTTGAGCTCTCATGGCCAAAGCCTCAGATGATAGACCACCCCCTCACCTTTTTGAGTGAAATAGCTGGAGGCCAATGCCTTAATTTACCTGAGGTATCGACTCGTTTCCTTTGTTGTTTTTATTTGTTTAATTTGCCTGTGATTAAGTCGCCTCATCATGGCTGATTATCTATGTTTATGAGCATCAAGCAAGGAGCCCTTCGACTCGCTTTAAAATAATGTTTTCAGGATCATTCACCGGCAAAGAGTCTTTGTAATCATAAAATAATTTTGCTATAATGTAGGAACAACTCAATCGTCCTCAGCTTCCTCGTGGCAGTCCCTTCTCAACCAATGTCTTCCTCCTGATAGGAATCACCAAACGTATTGAATAAAATAGATATTTCTCATATATAGGTACCACTCAATCGTCCCCAGTCCACTCATGCCGGGCCCTCCTCAGCCAATCTCCTCCTCCTCCCTCGGGTGTCTATTGGATTGATCCTGACGGTGGATCCCAGGACAACGCGTTCAAGGCTTACTGTGACATGGAAACTGACGGAGGAGGCTGGACTCTAGTTTGGAGTTACACGTTCACTGATTACCATCATTTCACATCGGGTTCAAACGCAGTCACACCCAGACCAAATTGGCCGTTGGGGCCTGAGGCAGATGTTCCTATCTCCACTACTCCTCCGTTAGATGAAACAGACTACAACGCCATGAGCTTCGCCCAGTGGAATCAACTTGGCAGACAGTTCCTGATAAAAAGCAACATCAACAACTGGCTGAGTTGTCAACCCGGAGGTGGAAGCTTAGTTGATTGGCATGGGGGGTCTATAAGCTGCCGCATAGTTAATCACGTGACTGAAACCTGTGACAAGTTACCAGCCCCTTCGATGTTGACAATGTTTAACCTTGGTCCAATAATCTCTATGCCCCCGAATTCGCCAGGTCATTACTACTACTTCGATGAATCCAAGGGGTACTACTACCCTACTCACGATCCGTGTGGAAACAACAATGACAACGCTTTGAAAGATGTCACTAACCCCCATGGCAACATTTTTATTCGTTAATTACATGCATGAATGAAAACCAAACAGCACGAACAATTCGTGTTACCGTGGTTACACTTTCATGTAAAATCATAGTCGAATAAACTCTGAAACAAAATTAGATTTGTCATTTTTTGTTTTTGTTTTTTTCACGTGCATTTGCCAAAGGGAAGAAATTATAGAAACATACAGGAGTTTTGTCTCAAGTGACATTCATTCCCTCTGTACCCTCTGTACAGTCATGTCACCTAGACTACTAATGGGCTGTTGGTTCTTTTACATACCCCTCCCCCCTCCCCCCTCCCCCCTTCTCTCTCTCCAGTAGCATTGAGGTCCTCTTGCGATATCAAATGCTCGAGTGAAGCTTAAAGTGTACATGACGGTGATTTTTTTATTTGCTTGATCGAATCTACATGATGTTCTGATAAGAAAATGGAAAAAAAATTTCGATATCGATTTTTCTTCTCTGCGTTGTAGCCGTCTAAAAACGTGAAATTTCACTTCCAGTGTGTTACAAAACCGCGCAAGAAGAAAGACTGGAAATAGTCACAATGACGTCATTTTTGTTTTTCCGACGTTTCTTTGATATTTTTCCATCCAGATACTTAAAACATCAAATATAACTGTAAAATCATCTCTTTAATATTAAAACATAATAAATACAAACAAGGACACACTTGTAAAGCGAGAAAAAGCAATAAAAAGCGATAAAACTATACTTTGAAATTATTGTCCGCCATCTTGGATCCGCCATCTTGGATTTTCTTTTTTTTTGTTTAAATTAAAATTTAAAAAATATCTAAAAGAGAAAAGGATCAGAATGTATAAAACACGTATCAAACTAATGTCTATTATCCAAACAATGAACTTAGAAGCGTTATTTAATAAATAGTACAAAATGTTTGTCTATAAGTAAAAGAGAGCAAAAATTTACCTACCCCTCCCCCCCCAAATATTTGATGTTAAAAATTTTTGATGTCTTTCAAGAACTAGTCCCAAGAAAAAACTATTCTAACAAGAAAATGCACTATAAGTCAAAGAACAAGATCTTAAATTAAAAAATTCACCATATTTTAATATTTTGAAAACCTGTGTCAAATCCGGTTGCCATGGCAACATGGTTAATCACACTGACATGTTATGAATACCAAAATGTCCCTAGATAAATTCTAGGAAAAGTCAGAAATTTTCAGCCTCATAGCTATTTCGGTGTAAGAGTTATCACAATTTTACTGGAGGGGGTGGGAGGGGTCGAAAAGCCCCCCCCCCCCCCCCCCCCAGTCTGAATAGGGAGGTGTGTTGTCTATTGGTTGTAGCAACACGCACTAAAAAACGGAGGAACTGAGAAATCGCGACACTGGCATTCTTGTATTGACGTCACAGCGGACTACTGTTACAGTCTTTCTTCTTGCGCGGTTTTGTAACACACCGGAAGTGAAATTTCACGTTTTTAGACGGTCAAACCGCGGAGAAGGAAAATCGATATTCTTATCAGAACGTCATGTAGATTCGATCAAGCAAATAAAAAAATCACTGTCGTATACACTTTAAAGGGACAGCCTGTTCCAGCTAATATATCGTGTTTTCGTCATAATGGCCAGGAGCTTGCTTCCATCCTTGTAATCCTTCACTTTATTCACAAACTGCTTATTCTGTTTTACTCTAAATAATCTTTTTATCTAATTTAGTTGTATATTTGCTGGCATTTGGCAAAATAACATTTGTGTTAGTCAAGCGAACTTTCGATATTTTGGCAGGACCTTATTATTTTGTATTATTTTAATTAATTAAATGACACTTAAATGGCGAAATTAAATGACACTTTAAAATAATACTTGCTACAAATTGCAAGCTTTTGACAAACCTTTTTCTTTAATATTTTATGTTGTAAATCAAATTTAAAAGAATTTTAAAACAAGCGAGTTTTCTATGGTACCAAAAAGGATAAATATTGTCTTCAGTGTAACATTTCCTCATTCCATTTTCAGGTTGACACCATAACAATTTTAAGCGTTATGGTGCAAAAGTTTAAATCTTTTGACTCCCAAGAGTATCAAATATCACAATTTAAAAACGCTCCCAAACTGCATTTTATAAAATATTGAAAAATAAACGGTACCATGCAAAAGTACTGCCGAAGAGATTTTATTTAAATGTTCCGCACCATAGGATTTCAACGGCAGACACAAAATGTAGAACTACACTTCATTGACTCTGGGAGTAAAAGGGTTAAGTTTCTATGTTCAATACTTTTAGTTAAAATTATTAGAATTCTGATCACAGTTTTTGGTTTTTACAACAGGCGAGAAACGAGTTTTAATTTAGCTTCTCCAACCAATGTCGTGTCAGTCATCAAAAAGAAAAAAAATCAGGCTAAAACAACACCATCAAAGTGTTGAGTGTCATGAATTATTTTAAAAGTTTCAATTCATTAATTATAAAACTCATTAAGGCGGGATTCTACCTGAATGCCATTTTCCCGCCACTTAACTTGGCTTTAATGGAAATACAAGTATCTCGTTCACGTTTCAAGCAATCCAAAAACCCTTATCGCTCATCTCATGAATCTATGTTTTGGGATGTTTTGGAAATTTTTGTGTATTTTTGGAAAGAAATAGTTTTTCTCAAAAGATTTGTAAAATTAAGAGAAATAAGAAATATTGAAGATTTAGTGAAGTATTAAAATTAGAATTTGTAGTTAATAATTATTAGACGGACACCAAGTTAGTCCACTAGCAACCTGGGGTACTCTTGCGTGGGTATCAACTGTCTATTGGTGTTTCAATCATTTTCTATCTTCTATCCCTTCTTTAAACCTCTTAAAATTTCCTTTAAATTCAGGTAAAACCCTGCCTTAATTTGAAATAAAACGCTTGTCATCATCTATTTGATTTATGCCTAAACGTATTTGAAATATAATAAAGCAAATATCAATTCCTCGGTCAATGGAAATAAATTAAGGCTAATGTTTTTTTGTTGAAATTATAAGTGTCATTAGGTATATATGAAAAGAATATATCACATAAAATGGCATACAATATAACCACACTTTTAGAGGTGAAAGGATATTTAATAGCGAGCGTTTCATATCCCTGGAGACCTCTCATAACCAAATTCGTATACGAAAACGTTTAACGTTTGAGTTCCTGAGCCTGGGGGGTGCACATTGTGCCCCCCCCCCCCCCCCCTCCCCTCGTAACTTCAAGAATATTAAGGCTATGACAATGAAACCTAGAGGGTACATAGTACGTCCAAAACTGTCGGTCCTCACAATGGAACGATGGCGTCATATGATGTAGTTTTTCGGTAATAAGTTGTACGGCCGCCATCTTGGATCCGCCATTTTGAATTTCTGGAAATTTTTCTAAACCTCTTAAAAACCGTCCAAATTGACTCAAAATTAATCAAAACCAATAATAAATGCTAAATGACGTAAAAATGTAAAAGTAATACCAATAAACATTGTTTTTCTTCAAAAAAAAATATGCAAATTACAAAAATATGGCTGTCAAAATCTTGTTGCTATGGAAACATCACGTGATCAATAAAATGTTATATGAAATTGTTGCCAGATTAATTTTAGGAAAAGTCACAAAGTCCGATGGCATTTGAATACATATTAAGGAAGTTATGAATGTTGAAAGTTAGCGCGGGCACTTTGTGCCCCCCCCCCCCCCCCCCCCAACCAGGCAAAATAGGGTTAAACAAATTATGTGAAAAATAGCTTCAGTTACTCTGGAGCAGTTCTTTGGAATAACTTACCAATCGAGTTGCGGCAGGCTGACTCCCTTAGAGCATTCCGGGTTGGCTGCGAGCGTTTCTTCTCGTCATGAAAATTTAGAATTTTTACACACGGCACTCACGTAAAGCAGGTTCTAGCTATTACATATTTTATAATAATTTTGTATTAATTAGGTTTTTATAGTTGTACTGATGAGTTTACCGTGTCTAAATAAAGTTATCCTATCCTATCCTATCCTATCCTAAAGTACTGTTTTCATCTGAATCCATATAATTGAAAATCTAGATCTACCTTGTGCAGCATTATATAGTTTTCGCATAGTCTTCGCTTTTCACATTATTTTCACATCCCTTTTTCTCTATGCTTCAAAACTTTCCAGATGTTACGAGGCACATTTCTTGTTTGGGTGTCTTTAACAGTTATGGTAAAAGAAGAGCAACATAAAAATTTCTTTCCAATCGAAAAAAAAACGCTTTTCATGCTGATGGTGAAAATGCGATGTGGACTGGAAATGCCGACTCCATATTGTCATGTTCGCTCATGTGTGGGAGGCGAGATGATTGGAAAACCAAGGAAGCCGCTCACTGCTCAGCACACCGACAATAAGCCATGACAAGCTTTCAAGACAGAAAGGTTCTTTTAACTTTGAAAAGGTGTATTGAATCATTTTCATTATAAGACCTCCTCCTTAATATTCAAAGGTTGGCGTCTTCCTTTGATTAACTAAAGAACGGCCCCGCTAAGTTTCCGAGCGAGTAACACGGAACAGTGAAATGACAAGGCGTTTATAATGAAGATCAGTGATGATAACATGATGATAATGGTGATGCATGATGGTGGTTATAATGATGGTGATGACGTTGGTGATGATGATGATGTTGATGATATGATATCGATGATGTTGATGATATGATGACGATATTGTTGTTGATGATAATATGATGATGATGACTGTAATGATGATCGAGATTTGATGACGCGCCTTCTTTCCAGCAAGTTCCCACTTCAATAAAATCAACCCAATATAACAATTATTATAAATTTTAGTTTCTGATGTTCTTAAATGATTGCCTTGATCTTATTTCTCTAACTTATTACTGTCATTTTACCTGTTAATGCATTTTTTACCTATCATCAGAGAGTTTTATTCAATAATAGCGATTTTCTCTTACAATAACAGGTTGATTTGTCTGCAGCCTCCGCCTCCAATTCCCTGGGTATGTAAGTGAGAGTTTGACCTTTTGACCTTTTAAAATTATAATTTGCGGCTATGAAAACAGTATCTTTGTTCAACACTATTTCTGACCACTATGTAAATAACGCTATTGACTTATGATCTATGCAGTCCAATGATGTCCAAGTTTGACAATTAGTAGTTTGGATGCACTGGGCCAGATTCGAGGGACTCCACTTTAAATGTAACGGGCATGCTTTTCGTAACTTTTAGGGGTTTCAGTACCTTTTAGTACGTTCAAATGTCATTGCTTATCCTCATAATAAGCTGTGTTTCGCCATACGAACTGGTGTCATAGAACAGTTATATTGTGCCGCCGGCATTAGAGCTCTGTGCCATGTCGATTTGTTTTTGTAGCATGCTAGTATTCCACCTGTTCTACTACAAAAATCACCACAGTGTCGATGAGTATTTTTTGTCTCCTACCCGATTAAGGTAGGTAAGAGAGATTCATTTACGGCGAAATAACGCAAAACAAGCCATAATTTCAAAGGGAATATTTCATTTCCATATTTTCATTTCCTTTGGTGAGCGTGCGAAATATAGAGAGTTTGCGTGAAATTTTCGCGAAACCCACTTAATTGATTAAAACAAAACCTGCCACGAAACTTGTTCTGATGAGCGACGACGGAGATATAAGACTTCATCGTATTACTCGGGTGGTACCTGAATTTGGGAAGCCTTTTCTTTGTCGTGAAATGACAAAGACTATAAATAAGGATAAACGTGCCCAGCCTAATATAAAATTGTGTCCCTTTCATTTGCAAGCGTTTCTCAAAACCCCATTGAAAATTCCAAATCCCTTTTAAGCTAATAACAAGCAATATTCCTATTAATGTTCCCTAACTCCAGTTTTATCTACAGTTAGTGGCTGTATAGTAGGCTTACAGGTAAATTCAAATATAGACGAAACGAATCGGCCTTGTTAAGTCTCCTAATATGTTGTAGCGAATTAAGTGTAGTGAATTGGAACTTAACCATTGATTTTGTTCACGATCTTTACATGTGTAACGAGTGGTACCGCTGATCCTTTTCAATTTTTTATTGTGATTTAAATGGGATGCGGTACTGAATGCCATAAGACGTCTTTAAGATTGATTGTCATTACGAACCAATCGAAATACCTCTGACCTTTTAACCTTTTATCTCGGTAATCAAAGTAACAATTTTGTAACTGTAGAACTTGCGCGCGAACTTGAAAAGAGCGAAAGTCTGAATTAATTGAGGCTGCGCAGCTTGCCGAAGGCCCAAGTTTAAAAATAAGACACCTCTCGTTCCGTTTCCTTTGCTTGCTACTTCTGTTTACTTTCGCCGCAAAGTTTGACGCCGCGGTTCTGCACGTCTGTGTACGATGCATAGATCGGCAGCGTCAAACCAAACCACCTACTCGCGAACCTAAAGGCCCGGCCAAACGAACCCAACATCTTGCAACATTGTTGCGCACAACGTATTAACACGCGTTTGGCCACCCTGTTGCAACATGTTGCAACATGTTGAATGTTTTGGATCAAATTTGACCATTTTAAAACTTGATCCGACACCATCTAACATGTTGCAACAGGGTGGCCAAACGCGTGTTAATACGTTGCGCGCAACAATGTTGCAAGATGTTGCGTGCGTTTGGCCGGGCCTTAAAATTAGAAACAAAAGTCTGAATTGACGCTGTGCGGCTGGTAGGCCCAAGTTTAAAAATGCGACGCCTCTCATGCCATTTCCTTTGCTTGCTAGCGCCGCTAGCCATCTGTGGACGATGCAAGGATCCCCAGCGTCAGAAGCGCGTTCAAATTAGTTTGCAAGCGATTCAAGTGTGTTATTAATTACTCCATGGATAACAAATTACTAGACAAAGAAAAATAACAAAACTGCACCATTTTGAATTCTTATGCCTTTGTTATGATCAGGGCGATGTTGCTTACCGACGAAATAAACACTCGCATATATTAGAAGCCTAGTTTGTTTTTAAAGAAATTTTTTTGGTGTTGTTAAAGGACCAAAGAGCTTCATATTTAATGAAATAAATACGTCCGCTTTTTATATTTGTGATTCGATTAATTCTCTGTAAACAACACAACGTAGTCACGTTGATAAATGAAAAGCGAATCAATTTTATTTAAACGCATATTATTTACTTTCGGTCGTTCACGGGAGTTTCAATTCTTTCTTCAATTGAGAAATTTACATCTTTTTTGTTTCCTCAACCAGAATACAAAGACCCGATAACACAAATTTAACTTGCAGCGCTGCTAACAGCTTTTAAAGGCAACAGGTGCGTAAATAAGTTCTTTGTAAAGGTTATTGACCTGTCCTTCGGGGATATGTGATATATTCCCCTCGTGGCGTGTCAGAGCGCAGCAGGTGTGTAAATGCGTTCTATGTTAGAGCAGAAACCCGTTTCTGGTAAGAGTTATTGACCTGTCCCTCGGGAATATGCCTGTGATGTATTCCTCTCGTGGCGTAACAGATCTTCACAGTACACGTATGGCAATGCACCCTCCATAACCAAATTCATTCCCGACTGGTATATCGTGTTTTCATGAGTATAGCCAGGAGACTGCTTTAAGCTTGTTTTATAATGATCTTGAAATAGGACGAATAAATGCAAAAAGTGGCGCGAGGGAATAAATATAAATTAAAAAAAAAACATTGAATCCTTTATTGCATTCAGTTGCGCCTATGAGCTCAGGGTATTTCTCCTCTAAAGGAAAAGAGACGGTTGTTCAAGGAAAGAACTAGTTCGCTTGGCGTAGCCGACGAGATATGTTTTCAGCTCTGAGTTTTCTTTTTTTTTTTCGTGTCACATTAGTGCATGCAAATTTATGCACAGATATTTCTGTTTCACTGGTCTGATTGGTTGACACGAGACCTTGTGATCTCGCTCTTGATTTCAAGATGGCGGCAAAATCTCTCCGTGTGTTGACTTGCGAAGCAGAGAAGCAAAACCGAAGAGTTACAGCGTACAAGTTCTCAAGACAATGCGAGGCGTTCATGGATGGATAGGACCGTTTGATATTGTATTCGCCGCCTATTGTTGTGGGATTTTTGTCCCGGTAAGTGTTGTGTTTTATATAACTTGCCAATTAAATTGCTTAGCGATCGATCGTGGTGTCAAGTGTCGGCTACTAAATGTGTAGTGAATGTAATGTGGTCTTACTTTTTAAACATAATTTTATGTTTCTTGATCATAAATGCACTTAAAACCCCCGGAATCATACTGCAATGGGAGAAAGACGCCAAGACTGAGTTAGAGCTGTATACAGCTTCTGATAAAAACCTTTATTTAAGGCATAAAACTTGAACTCGATGATCAGAAAACCTTTATTTGTCTGACTTTCCCTTTAAACTAAATGAATTTAACACCAATTTTTATATGTTCGTGATCGCAGGCTCAGTAGTTAGACACGTGATCATGAAACTATATCCCCGAGTCCCGACCCAGGCTCCTCGGTTGGTGGGACGATCTGCATGCATTTTCCCCAATAGTTGCCGACATTCGCTGGCTTACACTGATAGCCATCGATGCAGCCACAGTGGTACATATCAGCCTGCATAAACATCAATAACAATAACAATAAAAATCAGTAAAGAAATATCGGCGAAAATATATATACACCTTATTTGATGGCTTGACAGATGATACGCGCGAATATTTTACCGATTTACATCACAATGAGCATTATTGGACTGGTAAATTTTTCATTTTTTAAGAACTATAGTTTCAATTCTGAGCATTCCCAATGTTACACGATTCAGAGTGATTCGCTCTGACGAGAACTAGCGCTCAAAACAGCAGAAATAAAACCAAATCCAATCGTGATTTGCTCGCACGCGTTTTCCCACGCTTGGCGCCTCTCCATGTATTTGCTTTGAGTTCTGATTGGTTCATTGGATTGTCTACGCCTGTTGTCATTAACCAGAGTAATAGCCCAATTTCGATATATTAAAATTCAACTTGGAACAAAAGACATCACCACGAGGCTTAGGGGAATAAACCATACAAATCCCTGCTATCATTCCTCTAAGCCTCGCAGTGACGTCTTTTGTTTCAAAATGAATTTTAATATATCGAAATTGGGCTATTGCTTTGGTTTACGTTTTGGTTTTACGACACACGCTTGAAAATCGCGCTAATTTTATACCAATTTTTCAGAATTAATTTTGTTTTTAATTTACGCTTGGGTGCCACTTGTGAATGGGACGATTAAAGGTATATCAAAAGAAAAAGTATTACCCCCTTTTGAGGACAGTATTCGTTGGCCTTCTTTCGCGGTTTGCATTGACGACCAGAGCAGCAGTGTGTTTTCTGACAACTGTTGTCGCTGGAACAAGGTTTTTGAGTACACTTTCCCCAGTAGTAGCTTCCCCAGTACCTTCTGCAGTCATAACCACTTGTGCAACCACAATGATACCCATCGGGCTGTGTCACAATAAAAAAATGCAATAAGTAAATCATGGCTACAGCAGTTGAACTCCTCTAAGCGAGAAAAATTATTAATATCCCACACCATAACTGAAGCTTTTTTCCTATGCGTTTGCCATAATGCTATTTCTCATATGACCCGTACAGCCCCGCGCGCATTCTTTTACAATACTTGTACAAACAACAACAAACAACAAAACCCGTTTTTTTTTTACACAGAGGATCGAACGAATTTTGCGCAAGCGGGGCCGGAAAAAGCCGGACAGCCTTACTACAAAAGCGTACGGCCTCGTGTGTTAAAATTTTGAAACAATTTTGTCTCCTAATTAGTCACGTGATAAAATGCTTATTGACTAAGTTAGGTCGAGCAGTATGTGAAAATAATTGACTCGCTGATGGCGCACGGACCTCGCTGCGCTCGGTCGTACGCAATGATCTCGAGCCAAATATTTTCCCATCCGGTCCTCCCACTCAGTCACTAATTACCCATTTTGCTCCCGACTCGTAACATCAGAAATCTGAACCATCCAAAATGCAAAACTTAAGCCAAGGCAAACGTTTGCTGAAAATCGATGTAAAACTCGTCAACAGTCGAATTTAGCCCCCGTCAAGAAATGTTTTAATAAGTTAGGAGGTCAATTTTGACCTACTAAGTTTAGGAGAAAAAATAAGACGTATCTTAAGTTAGGAGGTCTTCGTGAATGCCAGTTGAGACATGTCCCCAGTATAAATTTAGAAAGTCCTAACTTAAGGAGAAAAAATAAGACATGTCTTAAAATAGGAGGTCTTCGTGAATACCAGTTATCTCCTAAGTTATATCTTAGGAGGCTCTTTGGACTTAGGATGCTTTCGTGAATACGGCCCCTGGCCATAATCATGAAAATACGATATTTCAGCCGGGACAGTGTCCTTTTAAACAAGCAAAAAGTCAAGCAAAATTGTTCATAATGTAGTTTGAATACAATACCTTCACAGGACACCACTCTCCCGGTTTCTTGAGATTCCTGCACAGGCCACCAGCCTGTTGTGGATGATACTTTGCGCAGCACTGGGATGCAGAGCAACTACTCTGAGAAGTGCAGTATCCAGGTATCGCCTTGCATATTCCGTAGTAACACTGGTAACCCTGTTTGCACTGATTGTGATAGTAGCATTGCCTCTTCTGGCATTTTCCGTTCAAGCATATTTGGCCATATGAGCAGTGGTAATGCTGGCTGCAGCGTTGCACAGCCACTTTGCAACACATGCGATAATAATAGCAGTAGTAGCCTTGTGCGCAGTGGCTGTTAGAGTAACATCGCCTCTGAGTGATAACAAATGATTGCAAAGTAAAGGAAAATCATTATTTTAAAGGCTGGCTGTTTTAAAATAATATATAAGGGTATTTTGGAAATATTTTTTTTTATGCAAATTATTTGCTTAGTTTATTTAATACTGTTTTGTGGTATCATGCCCTAAAAAATGATTTTTGATTTACTCAAAAACCCGTCTTATAAATTTTCTTAAAACTTCGTCTACAGCAAAAAAGTTTCAAAAAGAAGTGTCTGACTAGATTTTGAGAAAAACGGTTGTTTAAAACAAAGGGCAATAAGCTGACGTTGCTATAGTAACCATTGTCGCTTGAAAACCAGCAAAACCAAAGTTTGATCGCATGTCATAAACTTAATGAAGTATGAAAGCGATCGAAGCATGTCTTCCCTGCATAATTTTGATTTCTAAACATACACCCACGGCAAAAAAGATTAAAGCGTGCCTCCCGTGAGTAGGACGAAAATAACATACAACACAACAGTAGAGTAAGAAAGGGACAGCCTTAGATCGAAAGAGTTCGTGGAATAACTGTGAAAGACTGGCGCAGCGACGCACATGGCAAAATACCATGCAACAACTGACATCAGGCAACACTGCATAGCATTTTATCGGTTGAGTTTTTACTTCAAAAGAATTAAAGATAATCCTAGCAGTTGCACCGTGTCTCTGTACGTAATGCAGACAACAAATACAAACATATAAAGGGGTTCTTTCATGGCGGTTTTTGTGTTTTTGGATCAGACCGTACTATAATTAAACCCGAGCATCAAATTTCAAACACGCGGGATGCTCTTAGAACACCAAGAAGAAGATATCATGTGAATTAATCCGGGGGGTGGGGGGGAGGGGGTACCCAACAAAGTTTTGTACGGGGATGCTCCGCCCCAAGGTCCAAACCCTTACCCTTTCATATACCGTTTTTGACAGAAAAGGTACCCCTTTCATATACCTTTCATTGAAAATAGCACCCTGATATAGCCGTTACGTGCGTCTGTTTGATAATACTTTGATAATACTTTTTATAATACTTAAATGGCAGTTTTCCCTACCCTTTTTTATATTTCAACCGGTGTTTTCCCTACCCCCTATACTTCGTGAAATCCCTACCCTTTCATATTAATATTTGGAAGCATAACATTTGGAAGATTAAATTCAGTATTCGACTGTGCAGTAATTTCTGTCCAGCCGATTTTGTGGAAAATTGCTCATAGTAAAGCTTGAAGTCTTGGAACTTATTGAGCTTAATTAGAAAAAAATCTGTCGTCGTGTTATGAAAATATTCGCGTTTTCTTAAAAAACGAGGTTTTCTAAAAACGCTTGTAACTTTTAATCGCTTACCTTATATGCACTAAAATGTAAAATCTTGTATAATTTGAAGACTCCTTTATCGCCCTACCAAAACTTGCAAAAATCGGTTAACGCTTACATGCCGAAAATTCGATTTATAAAAGGGAGCCTCGGCGCCATTAAATAGCCGCGGGCCACCTTAACGGCCGAAACGTTTCCAATTTCCATTTCCCGAAAATTTCCGAAGATGTCCGAAAATTTCCAAAGAAGATCCGAAGGTGTTTCGACTGTAGACCAGCACCTTTTAAAACTCGTTTGACATTTGTCAAGATATGAGTTCTATAGGCCTTTATCACGCGGCGGCCATGTCCCCGGAGAATAAAATGCATTGTTTTTGCCCGCCCAACCTCGTTTTCAACTTTATCACTGCGAGGCTGGGCGGCGTAAATCTTTTGTTTTTATACAAAATGGCGAGGTGTGAACCTATTCTTTATCGCTGCGCTCAGTCGCATAGAAAACATTTTCCATGTAAGCATTAGAGTCGATTGGAGGGAACCGACCAGCCATCTATACCAGCCACTTTATTCGCAGTCAAAATTTAACTCTAACAGATGTCTGCGTAAGCATCACGTTGCAAGCCATAGCCCACATAAGGGAAGTCTGTTAAAAAACGCACTATACATTTACGTTTATATGACGTTGTGGCGGTGATTAAGCCGGATTCGCAAAACCGTGAAAAAACTCCTTGCTACATGAGGAGAAAAAACTGGAAACACATTCTCCAAACCGATGCGCGCAGAACCACCTTAACCTCTGCTGTTAACAGTGCACGATAAGCAAAAAATTACCCCGAACAAAGTTCAAAAGTGGCTGATTGGCAAATCAAGGAGTGGTATGAACAGGCAAAAGCTGCGAATGCCAAGCATACGTATGCCCATGGGAAATCCATTTTGGAGAAATCCTTTTATTTCACTTAAGTTAGTTCTGTGTTGTTTTGCCTTTAAATTAGTGTACAAGAAAAGCTGCCAATTCATCATTTCCTCTTCTCCAAGTGTGTGGTTTGTCCTAATTTGTCATTGTTACTTTGACGTTTGTAACTAAAACATTTTTTCCAGTTTTTTTAGTGGAACAATAAAGCTCCTGTGTTCAATGTACATGTTTATCAAGAGTTTCAGATGAATGGCCGGTGTGATATTTAACCTAACATTGTTTTAATTTAACTAACTTGCAAATGTAAATACTGGATTTAGGTCTCTATGACAACTAATAGAAGTAAAGTGCTCCTTTTCTTTGCCATGTCATTCGCAGTACTTTGGAATGACAGATTTTCCCATGCGAACCTTTGAGTCAAATTCCATACTTCGATTCTTGTCAGAACTCGGTAAAAATTTATTTGTAACGGATATGTTCACCTTTACGTTTTCGGAATAACTCATCTGCTGATAATATTCCCTTTCTTTAATTTTCTAGTCGAATAAATTGCTTTTTGAAAGGTTTCCGCGTAGTGATTCACGAGTGGCCACACGCCGTTTTAAAAACTAAAACCGTCATAAACTTTGTTACACGAAATAACTTGAAAAAAAAAAATGAAAGAAGTCCTGTCGAGGTCGACTCAGAATTTTTAATTTGTCCCACGCTCATGCATGATAAACATAACATTTTTCTCATACATTACCGAGCTTAACATTTACCATGGTTTTGTTTTTCATTTATCAAGAAGTGAATAATGTGGGAGAATTTTAGGGAAATACTATAAGAATGAATGTCTTTTTTTTAATTCCTTGTTTTATTATTCCTTGTTTTAAATTTTGATTTTTATCATTTTCCAAATGTAAATTCAGTAAACCAAAGTTTTAATTAAAGGGATATTTATCGGATATTTTAAGCTCTATACAGTGTCCCAAGCCACTAAAACCAACAAGCAAAATTAGAAAATTCTGGTCGCAGCCTTAAGTTACACATAAGGCTGCGCGAGGAGAATAAAAATAAAATAATAATGGAATCCCTCTATAAATTTCTAAGCCAAGTCAGCCAAGTGCTGTAGGGAACAACAATATATGTTAGTGACTTACCGAGTAGCAATTTGTATTGTGCGATCGCTTCATGTTTGTCTCGGGTGCCTTCTTCATTGAGGAATCTTGCGCTTCGATGAATGGATCTGAAGATGCGCTCGCAAGAAAAGCGAAGCCTGCAACCACGAAAATCATCAACGCCGATACCTCCATTGCGAAAGTTTGGCTTTGGTAAAACTGAGCGATTTGAGGTGATGTTAGCTCTTAAACCGCATGAAAAGTTTACGTGTTTATTTTGTAAACTGTTACAAACATAATGAAAATTGAAGGCGTGTCAAATGTATTTGCGATGACGTTGCTTTCCAGTGTAAACTCATTAGCGCAACATCGTTTAACTGTAAACATCTTCAAGAAACTGGTTGTTGAATTAAAGTACACTAAAACCCTAGGGTGGGAAGAAAGGGGGGTACTTGACCCATGATTGGGTATAGGGGTGCCGCCGAGAATCTGAAATCGTGACCCTGTTATGAAAAGCAAAACCTCAAACACCTACTGTACTCTGTGTTGGACAATACCCTTTTTAGGACCCTGTTTAGCAAAATGGAAAAAAAAGTATATATATATATATATATATATATATATATACTCTCTTGTTTTACACAATTATTAAGACTTTTATTGGCAATTGTAATTAAGCTAGCGTCTCCGTCGGTTCCCAATTGTTAAATACTGAATAAACCATATTTAACGACGACAATCGCCAGGAACTCCCCCAATCGTACAACCATATCCTGTTTAGGACAGTCAGACCCTGTTTTAGAACCGACTCGAGTAAAATCATATAATTTACCTTTTTCAGGCCAAAGAGGCTAAAAATCATACCCTGTCCAGCGCACGTTCCCTTACAGGTCATATAAGGGAGTACTCAACCCCCCCCCCCCCCCCCCCCCCCCCCTATCTGAAACGCACGAATACCAGTATTTAATATATCCATATCAATAAGCAAATCGAAGTTCAACAGCCCGTATGTAAGCTGTTATCAGGTACTGAGGAGCATACTGCCCCAAAGGATAAGGAATTTGAGCCGTTTTCATCTAAAACATAGATTTTAACCATTTTGATCAATAAAATCAGGGTATGTTTTGTCTCCTGGTTCACCATAGGGTATAGATTAATAGATAAAAAGTGAAAGAATTAAGCCCTGCGCGTCAAGCAAGTGCACTATCACAATGCAAGGACCGTGTCTTCTTAAAAATTCGTTATTTTAAATTATGCAAAAGATTGAACCAATTGCATTAGGATAAAGAAAAGCATTCTTCCTTTTTTTTTCTTGCGCAACCTGCAAAATAGGGCAAACGTCGCACATAAAAAGTTACACGCGTTCCAAACTGAAATCGGTTGCATTACCGATGTAGACAAATTCGGTGTAAAATTGCTATTACGTACTCACTGAAAACTTTTGCCATTCCGAAAGACAATGGCTAGTATATATTGGAAGGAGAAAGATGGGGCTTCCGTCAAATTCACGAGAAACAAAACAACAATTGTTCCGATTCAGTTTAGTCTATTCAGTTTTATTCACTGTTCCCCTATCCTTCTTAAACAGTTACAAAACTGGTTGTTCACACATAATAATAACTGGATTCAAAAACTCTGATACCCCCGTCAATTATCTAAAAAACAAAACAGCTATAAACATCTTATTCTAAAAGGAGTCAATGAATCTGATCCTCTTTAATTAACCGAATAAAAACAACTACACAATGATGTACATGTTATTTTAAAAGGATTCAGAATTTCTAAACCCCGTCAATTAACCGAACAAAAAAGGCTATATTCTTCTAATTCTAATGCGGTTATTTTACTTCGAATATTTAAAGAACGGTTCTTTTGAACCGGAGTGTCATGTGTATGGCACTAATTTATTTTCACTAGTATTTTCCAAAATGTAATTTGGCATTTTTCTTTAGTTTTAGGCAAAGAGATTCTTTTGCGTAGTACCAAACGTTCCGAGGAATGAATGAATGGATGAATATTGGGGACTCACACTTAATAGAACTAAACATTCAAATTAATAGTTATTCCAAAAAAAAGCCGGATAAAAATTACTTCAACTAATAAGAAATCGCCAATATACTTAGCTACTATTTCTAATTACTGCGGTAACTAATTTACGTGATTTGCCAAAAATTGCAAAAACTTTGTTACCAAAATAAATAATTGCTCGGAGTGAAGGTCCCATGGAAGCGAAAAGGCTGTTCTGACGAAAATTGAAACGAAGAAAGCAATTAGAACAAAAAAAACTGTAAATAATCATTTTGGTCGAGGCTTTTTTATAATTATGTTTCGTTGAAACTTCTGTTTCAGTTTGTTCTTTTTGCTGTCAAAGTGGCTATTTCATGTAAACTTATTTTAATGTTGTCATCTTAATTAAATATTTATTTTAAAGTTCGAATAATGAACAGGTGCGCTGGAGGCGTGGGTTATTAGAAATGTTTAAGACATGAAAACTCTTGGAATGACGTATTATTTTCCATGACATTTTAGTGCTTTTAAACTATGTGAAAGCTAACACAGATTGATCTCTAGCTTTTCGATTCCTTTAATTGAATTTCTTTAGCAGCAAAAAATCTTAGGCATAGGAAACTTATCCTCCGAATCTCCTAGCTGCCTTTTTACTCCTTTCCGATAATTCTAGCTGATCTTATTTCGTACCCAAAACGACATGTTTTATCCTTCCGAAAACAAACGGCGTTAAATTTTCCGATGTTATGAAAGTCAAGAAAACTCTAGTTTTTTTTTTAACTAATATAGAGCAGTTTTCAATTGAGTGTGAAAAGTAATTACACAATTGCTTTGGTTTTGCATTGCTACGCTTTGTGATTGGCTAAAAAATCTCGCGCCACTTTCTCGACCAATCAGAAGTAAAACCAAAACCAATCGTGACTTGCTCGCACGCGTTTTCCCGCGCTTGGCGCCGCCGTCATGTAATTGCTTCGAGCTCTGATTGGTTCATTGGATTGTTTACGACTGCTGTGATTGGTCAGAGTAATTACTTCGGTTTTGGTTTTACAATACTCAATTGAAAACTGCTCTATTACGAATTGTTAAGATGACTTAGGCCTTCAGAACAAGGTTTCCACCCGGCGAAATGACTTGTTGGGTGCTCATGAAAAAATAACACTAATAAAAATGATTTAAACGTTGTATATTTGTCGTTGGACACTCGCAACATTACCATGGCACTTAATATGAATATTGTCAGAATTACATATTTTAATTTCGATTTATACATTGCGTAAGCCTGTTCTCTAAAGCTCCGACCAGTTTAAATCACGGATGACTCAAGTTCGACATTTTAACAGCGATTTCATTTCCAGGCTCAGTAATCGCTAAGCACGAGTTCTTGCAATGCGATTTCAGTTAAAATAATTTTAGTACATCCAGACAATCTAACCAAGCTACTTGAGGATGCTCTTTACTCTCTTCGCCAATGCATTGATACTGTAGGAGAAATTAGATTTTGATCGCTAGGTCAAGAAAATATCCCGATGCCGATGACATTCTACATTCTCTAAACCTGTATTCTAGTCAATGTATTGATACTGAGTAAAAGACAAAACAGATTTTAATAAGACTCGTGTTTTTATTATGGCATAGAATCTGCTTTACAAATAATTACTGCAATTTCAAGCTGCCATGCAAATACGAATAGTATGTTGTAAAAGCTGAACACTTATTTCGAATAAATTGAGTGTGGTTTTAAATGAATGGAAGACAACGTCTTTCAAAACAAACATTTTCAAAAGACATTTATATTACACAAAAGCAAAAAACAGCTGACAATTTTTTTTTTCAGAACGTTTGGGATATCTATTTGTTGTGCAAATAATCGTATTTTGAGCCCCAATATTTTCTTTTTCTTCGATCGATGTTTGGTTTGTATTTTAGTCCAAAATTAATAATTCGCTTAACTTGGAAGATTATGATATTTTCTCCTACGAGAGCTGAGTGCTAATCCTTCACTAATTTTTTTAAAGAAATTTTTCCACCGGAAAAACATTTGACTTTTCCAAAACCTCTGCAGCGCTAGGAATGTAGTTTTCTTCTCTTGTACACACTCCGAAGAATAAACGTAAAAGGTCTTTGGTTTCCTGCATGGCTTTCGAAGGGATATGATCCTCTGGCTTGCAAGAATTCTGTCTTTGAAACCCTCCTTCCTAAGAACAAAATAATTCACCTTTACAATTAAGGCACATGTCCATTATGGAGACATGTAGTGTTGTTCTAACTTTTGAGTGTTTTGAAAAAAATCCTATGGTGTGACCATTTAAATGAAACCCTTTCGGCTGTAATTTTGCATGGTACCATTTGTTTTCCAATATTTTACAAAATATTTTTCTTGAATTTTTTGGCACTCTTGGGGGGAGGGGGGGGGGGGGGGGGGGGGGGGGGTAAGGGTTAAGTTCTGTTGTGCACTTAGCAGTTATCAATCCAGAATTTATTCAGCTGTTTGCCTCTTCTCCACGGTACAACCCCATATCATTCTACACAAACTCCATCCCAATGTAATGTCGACAAAAAAGCGAATGCGAACGTTTTTAACAACAATGTTTGGAAAAGGGAAATTACTATTTCTTAGCTTGCTGTCTGAAAAAGACTGTTTTCAAGTAGAATGTTTTCAAACTTGCAGAACGAAATGTACGTTCTCATGAATTTACCAGCAAAAAGATAGGAGCCGAATTGAACCACTCATTCAATACCTGTTGTTTAAAACTACAAACTATTTTTGTAGCAGAGATCGAGGATGTTAAAAATAATAAAAGAGGCTAGTTGGTACTTACGCTAACGCCCAAAAGACGGGACGGTCTTTCGCCGTTCCACATCTCCAGGAAAAAACACCCAGTCTTCCAAATATCAATAGAAGTGCTTGCAATCTATGGATCAAACAGAAAGGAACAAATAGGTATAAAATAAACGTATGGAATATTAACACTTGATTGTTTTACGGTAGAAGTAGCTACGTAAAATACGTACAAGTGCGGGTTCAAATGGGTTCAAGTGCGGGTTTAAATGTAAAGAAAAGGCAGACGTCGTAAGGGGCTTAATTCACGGCCCCTACGCGTATTTGAAGTATTTTTAAGATGGCGTTTTGATCAGGAAAGTTCTGAAGACGTGAACCAGTGGTGAAGCATTTAAACGCCACCGCCATTCTTCGCTCCAAAATATCTGAACGCCTGGAAGAGGTTGGTTTATCCGACTGTGATGCACATAGCATGTAACATCCTAACCTTCAAGCTAGTTTCTCGTCTGTTTTTTTTTTGTTTTGACTTATATACGACTTACATGGCGATTTTCAGCTGATCCAAAATCTGCTAGTTTGGCATGGAAACGATTTCCGGTCAACAGCACATTTGCTCCTACAAGAAATTTGCAAGGAAATCAAGGATAATACTGAAAATTTTAATTTCACAACACCATGCTGTTTAGTAGCAGAACTATAAAGGAGGGACCGAGGAGGGCTCCCTCATTATCTTGCATCCTCCTTCACCCCCCGCCCCTCCCGCCCTGCTAACCCTAACACAAAAAATCACGCGCTACTCATGACAAGTTATCAACCAATCAGCGCTTGACGCCGGCTACATGTATTTGATTCGAGTTCTGATTGGTTCATTGGATTGTTTACGACTGCTGTGATTGGCCAGAGTAATTACTTTGGTTTTTTACTACCACTAGCATTACCTTTGACATCCCTATGTACAATCCCTTTCATGTGTATGAAATTCAACGCCTTCAAGACATCTTCTAAGTACCCAAGACTGTCTGTCTCTGAAATAACTGAAGTTAAAACAACCTCACGCACAGCCGCCTCTGTCTTTATCTCTTTGATAAGTTCCGCGATGGTTCCACCTAAGAAAGGTAACTTATGTTAGCCTGCACAGGAAAACATTAAAGAAATAGTGAAATAAGTGCGAGAAGGGGTAAATTACATTTTGTTCACTCCCGAACATATACTCCCAACCCCGCTTCACCCGTCCCTTGGGGAAAAGAGCTGCGTCGGCTGTACCGCAAAATCATAACCATGCAATTCTAGACAGAAATCGAAGTGTGGTACAGATCATTGAGTGCGTGCCCAAAAGGTCGCTTGTTTGTTGAAGGCCTAGTCTTTGTCAACTTCACATTGCCTCTGTGATGCACTCAGATGTATGAGGGGATACCGATGAATATGTATCTCTCGAATTGTCTGCAACACGGATGGACCTGAAAGATGGCACGCAGTGGTTACTTATAAGCGCAGGAGATGTAGAGCAACTAGTGACTTGGCAATCATGCATTCAATTTTAACTGGAAAAATCAATTCCGATTTTGCTATTCTATTCAGTTTCCATTTAACCTTTTCAGATCCTAAACTCAATTGGATTAAAAATATTACGAAAAAGACGAAAACAAGTAAGAAAGCGTTAGTATAATAAGTAGGTAAATGTCATGAAAGGCTTTGAGGTGGTCACTTCCTGAGTAGGGTAGGGTAGAAGGAGTTAGCAATCACCATTTAACTTGTTATCAAAGCATCGTAAGGCGGGGAGGGGGAATGGGTGCGAGGGGGGCGGAGTGAATAAGGGGGTACCCGAAGTAAAAATGTTACGGACTGAAAACGATTTTCAACCCCTTGGTCCTTATTTTTCCGCAAGATAAGTGGGCGCCCCGCATCCCCCCTCCAACCCCCCCCCCCCCCCCCTCCCCCGTTCCCCTCTCCTAGATCCACCACTCCAAAGAAAACAATTGTTATGGATCTTACCCGCCATAAACTCCATAAAAATAGAAGCACTTCTTCCTTGGAGTTTCGCGCCATAAAACTGGACTATTTCCGCGACATTTTCCTTTCTTGCCAGTTGTAGAGCCAAGAGCTCGTTAATATTCCGACATTGACACTTGTATGTGAGAAAAAAATAAAGAAAATAACGTTTAACATATTGTCTATTAGCCAAAAACTTCAGAACAGTTTTAGACCGTTGCAAGATATGCCCCTGTTTACAGGCCCAGTATCACCCAAAATGCATTGCGCGCCCAATGCCACGACGATTGAATTTAACGCAGTCGAAAATTTCCGAAAGAGCCAATCACGAGCGAGCTCGTCATTTGAAAACAAAAACAAACGACTGCATTGCCCATTGGGTGATACTGGGTCTTTAAGTCCTCCAGATTTTAATAGCCCATTTCCGAGTTGCTATTCGGCCTCCTTTTCAAACCGAGGCCAAGTGCAAAACCATTCATATGAAAATGAATTTTCTTTCATATACAAATAAAACTTATTTATCTAATTCAATAAAGGTTGCTTTGGCAATTTGTCATTGGCAATTGGTCATTTGGGCATACGGAACACAATCAGCAATGCTTTGCTTGAGTGATCGCCAAACAATAGCTACCCAATGCGCAATTGCCCAATGCCCAAAGCAACCTTTATTGAATTAGGTATATCCATATGAATGGTTTTGCACTTGGCCTCGGTTTGAAAAGGAGGCTAAGAGCAACTCGGAAATGGGATATTGGGAGAACAAAGGGGATGAAGGCGATATTTAATAAGCGAAGAAAAACTTCATTTTCTTTCTAAAATTTGAAATACATGTACAAGGAAACAGTCTTTACCATGTAAGGTGAGGTTTATAAATATCGTGTTGTAAGTCTAGTTTAACCTTTTAACCCCTAAAATAAAAATAAAATTCTCCTTTCTTAATCTTTTACCCATACATTTGTGGCGGAGAATCAGTTAAAAATTAATATTGAGAGAAGTCATTTTGGTTGATCATATTCTGAATTCTCATGACCTCTATGATTGATTAATCATTGATCGACATTACATGGAGAAAGTTGACGCTGTCATAACTATTGGGACTTAAAGGGTTCTCCCATGTCCAAATGACTGTCCGCGACGAACGACGGCGCCAGCCCGAGGAAATTTAGCGCCCTCGTTCCTCGCGGCTTCGCCTTTCATCACTCTTATTTTAAAGAGACTGCTCGCAGTCTATCACGACCGGGCATAGCGCACAGTGTGACAGTTCACACGCTCCGTACGGACCGTCAACGTTGCTTACCGTTCATATGCTGAACTCATATGAAGCATGTATATTGGATAACCCGTTAAGGTGCAATAATGTTTATTGCTTAGACCTTTTTTTTCTAGTATTCGAGTTCAACTAAACGGTTCTGGGTGTAACGCGGTTAGTAATTAACGGCTGAGCCACCTTTTTAGTAAACTGGCAAATATGACGAGTGGTAAACTCGGAACTGTAAAAAAAGGCAAACTGACCGTTACCTTCTTAACACAGAATTCTTTCCCCTTATCTTCCGGAAGCTCGGTAGCCAGATAGCATTCTCCAAAAGCACCTTCTGCTATGCGCGCTCTAAGTATATAGTCAATATTTTCTTTGAAACCATTATGATCGGGGAATTCTTCCTATACATGTAAGCAAAACAGAATGAAGAATAAACTAGCTGAATTGAAACGTAGTTTCTTTAAAAATTCCAGGAACAATGTTAACGTAATAAAATAACCGGAAATACATCCAACAAATAAACTCTTCCAATGATAGGCCCCCTCTGATATCTTAAAAAGATGGCCTGAAATTTTAATTCTCGAGTTATTTTGCGAAGAGGAGTGTAAAGGCTATGAAAAAGGTCTGACAGCCTCCTCTCGTCGCTCCCGGCTGCTGCATGGGGGCGTTCGCGCAAACGCTCCTCGCGGTCGATAGCGATAAAAGGCGGCTGTACTCGCACAGGCCACGCATCTCCTCGCGTGCCTCGCGCTTCGCGCTTCCGCACCCCAAAACCGCCTGTTGTACAGGCCATCGCGAGTAAGCATTTCGCGCAAGCTCATGTCAGTTGTAGTTTAAAATTTCACTCTCACTCCAAAGACAATTTGCGCCGCCTTTATACGCACTCTTCACTTCGACTCTTCGGTCGCGAATCGACTCGCGCAAAAATATAGACTTTTCCACCTTCTACCATGATAGTTATGTCGTTCTTCTACATCTTGTGACGGAACCGCACCAGCGAGTTTGATATTTCCCGACAGATAAATATAGTGTCAGTTTCAACCAAGAAGGGCCTTATATATGAGTCCGCCTAAACGTTATCCGCAAGATTTTACTGTACCATGTAACCCTTTCACCCCCAGAGTCAACTGTGAAGGTATATTATGAAGTTCTAACTTTTTAATCTTTGAACAATATCCTATGGTGTGACCATTCAAATGAAACCACTTTGGCAGTACTTTTGCACCGTACCATCTGTTTTTCATTTTAGTACAAAATGAAATTTGGGATTTTTCTTGAATAATTTTTGATTTTGAGTTAAAGGGTTAACAGCTACAATAACTTATGCTCGAAGTTTCCCAAAATTAAAGGGGTACTCATTCAACCTTGATGTTTGTCCAAAGTTTTGAGAAAGTTTATTTCTTTAGCGGCATGAGAAATGCAAGAACTGTCCGCCGAGATCGAACAAGTGAAATTTTCGCGGGGTGAACTAAAAGGAAAAGAAGATGTTCCAATTTTAACTCCAAGCCGGACAACTAAAAATATCAAACAACCGGCCACTTACCCACGTGTAGTATGCAGACAGCCGGCTCCGTTCAGTCATGTATAATCGACCCTTATTATTTGAACTCAGACCACGAGTACATTTAATTCAGTTTATTGCAGGGTATCCTTTTCACGCGTCTGAGATTTCATTCAAGATAACTTATGATTAAAACAATCAATTGACGTACTCCCCTAAAGAGCTATGCAGTACTGATCATGAAAGGAGCTATATTTAGATGATCAGAAAATCAAATCAATATACTGAGCTCAGAGGCATACATTTAGCATATTTCAGTAAACAAACACATACCTCAATGGGCCAAATTAGTCTTTCTTCTCCATCGTTCATGGTCAATAGAGAAGGAAGGTCTGAACTCGCTAAACTCCACGTATAACTGTCTCTCTCGGACAGGCTCGATGGGATTGAATCGACAGCATCATTCGAAACAGGGACGCAATCTTTCCTGTCGTCTGCTGGCGGTGCATTAGGATTATTCATCTGAGGTCTCTCACACGGCTCTTGTCTCCTATCCGCCAATTCATGATTGTCGTATGCTTTTGGAGAAGATGACGGTGGGGAGGGCAATCTGAAGTCAAGTTCATCATTATGATTATTTACCTGAGGAGGTTTACACAGCTCATATCTCCTATCCGCCAATTCATGATTGTCGTTTGCATCTGGAGAATCTGACGGTGGGGAGAGCAATCGAAAGTCGGGTTCATCATAAAGAGTATTTGCTTGCGGGCGCTCGGATTCCTCGTTTCCCTTGTCCTCCAATTCATGATTATAACGTCCAACATCATTTGCTTCACTGTTCACATTTAGACATACCGATTCGAGTTGCTTTCGTAACGTTTCCACTCCACAGCTCTGCCGATCCGTATTGAAGGTCGCCGCGTTACCCTCGTTAGCGTCTTCGCCGGCCTTATGGGTATCGGAGCTTTCTGATAGCTTCGGTCGATCTTTTTCCTTTTCCATTCCACAACATCAGAAGGGCAAATAACGTCTCTTGCCAACCGAAAGAAACGTTTTCTCTGCTTATATTTTATCTTGTAAACCATTGTTTTCAAAACCGGAAGAAACATCGTTGCTTACATTTCTTCGTCTAAAGTTGTCGAGATTCTTTTCTTTGTCTAAACGGTGAATAACGTACATCTTTGAAGCATACTAAATAGAAATGGGTTTTTAGATGCAGCAGTTTCTTCATCTTTCTAATATAAACAAAGCACTTATAATCGACAATTATTTCATGTTATTTGGCTAATTCTAGAACTCCAGTCGTCTTTATATGCCGCTGAATAATTGCCGGGTCAGACTCTTTTACGGTATTAGTGCATTGTGGGTAATCGGAGCAGCCTAATAGCAAATCATAAAGGTTGCTATGGAAATGTAAAGCGAAAAAATGTACACTCGAATGTGTATTTTTGTAACCTTCTCCAACCAAAACCTGAGTTAAAAGAAGCAACAGAATTGATTTCGATACCAGAACCATTCCTTTGTATTTTAGTTCCCAAACGTGCCTTTTTCTATTGATTTTCGCGCTACCGAATAATTAACTATAAAAGCGCAAAAGCGCGCGTGATATCGCCTAATTCTTAGCCGACGAGACCGTAGGCCGAGTCGGCTAAAATTAGGCGATATCACGCAAGCTTGAGCGCTATAATAGTTTTATAATTCAACACATTGATAACAAAGCACAGTTTGAAGAAAAAATTTCGAGGCCGGTCCGTCATTTTTGCATTCTCTTGTCAAAATGCGAAATTTACCTCTATCGTTGGATATACATCATGTAGACATAGCGTATATCGATAACTTTTTGACCATATTTGGGCAGTGTATCAATGTGTTGAATTATAATACAGAATATATAGGAAAAACACGTTTGAGAATAACATTCAGTGCAAAGGGACGGCTACGCCGGTCTCGAAATTTATTCTGCTGCTTCTTTGAACTCCTATGTTAGGTTTTGAATGGAGAAAGTTACAAAAATATAGTAGATATTTGTATATGGACACCAAAATAGTCCGCCATCAACCTGGGGTGCTCTTGAGTGGGTATCAACTGTTAATTGTTGGTGTTTCGAAACTAATTTTCTTTTATAAGACAGTGTAACTCTCCCTTAAATCAATTCATTTTTCTTGGACGAAATTGCAGTGAGATTGCTGTATCCTTCTGCTATATATTCATCCATTACGCTATTAAAATGAAGCGTAATTCTTTGCGCCCGAGGACGCAACGGACCACACGTTTATTCCGTATACAGCTATTTCAATTAACGTTGTCATATGAAAGCTTAAAGCCAAGACCGCAAGGTAATATGGGTTTGGGTTAATATACATTTGCATAAAAATCCCAATCTACCTTGCGGTCTTGGCTTTCGCCTTTTTCATCCGACAACGTTAATATTGAAATAGCTGTATACGCACGTGCGTAAACGCGATCCCTGTGAACTTTTGGAAACTAGAGATTTTCCAGGCAAATGACTCATTCATTATGCACTTTATACAATTTATTGTTCGAATAAGGATAAGATCCGTTATATTGCAAATAGCTATTGCTACATTTCTAGTCAATCTATAGCACTTGCTTGTTTAGCCTGCGTGATAGGCGGGGAGAGTGAAGGGGAATTCGACTGGAGCGCGCAAGAGAAATCGCGAAGCACAAAGGCCGAGAGAAGGAATAGATTCCACTCCTTTCGCTCCTTTCCGCACGCACTTCTTGCGTTTTGCGCGCACTAAAAAACTTCCATTCCCTGCCCCTTCGAACGACTGCCACGCAGGCTACTGTTTGTTAGTTTAGAAGGCTTTATGATTACAATTAAATTCCTTATTTCTGATATACGAATCGACGAGACATAACGACATTTTGCATCTGACTGGCTAGGAGGGCGGTATCCTTTAATATTCTGTTAAATAGACAAAACATTGTGAAAGAGTTTTAATAACCATTTCGCGCAGTTCATACAAAATTATTTTTAAAATGTCATCGGAAAGGCCATACATAACTTTGGATGCCATCAGACTATCAAATATCTGATAGTCACGTGGTATTAAGAGGAACAATTGTTTCTGATACAGTAAAACTTTGACTGGGTGCGGTCTGCGAGCGTACAGCAGCCGGCGCCGTGTGCGCAAACGGTGTCGCGGAAGTGTAGCTCGATCCTTGCTCCCCGATCGATTGCCTCAGACCAACTCCAGGCTTCCCGTGAAGTATTTCATCGGGTTCATTCCAAGCAAGTAACGGAGCTGTTCGACGTTGCGACGGAGGAGCCGAAGCTGCCCGAAGATGTCTTCGTCTAAGTTCGAGATTTGACCTCACGTGAATGGGTTCACTTTCGTTAAAACCGCATGACGACGCTCTAGAACACGGCGGGAAAGCTGAACGGTACGTTGATGTCGGATTGGGGCATTCATTGCCTCGCCATGTTATTATGTCTTGTGTGCTTCTTGTATGTTGTGTTTGCCCGGGTTGGAGGTATTTGCGTTTACCCATTCCCTGAAATATGAGAAGAAAACAAGTTTAAAGGGACACTGTCCCGGCTGACATATCGTGTTTTCATGATTATGGCCAGGAGCTTGCTTTAAGTTAGCTTTATTATCTTGAAATTGGTAGTAACTATCGCCAAAAGTGATAGAAACAAAGAAATATAAACTAAACAGACAAAATATCGGCTAGAAAAGTCAAAATTTTACATAAATGGCAAGTTTGATTTCTTGACCACCTGTCAATAAATAAAATTAATTTTGATGAACTGCAATCCACTTCAAGCCTTTAAGCTTGCAATCCTGCACTTTATCTCCAAACTGCTGCTTTTGTTTTGCTCTATAGAATTTTTTTATCCAACTAAGTTGTATATTTGGTAGCAATTTTCGCGATATAGCCATTTCGGCGGGGAAGCTGTCCCTTCAACTTTCCTTATACAGTCTATATAGACCACGCCTCAACTTTGAGCGCTTTATTTTAAAGTGCTGTTACATGAGGCAATTTTTCTTAAACTTGCAACAAATGCTGTTGGGAGACAAGTTGCAAAATAAACTGCATCTATAATTACAGCTTTTCTTGCAAGTTGTTTTGCATTGACAGGTTGCATGGGAGTTGCATGAAATTGTAAGATACGTTCGGCAGCATTTGATGTGTTTTGCAACTCGCCTCGTCTTTGCAATGTTGCAAAGGTACAATCGCGTTCTGTATCTGCAACATTGCACGCAACAACAAAAATTGCAACATGCAGCTGCTACATAAATCAACTATTTAAAGACCCAGTATTGTCCATTATGCATTGCGTGCTTTAAGCATCGGCGGCCATTTTCTTGATGCTGAAAAATCCGGTAGGTCTTATAGCTCTTTGTAATCCGTTTGCATCGTCCATGTCGGTCCTTAAACGTTTATTCGAGTACCTTATTTATCAGGCAATACTTAAGAACGTAATTTAATGTAAAACGTTTGAACAGAACAGAAGCACGAGACGATATAATTCCTCTCCACGCGATGGAATGTTTGCCGCGAGAAAAGCAAAACCCCGGAAAACAATAGAAGCTTCGCTCCCGTGCAAACCAAAACAATAACAGAGGCGCGTGAAGCATAATGGACAATACTGGATCTTTAATATATTAAATGTCCTCTGGGTGTCCAAACGACGCACACAGATTATTTTCTCTTAGCCTGTTGCACATCTTCTATATTACTCATAAGATTTTTTTAGGGGTTAGCCTCATCCGAGGGGTAGCCTCATCCCAGGGGTAGGGAGACTCCCCTATATAAGCTTTACAGGACTATGCATCATTTGGGTTATTCTGAACAGTTAGGCTTGGGTGGCAGGGGAGGGGGTGGATTGGTCAGGAAAATAAACATTTTGGCATGAAAATGGGTAAGGTTTTGATAAGAGGACCACACCCACCACAAAAATGTTAAGAACCCCGCTACAGTCAACCATTTATTAATTGTAACTGTTAATTAGTTCAAGCCATCAATAAATATCTTACCATTCCAAAATATGTTTCCAGATCTCCCATATCACTGTGAGCATTTCTGTTGTCATGCCTTGAGAAAAGATGTCTGTTGGACCTCTCCTGTTTAGGGAAATTAAATGGAGTCAAAACAATAAATTATTAAATAGAAACAAGTTAATAGCCCAACAAAACAGATTTATTTAAATTATGTTTTTTTGAAGCCATGAATTTTCCCCTCGCCTGGGAGAGGGAGGTGGCTCCCATGTGAGTGACTAAGGAGATTGCATCGTTGTCATATCTTTTTGGGATTAAAATGTATAGTTTGGTACCATTTAGGTGGTTTAAACCTAATTAATTGATTTTAGTAAGAGCTCAAAGGTGGCAAAAGCTATCTTTGATTTAAGTCAAAGATAGTGCACCTGTGATGCTTATCAAAGGTAAAGGTTTTAAGGTGCTGTCAAATGTTGCTTTGACTTGTACAAAGGCTTCAGAAGCAACGTCAAGTACTGTAAAACCTTTGATCTGACATTTGATGCCTGTGTAACACATCACAAAGGTGATCAAAGCCAACTTTTTGTGCAGTGATACCAACTTATGGTCATCACGCTTGTAGAAGGTCATGATTGGTGCAGTGGGTTTTGATCCACACCTTCTGTATGACTGTTTTCTGGGTTCCATTGGTTTTCATAATGATATGATTGACAGACATCTATAGCTGGTGTCCCTGTGTCACTTGTCTCTATTTCAAATTATCTTGTGTCATTGTTTCAGAGTTCATCCTTATTTTCTACATCATTATAGGCCTTGATGGGTCCAAGTTGTCACTGCTGGTATTTCTTGATAAAGGGTTCTCTTATCAAAAATATTTTAATTTGAGTGCTGTCACTACTTTGTCCCCCATGTAACTTGTTGGAATAATGCTGACTCTGGGCCTCTTAAATTAAGACCACTAATTAAAAGTTTGTCCCTTCTATACTCCAGTCACCCATTTTACTGTAACTATAAGACAAACAGTTGGCTCTGAACTTGAAGGTGTTAGGTGTGGATCTTCACTGATTGCGCGCATGTATTTAAAGGTACAGAAAATGGGTTCCAGAAAAATCAGTATACATGAAATTTATTAATACATTAACCCATACAGTCAACTCTCTCTTAAGGAAAAAGTGGTCGCAAAAGGGAGGTGGTCGCTTAAGAGAAAAATCAAGACAAACAGTATTTGACTGAGAAACAAAACGGTTATTTGCAAAGTGGTCGCTTACAGGAAGTGGTCTCTTATGAGAGTGGTCATTAAGAGAGAGTTGACTGTATTTCAACCTGTTAAAAGTAGACCTCTGGATCATTCAATATTCAGTGGTAATCATGCATGGCTTCTACTGTCACTCGCTCATCCAATAACTGAATACTGCATGTATACAAAATGCACTGGAACAGTCCTACAGAACCACTATTTGATAGTGTATAATAAGTCATTTAACAATTTGGACAATAACCGCATATTTCTACATTAAATATTTTGTGTCATTTTCGACAGTGGATATTCGATCGGTGTATGTATAATGAACACCTGAACGCTTTCTTTAGAAATGAATAAAAGATCGAAAACTAATAAATAAGATATGTTGAACACAGTTAACTAATTACTTTCACCAAAAAAGGACAAATATTTTTGTTTTCGTTTCCGTTACGAATATGTGATCAAGATGGCAGAATTTAAAATTCAATTTCGGCACAATTGAACTCTTTTGATTAGTTTTCGACAAATTGTCTCGTTCTGCATACCCCCAAAAAAGAATATAATTTTTATATTTGGAAGCTAGCCAATGCATGCGCTGGCGACAGATATGGCATATGCGAATGTAATGAGTGTTAGTTGTACTAATAAGATCTGTTAAAAGATCTAGATTCGTTGTTACTAATACTAAGATATATTATGCACGACAGATAAAGAATACTGTCATGTTATTACATTTGTTGAGTGTTGTCGCTTGATTTCTGTTTACCCATGTTTAATTGTTGTGGGAGTCTTTATAACATAAAAGCTTATACACTGTACTTACCACTGTATAATTCAAAAATTTCTGTGGCGGACAAGGCTTAGCCCTTTGTCGATAGGGAATTGTAAACTCTGAACGCGATTTGCTACGAAAATGTCCATGGAAGCCTGTGGGAAACTAAATAATTTGAGGTGTATTAGATCATTTTAATATTTTCAGTCGGCGGTCTTCTTGATTCGTCTATAAACTGAAGCCATTGAAAGGACCAAAACACAACTTTTGCGTCTAAAACTCACCCATGTTCCCCGAATCTCATGAACATTTGTCATCTTAAATTCATCTGGTAAATGAACGGCTGTAAATCCCTTCGTTTAAGTCTCAATTTTCAGGATCTTCGTCTACGTAGATCTCTAGGGTATCAACTTGTTGTGTTCGTTACCACGGAACCCAACACAGCGCACGTAATTGATGATAATTGACAGTCCCAAAAGGAATCAACCAATTGAGTTTCGTTTCGCTTCAGCGCGCCAGATGTCAATTATAATAAAAAAACGTCGCGCGCGTGAACACAATTATTTTTTCTTCAAAAGATTTTTACCCTGATGCATGATTTGGTCGTTTATGGATCGGATAATGCTTGATTCACTCATTCGTATCTGTTGAATATCTATATTTTGTTTTATTCTTTTGTTTATTCTTTCATCGCCTTGCCGTAAGGATCAGTTTGCCGTTTTCTGATCTTATAAATAACCTGGACAATGTTGCATAAAAGAACCGTTACGCTGGGCCCAGGGGAGCAAAAACCTTTTATCAAAAAATATATATATTTTTTATTGAAAAGTAAACAAAAAATTCGCCCAAAAATTATGAACGCAGAGCTGAGAACTAAAGGGACAAAATAACGCGGCCTAATAAAACTCAAGACACGAATGGCAATTTAGATTTCTCGACCGCCTAACTGTCAAGAAATCAAATTTGATGAACTGTAATCCACTTCCATCCTTGCAATTCTGCACTTTTTCTCCAAGACGGCTTCTGTTTTTCTCTGCTATGGAATCTTTTTACTGCCCAATTTAGTTGAATATTTGGTGGCATTTGGTGTTTAAATAGCAATTTTTAACGTATTTCTAACATTTCATTTTAATCACGATTTCGGTGTGATTTCTCAGTTTTCAAACAAATCAACGCAAAGACGTGCTGTTTTCTCCTCCCCTCACACGTCCCCCCAACCCCCCTCCCCCACCCCCCCCCACCCCCCCACTCCCCCCCCACCCCCCCACTCCCCATAGTCATTTTAAACCATGGGAAAAGCGCGCGAAACAAGACGCGGCTGCCAACTTTTTAAAACTGTTTTTCTTCGGTTTCATTTATACTTTTGAAGTTAACGTGCTATTTTGTTTTCAATTTTCCATCTTTGCGCCGAGATAAGTCTCAAAACTAGTTTATTTTCAAGTTGTACGGGCACCTGGAAGGGGAACCGACGGAAGCTGTTAAAAAACGGCAAGCATTTTGACTTGTAATTTGCCTCAGAAGCGACACGTTGTTTGTATCTACCAGTAAGCTTACTGGTTGCATACAAAGACACTTTATCTTCAAATGCAGAACATTTTTCCTGCTCGTGAATTATACAATTCAAATCCTTGGTGAGTAGAACCAACTTCAGTGTGTGAACTTTATCAGTGTATATTGTAGAATTTTTAGGAGATGTCCGTGAATTAGAACATGACTTTCTTTGCTACGAAAAGGAAGCTGAAATAAATCTGCTTTGCAATGGTTTATTTTCAACGACAAAGAAGTTAAATGTGTATCATTTTCCCTACTCCGGTGTCTTGAGTTTTTCATAAGGAAAACAGAAGCCATTAGGGAAAAAAAAAAAAAAAAACGACTGAATAAAAAGTAAAATTTGCCGCGCAGAAGTTTCAAAAACATGATTTCGTTGATTTGAATATGTTTGCTTTTTATGATTAAACCCAATAAAATGCATGCTTGTAGCGTTTTGAAAGCTTTAAAAAACACTAAGGGGACAATATCACGAGAAGGAGTTCGTACAAGTCTATTTTTGGACATTTAGTTAAGATTATTAACCTTTATGTCAACTTAATGAGGCCTCAAAGTTTTTATAGATTTTGTAACTCGGTATTTTCCATGACAATTTGACGTCTTGTTAAACAACGGGCATAAAAAAAACACTGTCAAAGTTTAAAACCTCGTTGAGTAGAGAAATTTAAAAAATGCTTCTGTGTGTGACTCGAGAACAAGTGTTAATTCGTTTATACGAACAACCTTTCAAGAAAAATCGTTATATCTACAGGTCCAATAACTTTTCCTTTCATCTTTTCGCAGCCGCGATATGTGGGACAGTGAACAACTGAGTCAAGTAGCCGCTTCATGTTCACAAGGCTCACAAAACAGCTCGTCTGACATGTTTTCTCAGCCAAGAATGAGCCAGCTGAAGGGATTTAGCTCCTTTGACGTTTGGTCGCAACCGACGAATTCACAGCAATTACCCGAGGTATTGTACCACTGAATAGCATAAAGCATTGAGCTCGATATCTTATTTCTATGAGATTAAATCCATAGATTCAGTTCTCTTCGCCTCGAGAATTTATATTTGTCCATAGAGCGTATAGATGAAAGCTGCAAAAACCATATGATTAGCTATTATGTTATCATTTGTGATCATTTTGTTATAAAACTTGCACTATATTTTTAAGAATAAGAATAAGAAAGTTCTTTATACAGGTGGCCTATGTCACTGCAAGTGGTTTTCAATAGCACTGTACAAAAAAATAAAAAAATAAAAATGCCAAAATGATAAAAATACAATAAACCTGAAATAAAACTTATTGAAATTAGGAATATTAAGGTGATTCCATTGAAAAAGAAGGAATTTTTACGATTTTCTAAAACTTGGTCCAGATGGTAATTATGTTATGAGCATCACAAAAATGAAATAAAAAATAGGGGTCACCGTGCTCGTTTTTGCACAACATGGATGGCCATTATAGTAACTATACGACCCGCGATGTTTCATTACTGAACCCTAGTAATCAGAAAGGGGACTATAATTTCTAAAAAAAAATCATTGCTTGGATTAAAATAATAGAGCAGTTCAACAAAATTGACTTTGATCTTACATTATAAACTATTTTAGTTGACCAGGAATTAAGATTATGAAAGAAAATAAAGAATTCGCGGCGTGCGCGCATACCCAACACTACCTGAAGACGTGTTCTTTACAGCATTCAAATACAAATATTTCAATTAAAAGCAGAATTTTTAACTTTTCTTTAATTCGCGATATATTGTAGTCAACCGTGTGTCATTTAAATTTCTGCATTAAAAATTGGGGGTCGCCGTGCTCGTTGTCAAGCTATTGTTCCCGACCAGCGCGAAATCCTCTTTGTGATTGAATCCTCAAAGGAAACCCTCTTGTTTCGGAGTGCGCGCGCGCTCGTGCACGCGCAAATGACGCAATTTATTATGCGCAGTAGTGATGCGCAATGCAAAACTAGGGAATCACCTTAAACACCTAAGAAGACTAGGGCTTAGATCTCATGGATATACACACAATGATTCCCCATTGTTATAGTCTTTGTTTGTGATCTATTATTTCCGTGTAGTCTATTGTTTAGTCTTTGTTTCACGGTCTGGTTAGTATATCCATGAGATCTTTGCCAAGACTAGAATCGAAAGAATTAGAAACTACTATTAAAATTTAAACCTGTTAAGTAATGATATTCTAAAAGCATAATATTTAACTATTATAGCGCGAAAGCGCGCGTGATATCGCCTAATTCTTAGCCGACGAGACCGTAGGCCGAGTCGGCTAAAATTAGGCGATATCACGCAAGCTTGAGCGCTATAATAGTTTTATAATTCAACACATTGATAACAAAGCACAGTTTGAAGAAAAAAAATCGAGGCCGGTCCTTCATTTTTGCATTCTCTTGTCAAAATGCGAAATTTACCGCCATCGTTGGATATACGTCATGTGGACATAGCGTATATCGATAATTTTTTGACCATATTTGGGCAGTGTATCAATGTGTTGAATTATAATGTAGGTTTCTTATCTCCACATGGAGGGCGATCCAATCTATGAGGCACTATTTAGGGATTTTAGCAATCCCCAGTTAGTATTTGATTTCATGATTCGAATAGTGTCCTTTGAGCGGGTGTTATAACTGTGATGGTCTAAATCTCGAGTAATTATACTGTTTCTGTTACTGTCATTAATTAAATTATACATAAAAAGACAGCGTTGATTTTGATTATGTTTTTATAGTGCAGGCTATATATTATGCCGATCTGCTTCTACCAGCAGATCAAAGAGGGGATTGGGAGTAAAAAGTGCGGGTCTTATTACTGTAACAAAACTAAGTGGCCTCGGGACAAACCACTCAGTAGATTTGATTGTGTATCAGTTATTTTTCGGAAAATATAGTATACGTTGACTCGTTCTGTCAGAATCTACAGGGGAATTAGCAAACTGTTCTAATCTTGTCCAAGCTCTCAAAAAGTCTCCCGTCATATACCTTGTGTGGATGGTACAGGTTTCTAATTAACAAATAGATTCCATTTGGCCGTTTGTCTGTTCAGTTATAGATCACAGATGACGTCAAAATGTGGTAAGAACAAAAAAGTGGCACACGGGCCGCAGGCGAGTGTGTCACTGATGTTCTTACCACATTTTGACGTCTTCTGTAATCTATAACTGAACAGACACACGGCCAAATGGAATCTATTTGTTTTATACGATGAACAGAAAAGTAAAAAGAGTAAAATTACGAACTTGCCTCGTAGTGCTCGACTGTTCGAAGATTTGTTTCAGTTTAGGTATTTTTCAAGTCGCCAAGAACACTTTTCGTCTTGGTTTCTTCTTTTCCTTGCTCGTAAACAGCTCCTGCTAAACATTTTTCGAGGCTTTCACTTGCTCAATCCAGCCGAATAATCTCGCAGACATTTTCAAAACTGTGCGCCATGTTGGACAAAACAAAGCAAACAATTTTTCTATGACGTCAGCCGTGAGTCTGTACTCTGATAGATCATAAGCAACGACCAATCACAGCTCGCGCGTAGTATTCAGATTATTGTATAAAAAGTAACAGGTGTCACATTATAACATACGGTATCTAAGGCTCGGACACACGGTGCAACTTGCAACGTTGTGGGGGGGGGGGGGGGGGGGGGGGGGGGGGGGGGGGTCACACGATGCAGTTTGTTGCGCGCAACGTTGCAAGAAAGTTGTGTCCGGGCCTTTACAATGACAAATATTAAAATGTTTTTAGGACGAACCAGTGAAGTATTACATGAAGTACATGACGAAGCCGCCATTATTTTCTTCTGAATCTGAACGCCAATCTCAGAAAAAGCAGAAACCTCAGACAGCCAATTACAAAGAACTGATTGAAATTCAGAAGAAAAAGACAGCAGAAAGAGATGACAGGTGGGCAAAAATTCTGCGATCGGTTATTGCATATATTATAGGTAACCTAAAGACTTTTGTTCTTGGGCCATCGTAGCTTGATGAGAAATAGAACACAAACCGCGGTGATAAACATATTGAACTTATTCATTTTTGATAAAACTTGACGTTTCGTATGCTACTACATACATTTTCAAAAGTGACCGTTACAGTGTTGAAAACTATACTTATAAAGTAGTGAAAAGGGACTGGGACCGAGATTAAGTACAAAACTTAACAGTTGATCTATAAAAAGAAACAGCTAATTAATAAAGCATCAGCTTCTCGCTACTGACGTTTGCATTAAAAGCTGGCTTCAGTTCTTGTATAAACAATGTTTAATTCTTTGATTTACAGTGGAAATCAGTTTTGCCCGACGCTAAGATATCAAAATGATCCCACTTGATGTTGTGTCCAGTGGTGTTGACATGGTCAGCAATGACTGATGTGCGGTCATGATTTTAAAAATTCAGCACAGTTTGAAAGTTTGTAAAGATCAAGAAAACATGTGCAGTAACGTCCTTGTGTTCTCTTTCTTTCCGAGACAACGTACTATGAACAGCAACGCTTTTGTCTAGCGAGCATGATTTTAGCATTTCTTTAGACTCGCGCTGAATGTAATGATAAGGTCTTTAAATGTATACCTCTATTTATGTTTGCTTTACATTGCATTACAGGGATGTCCTCGATAGCTTTATATCCCTACTTAAAGACTATACAAAAGAGGTAAGTTTCGAAAGTAAAGGAGGGCGTGGTTTGGGATTTTCCGTCCCCGTCTAGCGATACGCACCTTTTGTGAGGACAGACTAAGAATGTAGATGTCACTCACGACTTAAAAGTGGTGAGTAATATACTGTTATATTGTGACGATAGATTTTGCCTCGCTAGCACTTTTGGCGTTACCGGTAACTGGGAAACTAAACGACGGGAATTTGGCGGGAAAATACACAGACTGGGGAAAGCTCTTGGCCACTCGCTTGCTGCGAGATAGTGGAGAGCGAAGGATAGGCGGATAGGCGGCGCGTGAAAGAAAGATATTGCGAATGCTGACGGAGGGGGACAGGCGTTCAGATAGTGGGTAAAATATTACCCAGCGAAGGTTAAATATTACGAGTGCTGACGGAGGTGGATAGGGGTTCAGATAGTGGAGAGTGAAGGATAGGCGGCGCGCGAAGGTAAAATATTACTAGTGCTGACGAAGGGGAATAGGTGTTCAGATATAGTGGAGAGTGAAGGATAGGCGGCGCGCGAAGGTTAAATATTACGAGTGCTGACGGAGGGGGATAGGTGTTCAGATAGTGGAGAGCGAAGGATAGGCGACACGCGAAGGAAAAATATTACGAGTGCTGACGGAGGGGAATAGGTGTTCAGATAGTGGGGAGCGAAGGATAGGCGGTGCGCGAAGGTAAAATATTACTGCGGGATAGTGGAGAGCGAAGGATAGGCGGCGCGCGAAAGCAAGATATTGCGAATGCTGACGGAGGGGGACAGGCGTTCAGATAGTGGGGAGCGAAGGATAGGCGGCGCGCGAAGGAAAAATATTGCGAATGCTGACGGAGGGCGATAGGCGCGAATGAGTCTCCCCTTGTTTTCCCCGCTTGTTCGTTCGCGCGCGGGTTTTTAGCTGCTTTTCGGCCCCATTATCTTAACGCCTGGAACAGCTTAAGTGTGTCAAGGTCCTGAAGGTTTTAATTGTGCTGTGCTTTGACTACAACGTTGAATTCATTTCAGGTGAAAACCGCAATGGATTCTTTCAAGGACATTATTGATACTACACTTGCCTCCAAAACAGAACAAGTTGCTACAGCTGCAAGCCAGTCAGCTGACCTCATAAAGAAATGTAAGGAACACAACGATACTGTTAATGGATAGCATTCTTATTGTTCCTCGTGAACCCTTCAGTTCAGCAATTTATAATATTTTATAATTGCTCTTAGTAAAAGACGACTTGCTGGAGAGTTTTGGATGCCTGAGGAAGGATCTTAAGGAAAATGAAGAGTTAAAGGAAGTCATAACTAAGGTAACGAGAGATAATAACTCATGTAACTCGATTGAATGGGGGGGGGGGGGGGGGGTGCGTGGGGTTTTGTGGTGCATGGAGGTGGGAGAGGTAACACTGAACCACTCCAGTAAGAGTCGAACCTTCCCTCGAAACACCAATCTTGAGCGACCTCTTGTATATGGTGTCAAATCGCCCTTTTTCCTCTAAGTTAAATAAGCATATTCCAAACATAAGCACCAGCTCTCCTAAGCGATCATCTATCCTGACTGCCGTTTTGGGTGAATTGTTTAGAAAGAGCTCGGGAGCCAAAATGTGAGCGAAAGCGTCCTTTGGAATTTTGATCTTTAGGATCCAAAAGTTATAAATCAGCCGGTGTAGAGCAAAGGCCTTCTAGATGTGCACTAAAACGGTAAAACATACGGTAATTGCCATAGGAATCTTTACCGTTTGCCATGACGAAAGTGTGTGCTTACTGTACTTCAAGTACCATATTATATACCAAAAGCACTATCTATGTGATCGTAAAGGGTACAAATAAATGTTGAGCCACGTAGCACTGGTGATACAAACAAGGAATCAGAGAATAACTCTGTGTGTAAACTATAGTGCTAAGGTAAGCCCATAAATTTCCCTGTACTGAGCGTTAGCCCTAGTAAGGAAATGAGGGACCACGCGAGGGAAAGAAAAAAATCTTTGACCTCGGTGGGATTCGAACCCACGATCTGCTCCCGTACGGCCTCGTGGCTCAAGCGGTAGAGCGACGGAAGATCTAATCCGGAGGTCGTGGGTTCGAATCCCACCGAGGTCAAAGATTTTTTTCTTTCCCTCGCGTGGTCCCTCATTTCCTTACTAGGGCTAACGCTCAGTACAGGGAAATTTATGGGTTTACCTTAGCACTATAGTTTACACACAGAGTTAATTCTCTGATTCCTTATGTGATCGTAACTTTGTCTCTGTATTTTTCCTTTAGCAAAATGAAAAGATCGCAGAACAAGATTCGCATATTAAGATGCTTCAAGCTCAACTGGAAGATTGCCGTACACGAGAAATGAAATCAACAGAAAAACATGAAAAATACATGGAACGAGAAGACAAGCTGCTCCAAAAACTAGACGAGATCAGCAGTTGGCAAATACCCTCAAAGGAAGTCCCTGTTCTCTCTACTGTCAGAAATACCAACTGCAACCAAGTTCCTGAGTGTTTGCTAAAGACCAATGAGGTGTGCATTCCTCAGAACCCACTGCTCATGGGCTTTCAGCAACAGTTTGCTTGGGACAGTACTGAGGTAACACGATTTTAAAGCTTACTCCTGCTCGCAGACTAAAATAGCTTCTCTTTTTCACTTTAGAATTGTCAGTGAAAACTATACTTGACTAAGAACTCGTCTAGCTTTCTACAGCTGTTCTCGTTCTCTCAGACATCCACTCGTATTGCCATAACTCTGTCAGAGACACGGAAAGCGTTTTATATTTCTTAAATCTAAAATACGACACGTTTACCAAAAGGTACCCAGCTCTGTAAGGCTACATCACGTGGCTCCTCAGACACAACTTGCGCTGCACCCATCAGTCCAGAATGATACAGCTGAGACCTTGAACACTCACATGCAAGGTACTAACCACAGACATGTTATGCCATCATTGGACTATCATTACCAGCCACAGCCATCAATGTTGCCTACATCTGAAGCGGACGCGGTTGTTCCTTGCGTTAATATCCAGTGTCAATCAAATATGATTTTAGCCGCTCAACATCAGCCAAATGCTCATCCTACTGCTGCAATTGCTCCTATGCGACCTTTTTCAAACACTGAGCAGCAACTTCTTCGCCAACAGGATAGGAATGTTTCTGAGCTTGTAGTGTCAAAAGGTATGGATAAAGGTATAATGTTCATCTGGAGGTTTTGATCCGTGTGAATGTATAGGTGAAACAAATATCAAATGTGAAGGTGAACCTGAATCAGAACTGAATTACACAAAAAGCAAGGTTAAATTGGAAGCCTTAGCTTCATAAACTTGAGCCTGCATGTGCATGTATGAGTAGAAGACACAAGCCTGTTATATCATGTGCGGAAATTAGATCCTGTCATAATTTGTCAGAGTAGTTCCATAACATATTGCCTAACTCCTAGGTCTCTATATTTCGCCGCGCGGTCCGTGAAAGCCAGGGGGAAAGCCGTGCAGAACCTGGGCAAAGCCATGTCCAGATGATATGTAACATAAGGGGGATCCGCGTTTGTGTACCGTTATGGGAAGTGTTCCTTTACTTGAGCATATAAAGTGCTAGTACTAGTACAAAATCCAGAGCCATCTGACAATTTAGAATACAAAATGAAGAAAGTAAGGCCGAGAAGCTTTCGACATCAAGAATTTCAAGCCTAGCATTAACGAAGGACTTAAAGTCTCCAGAGAATTAGCCTATTTCTCTGATTTTCCAGAATTCTAGTTATATTACGTAATGTTAACACGCCTAATTACCTATGATATTTAAGTTGCCTTCTTGTAAAATATCATTACATGACTATGACTCTGTCATAGAGCCGAAATATGTGACCTCTCACGCGAAAACGTACACTAACGGCTTTCCGTTAAACGGGTAAAACGCACGGCTATCGAACGGGTTAGAAACGGCTTACCAAGCCGTTTCAAACGGGTGAAACTGAACGGCTGAACGGCTTATCAATTATTTACCGGCGGTAAATTTCGTCTGCAACGCTTCCCAGCCGCAGACTATATTAAAACGACTGAATAACAAAAATAACTTGAAGGGCAAAACAAAACAAGCGAACTGCAAGCGAACTCCGTTGAACTCCTTGTATCAATGGATGTCACTAGTCTGTACACAAACACACTGCAGGAGGAAGGCATTACCACCGTATGCAATGCATACGAAAATTTCCATAGAAACAAACCTCCTATCCCAACCTATTTCCTCAAAGAAATGCTAAAAACTTAACATGCAGGGGAATTCGTTTCATTTTACCGGAGAAAATTATCTCCAAACACATGGTACCGCTATTGGAATGAAAAGGCAGTGGCTTTTGCCAACATTTTCATGGCAGCGGATTATGTGATACTTCTGGAGGATGTACCTACTTGTGGAGGATGCACCTACTTCTGGAGGATGTACCTACTTGTGGAGGATGCACCTACTTGTGGAGTATGTACCTACTTGTGGAGTATGCACCTACTTGTGGAGTATGCACCTACTTCCGGAGTATGTACCTACTTGTGGAGGATGCACCTACTTGTGGAGGATGCACCTACTTCTGGAGTATGTACCTACTTCTGGAGTATGTACCTACTTGTGGAGAATGCACCTACTTGTGGAGGATGCACCTACTTGTGGAGGATGCACCTACTTGTGGAGTATGTACCTACTTGTGGAGTATGTACCTACTTGTGGAGTATGCACCTACTTGTGGAGTATGTACCTACTTGTGGAGTATGCACCTACTTGTGGAGGATGTACCTACTTGTGGAGGATGCACCTACTTGTGGAGGATGCACCTACTTCTGGAGTATGTACCTACCTCTGGAGTATGTACCTACTTGTGGAGAATGCACCTACTTGTGGAGAATGCACCTACTTGTGGAGGATGCACCTACTTGTGGAGGATGCACCTACTTGTGGAGTATGTGCCTACTTGTGGAGTATGTACCTACTTGTGGAGTATGCACCTACTTGTGGAGTATGTACCTACTTGTGGAGTATGCACCTACTTGTGGAGGATGTACCTACTTGTGGAGTATGTACCAACTTGTGGAGTATGTACCTACTTGTGGAGGATGCACCTAGTTGTGGAGTATGCACCTACTTGTGGAGGATGCACCTACTTCTGGTGTATGTACCTACTTCTGAAGTACTTTAATGACTTACTCCTAAAAACAGTAAAAACTATACTAGGAGGCAAGTTTACTAATATTATTGTTAAAATAAATCTTGAATGAAACTAAATATAATAATCAAAGTTAAAGACAGCAGGGAAAGTCATATAGCAGAAAAACAAATTTAGCCCTTTTAAGTTTGTCGTACGCAGTTGTCGGTAAAAAGTGCACCAGATTTGCATGTGTCAAAAGGGTAATTTGAAACCTTAATACAGACCATCGGCGCTTCCAAGAATTCTCTGTTATCCTTGTAGCTTCGCTTACCAAATTACGGCAGATAAACGGCAAGTGAACGGCTCGAACGGATAGCATTCATGAGCTATATTTTTGTTGTGCGACATTTGTTTACACAAGGGCGTCTTTGTAGATTCCTCGTCACTGATGAGAAAAAAACCTCGCCGGCTGAATCCTAAACGGACAACTCCGGCCATTCGAAAGGACGACTGTAGCCGTTCGAACGGGTGAGGATTTTTCTGAACGGATTATGCAAAAGCCGTTCGAACAGATGGCGATTTTTTTCTGAACGGATGGACAATTTTTCTGAACGAATAACCTAAGCCGTTCGAACGCATGCAATTTTTTTCTGAATGGATATCACAAGCCGTTCGAACGGATTCAGAGTTTTTCTGAACGGATGACCCAAGCCGTTCGAACGGATGTTATTTTTTCTGAACGGATGCAAATTTTTTCTGAACGGATGATAAACGGTTAGTGAACGGAATTCCGTTTAAAAACGGAAAGCCGTTAGTGTACGTTTTCGCGTGAGAGGTCACTTGGTTTCTACAATGATATCACTTCTCGGCCTGCTTTCTTCATTTAGTACTAGTATGTGACCGAGATAAACAAAGATACCCATTAAAACTGTTCTTTTATGGGGGCCGATTCAACTAGAACTGAACATGGTTTATTTTCAGGTGATGAGCCGGCCTTAAGACCAGGGTCAGAAGTTGTCCCTGCTCCAGAGAAACACCCGCAGGAGACAGACAGAGCTTTCGCTTCTCCAGGGATTCGTGGTCCTTCTTTGACAAAATCTGCCTGGCCAAAACAGTCACCCATAGCGGCTGTTCACCCACAGATTCGTGTTAAGAGCGAGGATGAAGAAGAAGAAAAGAAAGGTGCGAGATCTTTGTTTTAAGGAGGAGGGCGGATAAAATCTGTTTTACTATTTAGCCATATCCGGGTGAAAACTGACTATGAATTTCCCAGTTTCAGTACAATGCACTCCCGGGTTCCCGTTCCCCTGCATTCATCCCCCCTCCCCCCCCCCCACCCCCCACCACCACCACCACATGTTTGCAAGTATGTTATTAAATTGTACTTAAAGAGCTGGAAGCCACGAACTAACAGTAGAGGCGAGGTGCCGTCTTATTGTAATGAATCATTTGTAGAGTCTCATTTTCAAACGACTACTTCCAGACAATGTTCTCTATCTTTCCTTATAGCTGCTGGACCCCCATGTGCTAAGAGAGTTCGAAAGGAAGATCCCTTTGACATCTTCGTATTTGACTTGACCTCTTCTTCAGAAGAAGAATGCGACGAAGTTCAGAAGACTAAATCACCTTCGTTAAAGCCAGCGCCGGATAAAGGCATCGTGATCACTCACAGAACGAGATCAACGACTATGACATACGTGAACGAGCAGAAAATCACAGAGAATATTGCAGAATCAGATAAAATGAAAAGCCACCAACAGAGCAAATCCACGACCAAGGAGCTCTTACCTAAGAAGTTGCCTTCAGTTAAGAAAAGTGTTTCCAAACTACCTGGAAAAGCAAGCCCCACCACAAAACAAATAGCAACAAACAACAGAAATAACAAAGCTTGTGGGTACAATAACGGTACCATCACGGTGACCCCAAAGCGTTCTGTTAAAACCACTGTGGAGAATGGTATCCCAAGATCTAAAGTTGCACAGAGTGTTTTCCAGGTAATTGCTTTGATTTGCCCTGTTCGCATCCTGTTGCGGATCTAGAGGATCTAAGAAAAGCTTGGGGCCTCAGGCACAGACAAAAAATGTGGGATTATTTCTGCGATGGGTTATCCCATCCGGACTGGTGTAGCAATATTTCTATTTGCTCCCCCCCCCCCCCCCTCCCCCCATCTTGCAAAAAAAAATTCCAATCCACCCTGGCTTTATTTGAAAAAACGTTTCGTGTTAATTTCCAACCATTTCTTGTGCCTTTGATTTCAGAGATCCAAGACTTCTTTCAAACGAAATCTGGTGGCAGCGAAAAGAAAACTTTGTTTTGATGCATCGGAGCTCTTTGACGGTGAGTCGTCGTCCTGTTTCCTAAGACAACAAACCTTTTTGTCTGATCGCAGATTAACAACCTTTACTCCAAATTGTCTTTTTCCTTCCAGTTCCTATGAAAGGCCACTGAGGTTCACCTTGTGATTGACCAGCATTCCACCTTCGGGTTGGGGGCGGGGGGGGGGGGGGGGGGGGGGGGTGGGGGTGGTAGCACTGACTCCTAATCACTTCGCGATGGGCTAACATAGATATACACCCAATTTGATGGGGGTAGTTAGACCTTAAAAAGACTAGAAAATGAACTTTAAAATGCAAGGCTGATCAAACAGCTAAATTTGTTCGGTAACTTTTAATATTGCCCAATATTTCGGTTGGACAAAACTAATCTTCATCAGGGGCTAAGAAAGCCAGGTGAAGATGGAAACAAACTGTTACAATATTTTAAAAGGGCTCTGTTTGATCAGCCTTGCATTTTACAGTTATTTTATAAAGTTCATTGCTGAGTCCTGATCTGCCAGAGATCCAGCTACATTTTGCTACTGTTTGTTCAAGTGGTTCTTGGATTGTTACAGAAGTCTTGAATTGCAGACAAGCTAAGATATTGATAATTTTGGAAAGTGATGTTTTTATTTTATTTGCCTTGCAGGTCTTGAGGACGATACAAATATACAGCAGATCACTGAAAGCATTCGTAAACATGCGCAAAGAAAAAGAATAGCAAAAGTACTTTAATTACCGATATTACTTATAAATGAAATCTGAACGGTGTTAAATCGGTGTTAAGTCCGATCGGCCCTTGAAGATTGCCGCATAAAGGGGACAATGAAAATAAATTATATCATTGTATAATAGTGAATCCATATTGTTGAACACCTTGTTATATTTTTAAAATTGAATTAAATTTATCATTTTCAACATAAGAGTGAACATTTTCTAATAATAAATATCAAAAATAGCTAGTTTTGAATGCAGTGTAACAAAGACAATGTGCACTTCGTTTCCATTCGCCACTTTAGAAACGAGAAGGAACCTGGGCCGAGTGAACTTTCGCAACGACTTCTGGGATATTGGGGACAGAGACAAAAGAAGCGTCCCCTGTAACGATCCCAGAAGTCGTTGCGAAAGTTCACTCGGCCCAGTTTCCTTCTCGTTTCTAAAGTGGCGAATGGTACGTGTTCTAGCGAAACGCGGGTACCGCGCTCGCGATCGAAACGGGAAAATAGCGCGCTGGGCAAGTCCTGTCCTGCCCTTTCCCACCTATAACTACCTTTTTGTTCTCGATTTTCCTGATGTTTTTACTTTCGTTCGTGAATATTTTATCGTCCCTCGACGATTTATAAAGAAGGAATTACTGGTTCACAAAAGTCCAGCATGAGGCAAGTACCGCGGCGACCCGTGCTCCTCTGGTTTTTTTGAAATAAAAACATGCGTGAAAGAAATGTAAAAGCTATTTTCTGTTACAGAAAAAGACGCTTTTTGACCCAACAAGAACACTTACGTCTAACAAATCTGAAATACAATTGCGCACAGAACTTAAAACCCCAAAGTCGACAACTGTACAGCTCCATAATTTTACTAAACGGAATCTGCTCCTGACCGAAGTAACTAGTTCAGTTCCTGACTTTGAAGTACGGGAACTTTTACGATCAAACGGAGGGTGTTGCACCACGTCCTGTTCTTGCCAATCTTTCATGGGTCACCATGAAAAGATTTTGTTAGAAATATACAAGGGCCCAGAAGTCATTTTTTATCGCAGATATGTGGATGATACGTTTTGTTTATTTAACAGTGAGAATGATGCCTTACTATTTTTTGATTGTCGAGGAAAAGGTTGTTGTTATTCATCGTGGTAGGAACAATAATAATAAAGTGTATTATCGTGAGACAAACGATAATACACTTTATTATTTTTTTGATTATATTAATCAAATTTTTGATTTTCATTTTTTTACATTTTCGTGTACAATTAGACTTTCTTACTCATCTTGCCAAATTTCAATTCATTATGAGCATCAGAATTTATTTTATTTTAACATTTATTTCCGAGAATTTACGGCCACCATTAATCAACCTTGTTCCGAGGCTTGGTTGCGAATGGGAGAAAGTGACGTCAAAGACTCAAACATACCTTACGGGTTGAAATTATAATAACAATAAGTATTGAAAATCACGCGAAAAGCGACAAAAACTTTAGACTTGTTCTTCGTGTAATTTTCTATGCTGATTGTCATAATTTCAATCCGTGAGGTATGTTTGAGTCTTTGACGTCACTTTCTTCCATTCGCAACCAAGCCTTGGAACAAGGTTGATTAATGGCGGCCGTAAATTCTCGGAAATAAATGTTAAAATAAAATGACTTCTGATGTTCGTAAAAATTTGATCATTGGGGCACTTTAACTGGCAACATACCAACATTAAGTTTACTATGGAGAAGGAGGAAAACCACAAACTACCGTTCTTAGATGTCCTTATCGACAAAAGTCACCCCGATTTTCCAGTCACATCAGTTTTTCGCCCCATCTTACAAATTTGGTCTTATTCGTAGATTAGTGCACAGGACCTTCAAAATCAATAACACTTGGAGCAGTTTTCACACTGTCATCAAACAATTAACATCTATTTTGATGAAAAAGTCATTGTCGTACAAAGGGTGGTTAATTATTATCTTCAGAAGTTTTACAATCCCTCAATTGATTCAACCAGGGAAGATCATTCCGGCAAAGAAACGACTATACTCTTGTTTCTTCAAATTACCGTTTATTGGCCCCTTTTCCCTTTCAGCACAACGTAAAATCAAAATTATTTCTAAGAGATATTGTAAGGATCTAGACATTAGGTTAGTTTTTACTTCTTATAAGTTATAAAACTTGTTTAGTGTGAAGGATTCGTTCCCCAGTGCGCTGTGTTCTCAGGTGGTATATAAATTTACATGTGCAGGTTGTAATGCCTGCTATGTCGGTGAAACCATCAGACATTTTGGCACCAGGGTTCGCGAGCATCTACTTTCGGATCGTAATTCCCACACAGGGGCGGATCTAGGGGGAGGGTGCAGGGGGTGCGCACCCCCCCCTGAGATGACCTAGTCTGCGTTGTTCGCTTTTAAAATTTGTTTACGTCACCCTTCAGTTACGTCATTCCTTAGAGGTGCACCCCCTCCTAAGAAAAATCCTGGATCCGCCCCTGCCACATCTACAAACATTTGCTGGGTTCAGAATCATGAAAGAATTTATGTTCTGTGAGCTGTTTTTCCATTTTGGACTCGGCTTCCACTATTTTCCAACTTAACATCAAAGAAGCCCTTCGTATTGAATGGGAACTACCCACGTTGGGCTCATCCTCGGTGTATAAACCTGTCAACTAACTAGTGACGTAAAACAAAGAAAACAAAAGGTACTGAAACAATAGAGTGCAAGACAACAAAGGTAGAAAATTGACAAAGGAAAAAGTCACAGGTTTTTATACCGAGGTAAACACCCGCGCTGAACAAACAAGTTAGCATGTTAATTTAACACTCTTACTTAAACTTTCATCCTTGCTATCATTACTACGTTTTGTTTTTCATAGAAGTATCACATATTTCGTTGAATCCCTTAAGTATTATGTAATATTTTCACAGATCTATATCCGTATCACGTTATTTGTATTCCGCTAATTTCGTTGTATCCCGTATTATGTGATATTCTCACAGATTTGTATTTAGCTATTATTTCTACTATTTATCAGTACTAATCAACATCTCTTTGTTATTAACTTTTTATGTTTAATGTTGTCAGTTCGTAGTAGGACATTCAGGCCTGCTCGTACAAGTTGTCTCTTTTCTACATCGGTCATCGCCCCTAACTCCCGCCCTAACTACGAATACATTACGTCTTTTATAGTAGAGTTCTCGCCACTAGATCTTACGGGTATCCCGGACGTACGTTCGATCCAGGCCCTAGCTACAGTAACTCCTTTACAATCAGTGTAATGTTTACTACATGAGCGGGAGTGTTGTATCGGCGGATACAATCACGAGGCGCAGCCGAGTGAATGTATAGTGCCGATACAACACGGACGCGAATGTAGTAAACAACTTGTGAAATTCACATTCCAGATACAACTCACTAGTGGTTGTATCTTTACATTCCAGATACAACTCACTAGTGGTTGTATCTACTGTAATTTACATTCCAGATACAACTCACTAGTTAGTTGTATCTGATTTACAGGATAACCATGTGATTGGAATGGCTCATTTCTATTTGTTAGTGCCCTTATGAATTATTACAGTAATGAATTTTACAAATACAGTTACAAATTTTGTAACCTTCCTGAACTGATATGATGGATACCGAACTGAGTATCCGAAACATGTTTTCCAAATTCAAGATTGTGTCGCAGTGTTTTTGAAATGTGTAATAACAAAACAAATTCAATTTTACCACATTTTTCCGCATCATACCGAGGGTGATACAATTAAACGCTCCCTTGTTTTGAATAGGAAAGATATCAATAACGTCACCAATTGTTATTAATGTGCCAACCAGAGCCTTATTGGCTGCCGAAACAAAGGGTTCTTTTGTTCCAGTGGCTGGCACATTTGAATAACAAAAAGAATGTTTGTAAACAGATATCATCCCTATAGGTTTATTTCCTTTTGGGGGTTTACATTAGAGAATTTTTTGTTTCTCTCAGAGATACGGAGCGAACGAGTTATTGGCCGTTTTTATGCTAGAGACGTTAAAGTCGTCTAGACGCAATTAACGTCTCAGACGTTAAATGCGTCTGGTATAAAAACGGGACGCATTAAAGTAGATGGCAACAGAGAAAAACACGAGATTTTCTAACAAAAACTATTTTCTGAAGTAACTGGACACGACTAAAGTCGTCCCCAAATAAATTTTAAGAGCACGAATATACAAATAGGGCTAAATTCGTCCTCGTTAAGGCCGTCCCGTTTTTATACTAGACGTATTTAACGTCTGAGACGTTAAAGTCGTCTGTTAAGTGCGTCTGAACGACGCACTTAAAAGAAGACGTTAAAGTCGTCAGACGTTAAATCCGTTTGGCTTATTTTCCGTTTTTATACTAGACGTTAAAGTCGTCTCGAGACGACTTTAACGTCTCAGACGATATTAACGTCTGTAGCATAAAAACGGCCATTCTCCTCGCACGTGTTTCACTCGCACGATTAAATAACATGAGTTCTTGTGTTGACGTCAAAGTATGATACACAGCGATGCACAGCACAGTGTGCCTCTTGCTGTCGAAAGGAGGATGTTTACGTTTTATGCTAAATCCATCCATGTCGCAAAAAAAAATATAAATCCTTCGTGGCGCGGAAGACGCGACGCGAACTCGCGCGGACTGGAAACTAATTACCGAACGCGTCAATCAGCGCCCGCGATCAGCTGTTTTGCCTGCATGACGTCGATAAGTAACTATAATCGAATGCTATAATCCCGAACTAAACATTGAGACAGCTTTGGAAAAAGAAAGCGTTCTCGATCTTTTGGGTTTGTAGCCATTTAACAACGCTAAAATCGATGGTCTCCTTAACTAACCTTGGGCTTAGACTAAAAGCCAAAGATTCACCGCCAGTTAAAGCAGATAGTGATGTTGTTTGCGAAGCGTTGTTAACGGAGCTCGAATCGCAAATCAGAGACGTTGAGAGGATCAATCGAGAGGTTGAACGACAAAAGAAGAGGGTAGCAAACATAGCGGACTACTCTTGGCTTATTACTACGCCTCAAAAATCCTTCGAAATTCCTCAGATCGAGCGCCTTGCTCTCGAGCAGTTAGCTTCTAAAGTACGGCCGGAAGACAGTGGGAATGTAATTTCCGAATTTAGGGACGCTGTGGAAGGCATACCGCGTAACACAAAAGAATTGCCGCAGGTAATGCGGTGTTTAATCGAGAAAAACCTGCTAGAACGATCGAATAAAAGCGAGGAGTCTGAATCAACCCTAAGATGGATCACAAGGAGTATGTCGCAGCTTAGAACGTTGACGAGTCACACATCGGGACGGGTTTACCCTGTTGAGGACATTGAACTTCAAGCTGTACCCGAACCAAGGCGAGCGAAAAGTATGTCTGACTTTCCTCGTTCAAGAGAACTTATGCCTGTATGATAAGTCATAGCTTTGGTGTTTTAAATTTTGCAAATAATTATTATTAATTAATGTTTGAATTATTATTACTCATTTCTCTGTCTCTCATACATGCATGGCGATCGCTTTGTAAATATCCTGTGAGTTTTTCTTGTCTTTAATGAGGAAGTCTCCAGGCAATGTACTCAAACTGTGGTTATTACATCAAGCTAAAAGAATGTGTTTGTTGTCTGTCTGTGTTGTGGAGAGCACGTTTGATTAGCCCCGATTCTTGAGTATATATGTTTGCACTGCTAATAAAATTTATTGTATCCGTATCAAAACTGTAAAATTTGATTGGTTCTCAGCATTCTCATTTGAGAACCATCCTCGCACACAGGAATATATACTTTCAGTGCCATGGAAACGGAGAAAAATATTGGGAAAGATTTTCGTACAACCCCATACATTAGTTATGCATACTGTTCTGAAAACTGAAACAAAAGCCAAAACAATAGAACTCGAAAAGCAAAACAATAGCACATACATACATAATTAATGTATGGGGTTATACGGAAATCTTACCAAATATTGGCAAAGTAGAGTACAACAGAGCTCTGTTTTTCCTGAACAATTGCCTTTGCTGGTATTTTTTACCAAAACTGGTAGTTTATGTGAAAAATAGACTTCCTTTGTAGAGCATGTACTGCCTGATGCTAAAATTATTTTTGGATGTACAGTTAATTTAACCATTCTTCTTTTCAAATTTTGGGGTCTACGCAGGTCTACTCTTAACAGTTTTCTAAGTTGAAGGCCAGGTCACCTAGTGGGTAGCAATGATATTCTTAACCCACATTATGCTTAAACAAAAAAATTACTAAATTTTGCAATTTTTGATAGGTATATTAATTTATAATTGTTCGGTTTTGGAGGCACTTGAATATGCTACTTTTATGCAATTTGTAATTATAAATAGTCATCTAAGGGGCCAATTACATGGCAAATTTCAGCCCGGTTGACCGGGCTGAGATTTCAGCCCAGCTTCCAAAATAAATCCTCTTAAAATGAAGTTAGCGATTACATGAACAAAGTTTCAGCCCGGGTTGAGTTTCAGCTCAGGCTTAAAATTCCAGCCTGGTTTCAGAAACCAAACGGGCTGAAATTTGCCATGTAATCGCATCAGAATTTCAGCCCGGGCTGAAAAGTGAATTTGGGCATGCGCAGATGAATCTTCGACGCCATTTTGATTATCATTATCAATCTTCCTGTGCAATTTCAAACTTGGTGTGGCTGAAATTTGTCATGTAATCACAACGAAATTTCAGCCCGGTTGACTGGGCTGAAATTCGCCATGTAATCGGCCCCTAAATGGTTAAATCAACATAAATCACCTGAGTGCATAGTGCAAGGCCATTTTTGGGTTATTTATGCTTGACCTTACATTGAGCACACAGTTGACAATAATATTTTAAAGCTAGAAACACAATGAACATGGGATATGGTGGTGATCTTTATAGGTTTTCTCGATAATTTGACTGATACTCCTGATCAAGGTTAATAGAAACAAGACTAAATAACTTAATTTTTTGTGGCGTATACTTTCTGGGTAGTGATATTCTGAAAGGCAATGGATGAAGGTGTCATAATGTTTTCAATTTCAGATATGAATAAGGATATTTAACAATTGGTTCATGCTTTAGCGTGCACTATCGAGTTATGGAGCACGTGGGAAGTTTGGAGAGCACGAAAGAAGCGTGAGAGTATCGCCTCGGGCAACTCTAGCTTCTTGAATGCTCTCCAAACTTCCCATGTGCTCCATAACTCGATAGTGCACAGCTAAAAGCATGAACCAATTGTTTTATAACATAGCCGGTGGAATTGTGCACCAAATCTGTCGCGAATTCTGGCGAAGCGATTTGCTCACGCTATCAGCGTGCACTATCGGGATTTTGAGCACGCTTACGTATACTGAATTTGATTGCGCGGCTCTGCTAGCTATGTTATAAAGGTTTTTAAGCCTAAGGAGATTTTTTAAGGTAATAAATAATTATATGGCTTGATTCACAGCTCCAGGCACTCCTGGTAAACAAGCTACCATTTAGTCCACCTTGACTATGCATGTGATTGTCTGTGATAGTTTCTTTAAAATCCTTTTGGAAATTAGAGACATATACAGTATCTTGACAAGTTGTCTTGTGAAATACTATTGACCAGTCAGATGGCAGATTTGTCATAGTGGTATTTTGGGAAGCTTGGTTAAGAAATGGTACATCATCTTCATTGTTCTCTTTTTTGCAAAAATTATTAAATAATATTGTTATCAAATTGCTCTGCTCTTAGAATAATCACATGGGACCCAAAGGCTTTCATGCAACTATGAGATCTGGAGTGCTTGGCACTTAAGGTTTATGCAAAAACAAGTTTTTCTAGTTTCCTGAAGACAAAAAGGTAATAAGTAGCCTGAGGTCCCCAGGGGCTGCTAGAGCACAGCCCTCAGATTAGGTACTTTCATTGACTTAAAACGGGGTGGAAAAATTAATACTCTCTCAAAATATAGGTCTCGCAAAATTTTTGTGGTATTTCATGGGTTTTGCAGTCTTATTTTTTGAACAGTTCTCTAATCTTGGAGTCACAATAATTATTTTTTCTCAAGCTGTTTTGGAGACTTTAAGTCATGTTCTTGCATTTTAAAAGGAAAAAAATTCTGGAGCTTACAAAGAGCAATTTTAGTTTTCCATTTGCTACCTGTTTTAAATAATTTAATGTTACTGCAGGTAACTATATTTGGTGTATAAATAATTGATCAGAAACATGCTCTAATTCTGCATTGTTGATATCAGTGAGGTTTTATGAATTTGTTGTTGCCTATAAGGACTTAAAGAGGATGATGGCAGTTGGTATATACATGTAGTGAGATATTATTTTATTTACTAACCCATAAAATTATTTTAAATTGATACATAGTTTTGAAACATAAAATTGTACAGTACAAACCAAATGAATTTAATTATGATATTTAATATGGAAATATCGGTAGATAAACTAAAACAAGTTTAGATAATTTATTTATTGGGAACTGCATTTATTAACATTGTATAGCTATTAAAGGGAAACTTTGTTGGTGGCAAATAAATATTTTATTTAACTTATATCTACTACTGATCATATTTTTACATCATTTTGCTAAAACTTGCAAGTCAGCAAAGATCCTTTTAGGGACAGATCCAGGAAGTTTAGAAAGAGGGGGTTGTAAAAATTTGTATGAGAGCTCACTTAGCGCGGTTGTGCACACCTTTATAGATGCCCTGCCAGGGTAAATTCCGACCGGCGACATGACCCAAAAAGTAGCGACAGCATGTAAAATGAAATCGCGACAAAAGACAAATGTTCGTTCCAATTTCCGACAGCAACGTGAAACATTGATAAAACACTGACACAAGGCATTTTAAAATTCAGACAAGCGACGCCCCCCCCTGGCAGGGCCTCTTTATAGAGGGGTCAGGGGGTATATAAGTTGCAATCTGGTGCATTCTGGTTGCTCAAATTTGGCAAATGCCAGGATCCCATATTGAACAAGAAATGTTGAAATATTTAATAAAATGCAGTTGTGGTCATGATCAAACATGACCAGAATCAACTCAAACTTTGTTTTACAAACAAAATCCAAGCAACCGGAGTGGTACATGAGATCTAATTAAACTTGAGTCAATCCATCTCAAAATACCATGTAATAGAAGTTGTTTTCAAAAGAAAATTTAAAGTATTCCAGACAGGGGGGAGGGGGGGGGGAAGGGGGGGGGGCAGCTCCCTCGGCCCCACCCCTAAATCCACCTCTGCCGTTTATGGATAAGAGCACTATAATAGAATTTAGTTTTTTATATTTAAATATATTATTTTATTTTTTGAAAAAAAAAAAACACTTGTACAGATATTGACTTCTTTCTTTCTTCTAAGTAGCCACTGGCTTGTGAGACACCAAATACAAAGCATTGTGCCTGGTTCCTGCCAGCCCTCTCCAAAAGAAGAAGAAAAAGAAAATTAAATTAACATACTTTTAATTTATATGTAAGCCTCCTTTGCAGACATTCCTTGGGCTCATAATGCACTCCTTTTCCTCAGATGATTATAATATTTTTGAATTATGATAATTGACTGTTTTGGATTATTTGGATATTTATAATAGCTTTGTACATACATGAGATACTATTTACAAGATTGACTGATATTAACCCTTTAAGCCCTAAAGGCAAAACACAAATTCTCCTTACTGCTTCCCATACATTTCTTATAACACAAATTGAGAGAAATTGTCGAAGGATCAATATAGAATTCATCTTGGGTAATCATTATATTAATCAGTTATCACCAACTGATACTACATAGAGAAATTTGATATTGATCGCTATTAAATTTGATACTCAGATCGCGATACTGTTCGCTATTACCTTTTAAAAAGGCGTAAACCTAGGGCGCGATTTTTTTTGGTGACATTTAATTAATAATATAACTCTGGCCATTCCAAAAACAGAATTCTTCTAAATATTGCAGCAGAAACCCATAAGTGGGTTGAAACCCACTTATGGGTTTCTGATTGCAGCTATAAAAATAAAATATGGAAAGAAGTCGCTTCTTTGACAATGTGTACCTGGAAAATGTTTGATGCGCGAGAGCGTATTAATTCTCATTTCTACCGTTTCAGAACTGACCAGAATGTGTCCCCTCCCCCCCCCCCCCCCCACCAAAAAAAAAAAAAAAAAAAAACGCGCTCCTAGTATAAACGTTAAATCAGATTCGATTTGTGCTAAAGCATTTGTATAACCGCAACTTTCGCATTTTTTATTATGCTATTTTAGCGGATTCGCAGAATATTTACGCATTGCAGTTACCTTGACAAAGGCGTCACGATGACTCCGTGTAGCGATTGCAAGTGTACTATTTCTAGTTCAACATTATTTTTTGTGTTTAATTTTCAGCAACTTTCAAGACGAAGACAGGATGGAAACATTGATGGCAATCTATGGATTTATTCGCCGGTTTTAAATCATGACCATTGAATTGAAGACGACTAAAATATATAATTGAATTTATTGGTTAAATCTGTGAATTACGAGTATGTAACAGTAATAATTATGTTTTTTAACAACTTTATTGGATTAACTACAAAATAACCAGGAGCCCGGGCTCTTGAAATAACCTACTTACAAACGCACAAAGAGCCTGATACAGATAAACAGAGGTAGCACCCAAACGGGCGAGGTGCGAACGGGACAGTTTTTGTACCCATGCGGAGCACCTCCCCATGGAGATTAAGAAAAAAATAACAATATACAAAGTATAAACAATATGCTATGCTAATGTGGAAGTCTAAAAGTTAAATAAAAAATTCATCAGTTCTTTCCCGGTTCTTTCGAGTCATAACCCTACACGTTTTCCTTATATAACATGACGCAGACAATTTTTGAAATGACGTATGACAAAACATGACACAGCACTTCCGGTTTGTGACTTGTAGCAAGAAAGTCAAATAATTCGCCAAAATATTGGAATTAATCAGAATTGGGTTTGGGCAAGGGTAAAAACGAGGTAAGGGTTAGCTGGTTGTTGGTCTCTTTCCACACTTCGTGTATTTAGCTCACAAAAATCTAGTTAATACAAGTTTATACCGAAAGTTATAAAGAATTGTTCGCGTGACTTGGAAAAACTGACGTAAACATGACACAGCATTTCCGGTCCATGTGATTGCATACTTTTGAAAACCCTTGAAGACGCTTGAACATTTACATATAAAAGGCGTTCGCTCGCAGCAGGGATCGGTGAAAAGAACTTGTCTCAATCGTTCGCCAGATATTCAAGATGGCAGGAAAAGCTGAGTTCGTTAATCTTCAAGTAAAAGAAAACAAAGTAGTAGTGTTCTCCAAGAGCTACTGTCCTCATTGCAAGAAAGCCAAAGCCGCCCTGAACGACACTGGTTTGAAGAAATACACTGTGCTCGAGTTGGATGAGCGAGATGATGGCGATGAGATCCAGGACGCCCTCTTGAAAATTACAGGAGCAAGATCGGTAGGAATTCTGTCATAATTCTGTTTAGTTTATGTGACCAAGGCTTATAAACGCAATGGTTATCAAACCTGAGAAATTTCTTTTTTCGATGCTTTTGTTCCCGCGGCGGTTTTCTGCCTTGACCGTGCACAACTATAATAGATTTTGAACTTTGTTCAAACAACTCACCAACAACTAACTAATAGAAATGTAAATGTAATGTAAGTTAACTTATTTAGTTAACGAAAAACAAAAGATGTGCACGATTTTAGTACTAAAATTCAACATAATTTATTGTATAGCTGAAGCTCCCTCTGTTACAGACATTGAAATCTGCAAGGTTTTTCAATCAGTCCCTCGACAAACCGTGATGTGGTGAAGAAATAGGCTATTAATATTTTATTCATAGGGACGATTCTTTAGATATGTGTTCCTCACAGAATCAGAAAGGCTGTGGATATTCTACTGTTCACAAAGAATGACATTAAAAATGAATATTATTCGTTTTAGGGTGCAAAAAGGCTTTCGTGACAAACCGCGGTTGCGAAAGATACGATGGAGTAATGTATTTATATTGGCACTACGCGCGCCTAATCCCCGGCATTTGTTAGATAGTTTTGTCGGACTAAACTGTAGAATACCCGGTCACTTATTTGCACTTTTGTTGCCCTTGGAATGCATATCTATTAGTGGTTTGCACGGCAGCCATGTTGGATGATTGGAGCAGTGAAATTCCTTTGGATTTCTATTACTTCTGTCATTGGTGGGGGGTGGGGGGGGGGGGGGGAGGGGAGGGAGGGGGGGGGGGGTTATTCGGCAGGGTTAAAAAAATAACGCAATATCCCCCAAAAAAGGAGCCTGTACCCCGGGGGGTACTCCCATATAAAAATGACGGGGGTGCTCGTCATACCTTTTAGAGGTCAAAATTTGTACATGGGTAATTCTTACGGTGCTAACATTCAAAATGACCATCGTTGGAATTATCGCGGTACAAATATATATATAAATTTCTGTAATTATCCATAAATCCATAGACAAAAAACATCCTGTTTAAGAGCCATTTTCTTCCAGAAAAACAACATAAGATAACTAAACCACTGGAAAATGCACTTATGCTGTTGCCTTATTGTGAATACATAGTCAGATGCAGTGCATGGCAGATCTAAGGAGGGATCCAAGGCCTCCCTTATTCATTCTACCCTCCCTCCCCCCCACAATGGAGTCAACCACCCCCAATTAATATCAAAATGCAAATTCTCCTTTCTTGTCCCCATATGTTTCTTATAGAAATAGTGGGGAAAAGTTGGTTAAAATCAAGAGAATTCATTTTGGGTGATCATGACCTCTCTTGATTCACAAAGTATTAAAATTTATTACAAGGAGAAACTTGATGCTGATCACTCTTGCCACTGAGAAGCACTCTTATTTAATAATCAAAGACTGTTTTAATCACGACACCACACTGTTATAACTGATTATAACAATGTTGAACCTCTAGGTCCCAAGAGTGTTTATTGGGGGCAAGTTTGTCGGAGGAGGAGATGATATTAAGAGGCTTGCTGATCAGGGAAAACTCAAGTCAATGCTGCAGGATGCTGGTGCCTTCAATTAAATAATCAACAGACTATTTACGAAAAATGTTAACTGCACAAAAATATCATGTCATTAGTAATGTATTTTTATTTATCTCTGTAGAATTATACAGTTGTTTTTTGTAGTTATGTAATCAGAATAAACCATGTGGTGCAGTTATTGTTGAGTATTATGTTTCTTTATTTGATTTATTCATGTCTACTCACATCTACCCGGTGTGTGGCTGAAAGGGGGGTACTCTTATATGTAAGCTATATGGGTATGTGCTGCTGTGAAGGGTATGCCTTTCAAACAGTTTAGTCTGGGATAGGGTATATATAGAAATCAGATGGTTTTTGGTTCAGAATAGGGTGTAATTTACCTGGGTCTCCCTTATAAAAATGACGGGGTTGCTCGGCAAAAATGTTCAAAAAACACCCTAAAAGGTACCAGTCAGAACTCCTTTGATGGGCGTGGCTCAAATGAATTTTTACCCCTAAGAGGTACCAATTCTAAAACAACACACGTCAGATTCTGTCATATTATTTCGGCTCATATACCCTAAAAGGTCATTTTAGATTTTAGTACCCTAAGCGATACCAATCTGCAAATTTTGACCTCTAAAAGGTATGATGAGCTCCCCCGTCATTTTTATATGGGAGTCCCCCCCCCCCCCCCCGGGGTAATTTACCAGGAAACTGATCAGTAGTATGAATATAGATGTCAAAGAAAATGGCGAGTCTGGGATAGGGCAGAGACTTTTGTTTTCTTGTCTGGAATAGGGTTGCAAAATACAGCTGAGTGTAGTCTGGTTTAGTGTAAGGGTTTCAGAGTCCCAGCGGCACACCACTACCCAAAAATATACAGGGTATTCCCCCCCCCACCTGGGGTGGGGGCATTGTCTAACTGGACTGGATACCGTTTCCCCAATCCGGCCAAGATACACACATTTATTGCTCCGGGCAAATTACACACACACACAAAAAATTTTGGATGGATCATATGAGCCTATTGCATGGTCGCACTTTGAGGGAAAATGTTGGCAGATTTAGGGGAGGGCCCCCCTTGTCTTGCAAAAAGATATTATGAAGCCCCAATGGCCCCCCAATGGCTTACTTTTTTAAGAAACGCGGGCTCATCATCAGTCCCCACTCGGCATTTGCGAACTCGTCTTGTCGCTGAAACTCATCAGGTAACAAAGATGTCCAAAGTCAAAGAAATCAACGAAAAAATCAAATCCAACAAGGTGGTGGTGTACTCCAAAACCTACTGTCCTTTTTGTACGAAAGCCAAGTCTGCATTAAAGGATGCAGGCTTGAAAGATTTTGTTCTGATAGAGCTGGACGAGATCGAAGACGGGGCAGCATTCCAGGACGCCCTCCAGGAAATTACTGGAGGGAGATCGGTGGGTCTTTTTGGTTTAAACTTATGCTTTTATGATCATGTCATTAGTTTTTCTGTATACAAATTGATTTTATACCCAAGTAAATGACCTTGATTAATGTCGGTGCATATATAAAGCTTAAACGTTGTTAAACGGGAACCGGCAACGTGCATGTGGTAACCCGCTGAATACATTTGTACCCTTTGTTCATCCGTTATATTGGAAAAGGTCTTTGTATGAAAGTTAGGTGTTTTTTTTATTAAATTATAGTTGTATTTTCAATATTGTAAACCCTGATTTTTTACAGACAACACAACATTTCCAAAGTGAAAGTGCCGTATCATTCATTCGAGAATTACATAGGCACGGATGACGTGTAAATTAGTATTGTTCAGCTTCCACGTTCCCAGAGAGGGCAGATTTTTTGAAAATATTTTTTTTCTACTGCCCAAGTTCTTGGAAAGGTTTTTCTATAGCTCCATACTTATCGGTGATGGAGCGATTTTAGAATACCCGGCCACTTATTCACATATCCCTAAACGGTCTTAAACGTTTTATAGAACGAAGCATATGAAAACAAAATCAACGAGATGCAAATATTAAAGTGGTCGGGTATTCTACAGTTTAGCCCCGGTAATAATGTTATAAATGCTTTAAATAGACTTTTTCACTGACAGTAATTTTTTTTGTATTGTCTTGCCGGATAGCGAATATTAATTAATTGACACTGCTGAAATATTCTTAAGTGAGACCACTTAAATAAAAGCTACATTTACTGAGTTAATCTATCAGTAGATTTAGATAGTACGACTCCTGGTTATACAACTGTCGTACATGTCTTTAATTGAAGCATGCTGCTCCTGACATGCCAAAATCCTCTAAGACATGACTCATGTGGCATTGTTTATGGCTACAATGTGTTGTAGGATTAAGGGCCTGATCCCACTACAGTCAAAAAAAAAAAATTAGCCCATGCAAAAATTTCAAAAAATTTGAAACCACAAACAGGGTCACACTGTCCATGCTGAAAACATGCGCGTAATGACAAAGTTCCCGCTGATTGAATGTTGAATACGGGTCATTATTATTGGACGTAGCATTTTACAGTGCGAATACGCAACAAGACAGGTGCAAATATGACATGATATTGCACTCTTCTGAGTGCATGTTAGGGAAACACTTGCAAAAACATAGACTTGGGAGAAGATGTCTGTCATATAATAAACAATTTATTCAGCGAAAAGTTGTGTACATGTAATACGACTAGTCATTTTTACTTGACGGTGTTTATTTTTTCTCGTGTAAAGGGTTGAAAAAATAAAAACTGACTTGTAAAATACCCAGCCATATTACACAATTTTTCTCTGAATAACCTCTATATCTGGGTCAAATCGATTAGCGGTGACAGCTCTGGAAGCGGTTTCTTTTGTTTTCCTAATTTTTTTTCAAAATCGACCTGCCCCACCCATACACTACAAGGGGTATCGAATGGTCCCTTAAAATTTTCAAGTACTCGCAAAATGTGGCCTTTGCTCGATTTGCTCGCAAAATTTAGACCAGTGCTCGCTTGCTTGTGCTCGCACAATTTTTGCAATTGCTTAAATGCTCGTTTAAAGTTTGCCGATTGCTCGAAATTTCTAGACTTGCCACAAGTCGACCTCAAAGATGAAGGGACTTTATTAAAAGTCTAGAAATTTCATAAATCATCATTTGTAGGCTTCTTGGTGCAGAAATAAATGTTCTGTCAAATGCCTTCAATACTATTCAAAGGGAAGACTTACAGAGAGCAATAGATCACAGGGCATCCACAGATTGAAAGGATGGGGCATATAAATTCTGATTCGAATAACGTGGGAGAGGCCCGGGGGAGTGGTGGCTCTCAGAAATGAAATTTGTCATTATAATGATACAAGCTAATACAGTATTGCAAATTTATGAAGTGCTCGCTGCTCGCCTGTCATTTTTTCTAAAGTGCTTGCTTATTGCTCTTAAGAGAAATTTGATGATTGCTCATCTCACAAGAAAAAACACAGTGCTCGCAAAGACCATTTGATATCTCTACTACAGCATCTTTAAAGTTTTGGAATTTCCAATTTTTTTTTTTCAAATTTGCAAAACACTGGTCACATTAGGAAACTTGATGTGATGACAGATTTTTATCTTACACAAACACAAACTTGATCAAAATTTCCCTAGCGTGACCATGCAGGCCCTTATAAAATCCTACAAATTTTTTTTTAGTCCGCAACAATCATAAGCAAGTTGTACGTTTGATTAACACAATTCAATTTGTGTTGTAGGTTTATTGTTAAAAATATTGTATGCAACAAAGATGTAGTCTAAAATCGGCCTTTTTGATGCTTTAGACCCTATCCATAAATAGCGGCCAATTTATTTTTCTTTTATATTTATGTTAATTAACCCCCTTGGCCTCATTAGCATGTGCAAAAATTCAAAGATTTTGACTCTAAAATGAGACCAGGGGTCTAATATATTTATTAACATAAACAGAAAAGAATAATTGATAATAAGAATTATTGAATAATAAATAATTAAGAATAATTGATTAGTTAAAATTCATATGAACATTACAGCCATATATGTATTCTTTAAATGTAGTATCACCTTTGTAACAGGGGCTCTCCCCGTGAAGCCCAGAAGGGTTTGTTGAGGGCTCCTGCTCCCTTTTAAAACACTGTAATGTATCATCTTTGTAAATTATATTATTGGGGCAAATAAAGATTGATTGAATGATAATAAATTGGCTGCCATTTTGTTCAAGCAAATGTGGAAAGTTTAACATTTGTATTGCATTTTTCAGGTTCCAAGGGTATTTATTGGTGGCAAGTTTGTTGGAGGTGGTGATGATGTAAAGCAGCTCCAAGCCAGTGGAAAATTGAAGCCTATGTTACAGGAAGCTGGGGCTTTGTAATTCATGGATATTGCAAGCCAGCAAATGCACACTGCATAATCAGAAGTCTTGATGGAAGACAAGAACTAAGACACACTGTGAGCTACACCACAAATAGTGTATTTGTATAATTTTTGTCAATAAAAGTTTCTCATCATCTTGGCAATTTTAAAAAAGTTAAAATTTTCTGCTTGTTATGATTTTCATTTCAAACTACAAATTGTGACTTTAAGTTTGCATATTTTCATGCTGTGTAGTTCTAACTTGTGAATCTCAACGATATCCTATGGCGTGACCATTCAATTTAACCTGTTCAGAAGTACTTTTACATGGCACCATTTGTTTTTCAATATTTTATAAAATAAAATGTGGAATTTGTCTTGGATTTATTTTTGATATTTGGCATTCTTGGGTGTTAAAAGGTTAAGTGGCCTTGCCGGGATTGGTTCCTGGTAACTATTGTCAAATTCTGACTGGGTAGTTTGAGATGGCAAGAATGTTCTCTGTCTCTTGACCTTTTTTCACCTGTATGCTTTGGCTTTGGATACCCAGTCTACCCCCCCCCCCCCCCCCTCCCTGCCCCCAGAGAGGGTCATTGGAAGTTCCGAGGCAGGGGGGTGGGGGTAGACTGGGTATCCAAAGCCAAAATTTTTCAAAGAAAGTAGAGTCCAACACATGACCTCTCTTATTAGTCCAAATAACCTCTTTCATTAGAACAAATGACTTCTCTCATTAGTTGTGAAGCAAAGACAGTTGAAATGGGTAGGACGCTGCATAAGAAAACCAGCAGAAAATCTAATCTAACATGTCCTATACCAACCCAAACATGGCAATAGTACAAGACATAAAAGAAGAACATACCAACAATTTATTATACGACTGTGACAACATGTTTATAATATAAGGAAAAGAGAACATGCAAAATATCCCGTATTACACAGTAGATTGTTGTATTACACCTTAGAATCCCAGTTTGAAGACGCAGAAGCTATAATGAAAGGAATTTTAGTTGAATGATAAATCCATTATTCGATGGTTTAACAGATAATATGTGCAGACATTTTAGCCCTTGTGGGGCTCAAAATAATACTAATGTACTACCCAACTCGTAAAATATCCACGCATATTTAACTAATATAGCGCAAAAGCGCATGTGATATTGCGTATGGCCGGGTATTCTGCAGGTAAGGCGTTTTATATTTCAACACATTGATAACAGCACAGTTTGAAAAAAAAATATTGAGGCCGGTCTGTCATTTTTGCATTCTCTTGTCAAAATGTGAAATTTGCCGCCATCGTTGGATATACGTCATGTAGACATAGCGTATGTAGATAACTTTTTGACCATATTTGGGCAGTGTATCAATGTGTTGAATTATAATGTCTGTTAAACCATCGAATAAGGTGTATATATTGCCAGTATTTTGAAACAAGATGTCGAACTAAATAAGATGGAGTTGCAAAATGTGGCAGCGGGATGGAATGACTGCTGATAATTAACAGTCAAAGCTCTTGGAAAATGCAGTGGTAATTGGAGCTGGTGGCTAATGAGAGGTTTCAATTGCACTGTTTAATAGAGAATTTCAGTAAATGGGATTTTCGATGAAGGGAGGTGGTCGTTTACTAGGGTGGTCACAAGAAGAGCTTGAACTGGACAGTGGTAAGTGGTAAACTGAAATTTCCAGACCCGGATTGGAGGGGGGGGGGGGGGGGGGGGGGTTAATTTTTCTAGAACAACACATTTCGGTTTTCAGTTACCATGCATGTTGCCTAAGTTGAACAAGTGCCAAGTCATGGGTCTCAAAGGATTGTTCTAAGAGCACTTTGGTTCATTCTATCACAGCTCTCAAGGCAAGCAACTCAAAGTTGTCAGATGAGTTAAAAAAACAACAACCATACAATTTAATGTTTAATATATAGTCACTTTAATGACAACTAGGTCATATTTACCTAGCAAAAAGTGGATTTAATTTTACTCATTGAATAGTTAAAAATCTCTGGTGATTTCTACAAAGAATGTGTTATCTTAAAAAAAGAAAACTCCTGTCCCTCAGAAATAGAGGATAACTTATCAACACAGAACAAGCTAGAACTACAGGTATGTACGTACTTGTTCTCTAAGCAGTCCAAAAAAGCTACCATTTAGGTTCTATAACTTCAGAATCTTCGGCGTCGACATCAATGTCACCCCATTCCAAACTATGATCAAACTTCAAAAAGTCAGGTGTAGGGGGAATGTCACCAATAGTTACTGCCGCAGAATCCTCTGCATCAGTTTCTTTGGCAGGTTTGTTTTCTTCACTAGAGTCAAAAGTAACTTTTTTGTCAACCTTTGTAATAAGTTTGGGCAAATGAGCCTTTTCAGCAGCTGGTTTATGCCTTACAGCTCCCTCACTTTCATTTGTGTGTTGCCTCATGGCTCTGTTTCTTTCACTGGTGTGTCCTGTCTCTGTAGAATGAGTGTCTGGCATTGGAAGATCTTGTTTATTATTGACTTCATTTTCTATGAGAACTTTCTTATCACTGTTGTCGCTGTCTTGAAATTCCTTTTCCTTGACTGTACTCGCAGAATGACTTCCAACCTGTTTATCCTGACCTTTGCCAACATCTGTATGCTCCTGTATGTCCATGCCAAGTTCATTTGAATCCTTTTTATTGGATGAAAATTGAGCTTCTGCAACATTTGTTGTCGATGCAAGTTCTGTGTTGCTATCAACCTGATGATTGTCTGCAGAGCCAAGTTGCCTTCTTGGTGTGACCTCCCTTTGTGGTTTAGGAACATCACTGTGTGAACTATCACTTGTCACCTTGGCTATGCCAGAGATTTCTTCTTTGTTTTCTTTGTTTTCATCCTCAACAAGACTTGGACCACTGACTATACTTTCATGTTGGTGAGTGTGAGTCATGATAGGTCCCTTATCACCTTTGGACCCAGGTACCTGTGATTGCACAACTTTGCCTTCACTTCTTTCTCCCAATTCCTCTGTTGTTGGCATCATCTTCGCAACATTTGCAGGTTGAGTTACTCTACCATCATCTGTATCTCCCCATTCTTCTGTTGTCAGCATCACTCCAGAATCTATATGCTCAGCAACTTTACTTTTGCTTGTTTCCCCCCATTCTTCCGATGTTGGTATCATTCCTCCAATATTGGTTTGTGCGGCACTTTTGTTTCCATTTGTTTCACCCCAATCTTCAGACGCTGGCACCTCATGATCGTCATGCTGTGCAAAGCCAGTAGAATGCCCTGAAGCCTGTCTATCCGATCCTCGTTCTCCACGACCTCTTCTATCCCTGTTGCCACTACCCCAGTCTTCAGCATTATCACTATCGTGCCTTCTTGTGCTTTGAAAGCTGTGATTGCCATCATCATTTTCATACACCCACATCTTCTTCCTTGGGTCCCAGATTTTGCGCTGATCCCAAGCGCGACTCCAGTTCCCTGACTTCTTCTGCCGCGCCTTTCTCTCCTCGTCAATCTTCATCCTTTCCTCCCGCCAGTGGGAATATTCTTGTCTCTCTTTACCGGACATACTCATCTCAATGTTGCCTTTACCCCGATCTGGCCGAAAGCCTTCCTTTTCTTTATGCACCCGATTCACAACTTGATTAAAATTTGCTCCACCCCATGAGTGCTCATTTCGTCCTGATGTCCTTGACATGTCAATGCGATTATCATCTGCAAGAAACCTACTGACTGAACTAGAAGACTCTTTTCTCCTTTTTCTCTCATCTTCTTCTTTCTGTATATTTTCTCTCCTTTTGACCTCCCATTGTTTTGCCTTCAGTGTCTCCTTTCTCATTTCTTGCAACATTAATCCTCTTCCTCTACCCCTGCCCCTCCCATGAGCAGCCGCACCCTCCTTGTTGACCCCTAATGGAAAACTCTCAGGATGTTTCTTGACTGCCATTTCACTATACCTGTCAGCGTTTTTGCGATCTTCTTCTATCTCTTTTTGCCTTCTCATGAGCTCTTCATTTTTCTTTCTTATCGCCTTCATTCTGGCCTCTACTAGTTCTTCTTTCTTTGCCTTTTCATCTATGGCATGGCGAGTCTCTGAAGTGACTTCCTTGGGGGGAGGTTTGGACATCATTGTTATTTTGTGTCCCTTGTTGAACCTACAAGAAATCATGAAAGAGTTTAAAAATATCAAATTGAGAAAGATGTAATGTACATAGTGTCACAAGTGTGGGACCTCGAAAGAAAAAAATCTGAGTCCCAGACAGGAATCAAACCAATGACCTTTTGCACACCAGTTGAATGCTCTAACCAGATCTAACCACTGAGCTACAATGTAATGAAATGAGAAAGATGTAATATTCATGATGTCACCTGAAACAGGAGACAAAATTATGTTTTCTTTTTTTGTCTCCCACTCATTAGATACATGTAATGAACACGCATGACATCTTTCTCATTTCATTACCGAGCTTAACATTTGCCATCTTTCTTCATTCAGCACCACACATGTCATCTTGATGACACTTTCATATACCTGCCAACTTTTTCCGAGTGATAGCATGATAATATTTTTTCGTGGGAGTGCCAGGATTTCCGAAAGCGACCTGACCAAATCCAAAGAGAACCTGATCTATTCAGAAGATGTCTGAAATTGTACGAAGATGTTCCAAAGAATTCAGAAGTTCCCATGGACCTCAGACCTCTGTAATTGTAATGTTTAAAATGATAAAAACCTACAAAAAGTGCCATATTTTCATGAACGTAACTATGTTTAATTGGATCATGCGATCAGTTAAGGTCGATAGCTCACTCAAATCTGTAAGTCAGGCATGAGAATTGTTCCATAGGTGTGAGTAGGCATATCGTGAGATCGGAGTTTTGGACTCGCAGGCATGAGACTTATGCGCCTAACGCGTGAGACTTGGCAGGTCTACTTTCAACATTGCTGATCCTAGCGTGCAGTATGCAGGACACATACATATCATATATGAACCTAGTATTTGGTCAAGCTTGCAGTGAGTCTCTTGCAGTGAGTCTCTCACAGCTCAGTGGTTAGAACATCTAACCAGTCTGTGGAAGGTCGTAAGTTCGATTCCTATCGGGGACTTAGATTTTTTATTTATCCCACGCTTGTGACATGATAAACATCAGTTCTTTTTTATTTAAGCTTTTAAGCTAAATAAAAAATTGGTAATTAAAAATTGGTAATTAAAATTACCAAGCATTTACCATCTTTTTCCCTTTACGTTTATATCAAATATCATGATCAAGTTGTCACACAACTTGATCATGATATTATATTATAATGATATATATCATTAGAGTAGTGCAAAAAAGCTTAGAAAGCAGCGCTGAAAATAAGACCTAATTAAATCATAAGCTAACGCTCTTTAAATTTGATTACAATTTAAAAGCTTAAGTTCTTATGTCTACCGACGAAAAGTCGAGCTCAAATCCTATCAATTCCGCCTTTCACAATGTAAAACAACAAAAGTAACAAAAGATTAAGTCAGATGCAGAAAAACACTGAAAACTCACCTCTGATCTTGGGAAATGAATGAAATCGAAACGTTTTTTGTTTTAGATTGAAATGAAAACAACAGACGCCATCTTGGATCAAGCGACTGCATGTTGTCAGCGGGTACCTTGCGCATGCGTGCCTTACGAATAAACGCGGGAAATTGACATTCGAAGAGCATAGTCATTTTTCTGCAAAATTTGAAGTAAATTTATTTCGATAAACAAGAACGCTGCTTGGATTTAGATGCAATTGCAATGAGAGGATAAGACGTCATTTATGTGGTGTTGATTATGGCGCGATCGAAGCGCAAAACTTTAAAACCAAACGCTGCAGAGCCGTCAGGTAAAGTTGACAAAATATGTTTCGATTTTGATAACCATATATATGCTTATGCATGGATGCTTGTCAGTTTCATGGTGATTTCACTAAACCCGTGAAACAATTTTGCAATGCAGTATCTAGCTGCTAAAAGAAAACAAAAGAAAACATTATAATTTGGTGTAAACTGCCCCACGAGTTTTGTAAATTTAAGGTGGCTGAACACAGTTTGCGCGCGCTCTTCAATTTCAGCTGCTTACGTGAGTCAGCGCGCGCAGAGTTTCGAGAAAAACAAACGTGGCGCCTGTTCAGCGATCATTTTAATTTGCTCAGCGTGGATTGCCAAAGTGTTGTTTTTCGTCTTAAAACCAAACAATTTTTTGTTCGTAAAAATGTTAGTTGAATCAATAGATAATATATAGAACCATTGAAGAAATACACTGCCTTTTTGGTCGTTTTTGTCTTTGGATCGAGAACCCAGTCAAATGCAACGCATGCGCAGTTGACCAAAAAATTGTGACTGGATGTTTTAGCGACTTTCCTCGGAAACGTGCTGATTTCTACGAAACTACTCATTAGAATTTCACGAAATTTGGCACAATAATAGTTCCGAATATGCCGAACTCACCTGCCATCAAAAATTTGAAATCTAACAGAGGAGATTTTTAAAAAAAGTAAACATATTAAACCACAAATTACGGAAGATCCCTCTGTCAAAATTACATGAGACCAGTGTTAACATGCGAATATTTTTACGAGTTTACTGGAGACAAATGATGGACAAAATCTAATGACTAGATTTTCTGAAAATAAAAGAAACCAAATATTGCAGGCTGATTTTCAATCCACCGTGTTGCCATGGCAACACCCTAAAAGCTCCAAAAAAATATCAAAACGTATAGCTTGTTGCTTAAGCGTATGCCTCGCCAATTTTGGGCGCCCAGACGTTAGTGGTTTTAAAATGACAATGAATAACGCATAGGTACAGTGAAACTGTGTTCAGCCACCTTAAACGACTTCGCATATTAAACACAGATATTAAACAGGGACTGGGTCCCATGTGGATTGTAGCATGTGCTGTTTCGTCTACTATTAGGAGACACACAAACGGCTCTTCAGGAGTCAATCTAACACACTTTAATCGTGATTCATATATCGTGATCTTACATGTCTGTCTTACATGTTCAGCTCTCTGAAGCCTGCAAGGCCCCGGGGTTCTGACACATAAAAAACAAACAATGGATCTCCAGGGCTCCTAAAAAAATCAAGGTTCTATAAGTGGTATTTATGTCCTGATTACAAGACCCCCTCCCCTCCCCTGCTACAACAACCACAATAACAAAAACGTTTTGGGAGCTCTGCACCCCAGAGCTTTAGGAACCTCCCATTGGGGCCCTGATATACACTCGGGGTTATCTTTAAGTGCTGGGAGCTGGACTAAAGGACTAAAAGCAGCAGACATGCAGTTGTAAGAAAAAGCAAAACAGTGTTTGTATGGCCCTTGCTGAACACTGATGGGACGAACACAGAACCTCAGTAAATATGTCTAGTGTTATTTGTCTGTTATTTGTCCGACCTGTGGGTGTAATTGTTTCTAAGTTCTAAGACAGTAGTTCGCAACAGTTGTATGTTTGGATCTGATGTTTTGATAACCTTAGAAAAGTTTAACTTTTTATTTCCCTTGCTGAGACAATCACTCAATCAGTCCTCAGACTGGTTAGTCAGTGATTGCTCACCAGAAGATTAGATTTTGTCCTGGTAACCACCTGCTGACTGGCTGTACAATTGATTCACTACTGATTGACCATTACTTAAAGGGAGGGTTTCACGGATCGGCGCATGTGCACAGATTAAAATGCTTTATTCGCTTACTTCCCAATGAATTTTATCGGTTAAAAAACCACTCGCATACTATAATTAGTCCAAACAAAGCAAAGGATGACCAAAATTCACAGAAAACTTCAACGGATTACACCGACAAAGTCAACACTGAATAAAACCTTTGACCCGAAGGATTTATTCTACGCTCTGGTGGCTTTCATGGCGCACATTGGTATGTATAATCATCCATTCAATCAGCGACATTTTCACGGGCAAATTTCCCGCCAGAGTTATCTACTCGCTTCCGATTGGTCTAAACAATGAATTTAAATGGATACGGCATAGCTTGCACATGCGCCAAACCGTGAAACCCTCCCTTTAAAAATAAATGGTTATTTTTTTTAATAGCAAAACGCTCAAAGCATGTACAAGGTAATCAGAGAACAAATGGAGTCAGTGAAGTGGAAGCTACTTTGTTTAGTAAAATGGTGCAAGAAGCAGGGCTTCATCTCAACTCAGGTCCAACAAAAGATGAGCTAGGTAAGCTGCCTTAATTTCTTTTTCAGCTTTAGATAGAAGACAAGACCTTTTTAAGGAACTGAGTCAGTTATTAGCAGTGCTTGTCAAGAGCTGCTAAAGATAATGTCATAAAAGCTACAGGTACAAGCAAGGTTTTTGTTATGGTTTGCAATAACAGGGACCAAATTGTGAATAACAGGGACCATTTATTGGCATGCAGTTCCAATTCGGGGTTAGTATGGGATGGGATACCCCCCTCTCACTGGGGGGAGGGGGGGGGGGGGTATAGGGGACCCCCCACAGAACGTTTTTGGAATTTTGAGGCACAAAGTGTGCATTTTAGGCTGTTTCTGACCAATTTGGGTTTTTGTTTTAACTGCTACAGTACATTGTATGAAAGAGGCATTAGTAACGAAGCACAGTTTTATTTCACTTGTAATAAAGATCAAAATAATGGCCCATCAACTTTAGCAGTTCTTTATTCAAATATCTTAGCACATTTTCCTGAGAAATAGCCAGGACAAGAATTGATTGCAGAAATAGCTGAGTAAAGGTCCTGGTGTACCAGCTCTGACTAACAAATACCCTGATACAAGGCTGCCGACTTAATAATTAAATAAACACAAATGTTTCAGACTTAATACCCTTCTTCAGTGTGGCAAAATCAGGAGAGATATTACACCATACAAAATTGGCAACACTTACTGTAATAGAGCCTGCGTTGAATTAAGTGGGCACAAGAAACACAGAGAACATTGATGAAATAGACGAGCTACGCAATAGAGAAAACCTTAACCTGTATTAAGTGCATGCACACATGTACACTTGTGAAATGGGTGCGAGAAACACAGAAAGTTGTAGAAAACTAAAGTTGATGTCAAGTCTGCTCGTTCTGAGGGTGCTAAAGCTAAAGCTAGTCTCAGAATTCCAGGGCTACTAAACCCCTGTTTCATCTGATAAAACACTCTGAGCATTTGATATTCAGTGTAGCTTCTCAAACTGATCATTAAATACAGTAAAAACAAAGAAATAAAAAAATTAATTGCCAAAATCTATGCTATTTAAGATCAAGTTTCCAAACCAAACTTGTTGAATTATTAATGAGTTTGAGAAGAGGTATCACCAGTATGTACATCAAAATAGTTTCCTAACTTTTCATACTATCAGTATGCAAGTAGAATAAATTTATTAATTCCAGTTGTTTTCTCTTGTATTTTTCAGAGGTTGATCGCTCACTTTTTCAGAAGAAAATTAAGAATTTGCTGAAAAGTCATCACAGTTATCCAGAGGTAAACAAAATGTCACATGACAGGGCTGTCATTAATTTCTCGAGGAGGTGAAGAAAGTAGCATCATTTATAAAAAAGTGTTTTCTGATGTTGTTACTAGTGTTTTTTTTTCTATAAATTAAAGTATGTAGCGAGGGCTCAAACACATTCATAGCCAGGGAATTAAATTCTGTTCTCTTGCGCTACGCTTAGCCGCACAGAAATCATTTCCAATGTAACACTCACACGAGTTGGAGGAGGGCCCGCCAGTAATCTTTATTGTTACAGAATGTGTACATATACCAAAGATACAATGTACAATATAAATAGGATGTATTCTAACTAAGATGAAATACATGCTGCGATTGCAGTATATCGTAAACACAATTTATACATAACTGGTGCGTATAATGATAATAACCTGGGGCAGAAAAATATGCAGATATGAAAAGTAGCCCTGAGAAACAACCTCGTCTAAGAATACTGGTAGGCTTCAATAACGAATGTGAATCAAGGAGTGGTATAAATACCACTCCTGTGCATATGACACGCATACCGTTATACGTGCCCCAAGGGAAATACAATGTACATTTCCCGGCCCTTGACAGGCCTGGTTTAAGAAAGGTTGCAACAGTTTTTATAGTCTTTTAGTGTGGTTGATTGTCCCGATAATTGCAGGTCATTGATGACTTTCTTGAAGGACTACAGCAAAGATTGGAGGACTCCAATAGGTACAGTACTGAAAAAATACATTTGTGTAGAATAACATTAATTAAAAATGCTTTTTTGTTGTAAAATAATACATGTACATAATTTGTACCTAATGATAAATACAGTAAGAAAAGAAAAAGGGGTAACATAAAATATTATGTATTACAGTTCAGGGGCCGGATTCACGAAGCCCTCCTAAGTTAAGACATATCCTAATTATTGTTTCTTAACAATAGCCTATTGTTGGAATGACAATAGACTATTGTTAGGATATGTCTTAACTTAGGAGGGCTTCATGAATCCGGCCCCAGGCACCTAAACCTACTATATAGTTATGCTGCCAAAGAATAGCTGACCTTGCCATACAAGACTAGGGGGAATAAACATTTCCTTCGCACCACATGGCACATGGTTAGCAGAACAATCTGTGTTAAAATTACCTTAAAATACATGTAAGCACAGGTTGGGGCTGGTGTTTTCATGTATTATATGGGGTATGTGGCAATCCATTTAAAACAAATCACAACAACAGTACAAAGTACCAGTCAAATGTAATTAACTTGACAGTCTCGACTTGAGAGTATGGTGCTCAGCTTGCTTGTGCAGGCTTTCGGATGATGCAGACTAGCTCTGCTTTAAGCATAAGTACACAGTCACTGGAAGGGTGCAAGTTATTTTTGGGTCAATCTTGACTGTACATAATGTTGTTCATCTCCATATCTACAGATTCCGTCTTAGTTTACTTCCTGTATCCATGTCAGAAGATAATGAGGGGTGAGTGTACTACTAGAAATATGTGTCTTGCAGAATCTCGTGAAGCTCGGGGGAGGGTGCACCGCAATATTATAGCGACAGGGGAGGGAGGGAGGGAGAGGGAGAATTTCTGGTTTAACTGGAAAGGTTCGGTTACATGGCCACATAATGGTCCCGAAATTTGAAGTTGAGACATTCTGGTTCCCAGTCGCTCGTCAGACTGGATGACGTCAATTGGAGGTTTGTCGCTGTTTTGTTGCTAGGCAACTGCAGGACACCGACCTGAAATTCCACTGCCCTACAACGATCCACGCGCGATAATTTTTGGTAATAATTTAAGTATGTACAAGTTTATTATGGAGTATATGGCTTTTAAAAATATATATATAAATCTTGAAAAGCCCTCTAATTTCAGTTGCATCCTCATCCTCATCTGTTCAAACATACTCTTTTTATGCAGGTCGATTGTAATTTTATTCTAATCTGCCACCATCAGTCCAGTGTCACTTTTGAGCCAACTGTCAACATATAATCATATGTTGTTGTTCAAATTTTTCTTCACACCAGTTTAATTTTTATTTTTCTTTGTCCCAGATTCATAGCCTTCTGCTAGGATCATACCTCCAGATCATCTTTGAGGCTAATCACAGCTTTTGATATTTATTAAAGGTTCCCCTTATGAAGAATCCTGCCTAGCTATATGCCACTGCTTAAATTATTATTTATTTCAGTTGATAGGTGACCTTAAATAATTATGTCCAGTCATACAATGTATCCCCATTCCATCCAAAAATTCCTTATGTAATGTTTACTACATGGGCGGGAGTGTTGTATCGGCCTATACAATCGTGAGGCACAGCGGAGTGAATGTATAGTGCCAATACAACACAGATGCGGATGTAGTAAACAACTTGTGAAATTCACATTAACATGTAAATTAGATACAACCACTAGTGAGTTGTATCTGGAATGTTAATTAGATACAACCACTAGTGAGTTGTATCTGATACACAGGGTAACCAATTCCATGTGATTGGGATGGCTCATTTCTATTTGTTAGTACCCTAAGGCTTATGAATTATTAATGAATTTTACAATACTTTTTACTGAATTTCCTGAATACAGCATAATTTAATTACTGACTAATTTTATTTTATTTTTTTCTTAGGTGTGGAGGAAGTCAGGAAAGTTTAATCAGGATGCTTTTGGACATTGACATTCTCCAGGTAAACTTGTATCATAAATTACATGTATATTTGTAGCGACTGCTATTCTGTTGAAAAGGGGCTCGAGGAAACTGATGTTGCTAGAACCAAAAAGTCTGACACAATCCACACAATCCAACTTCAAGTTGAACTTGTCAAATCCGTTTATTGGCTAAACCTGGGACGTAAGGACTGTCAAAGACTGTAACGTTCTAGGATATTCGTGTAGAAGATGTACACTGGCTAGTTTTGATGTGAAACTCTTGCTTCGAGCGAAGCCAATTACAAACTCTTGCTTCGAGCAAAGCCAAACATATCTTGATGGTAGCGTTCTAAAACGTCCTTGCTCCACGAGGAGCTCTAAAAGTCCCATATGGAAAAAAAAACAATGTATCACGTGACGCATGACTAAAAACTAAACGGCAGGGATGGTGTTAAAATATTCTTGATGGAAATGTAACATTTCTTAATTAAAAATTATTGTAATACTAGTTTGTTTAAATCACTGTTTGTCACTTGATTGCAGCCTAAAATTGCCAACATGCTTATGGAAAAACTCCCAGAGTTTATGGGTGATGAAGAGAAGTATGTAGAAAATTTGACTTGTCACCAATCTTCAATTAGCGCTAGTTGTACATATTACCAATGATAAGATTCTGAAGTAGCGGTCCCCGTTACTTTTGGAATTAGCAGCCCTAATAGGCGGCCACAATTTATTGGTAGCAGCTTGTTTTGGGTGGCCCTTTACATTACTTTTGGACTGCTAAAAGACACAAACAATCTATTCCAAGAAGCTTATTGAACACGATTAATACATACATGTATGATCGACTACAAAGATGGATGTTCGAACTTAAAATATGCGTCAGGGTTGCTTTTGAGGTAATGAAGTTTCCTCCAAGGTTTTTCAATGATCAGTAAGTCTGTTACTTTCGGGAAGGTTGTTACTTTTCAGTTGCTAGCAAGGTCTCAAAATTAATGTTACTTTTAATAGCCGTTTCAATAGCTGGTATGTAGGTCATGTTTGGCAGTACAAATAAAAAATTATTGTCAAGAATTTACAACTGTAGTACAGTATATCCACTGATTATTCTCACTGTTTGTTTTGTTTTCAGTAGTGGCGCAGATGATTTCAATGTCCCCCGCTTGGTACTTAATCAGTTTAGATGGCTTGATTGTATTGTTCAGAGTAGGGTAAGCTTTATTAGATAATAATGTTATTTTTAATTAGTGTATTTAAATTGGTTTACAGGCTTGGTTAATTTTGACAAATGAATGTTTATATACAGTATATATTATTTTGGAAATTTGCAAAGTTTTAGCATCACAATATTCAATGTATCGCTCCTCCAAAATCGAAAAATTAAGTTGTTTAGAAACTTTCCTGGAAAGTTCAGTTCAGTCCTCTCCCCATCTCCCTGTGTTAATGAGTACCAGTGTTCACATTCTTGAAAGCTGTTGATGCTGTTGTGTAATGAGAAATTTCTTGTTCAAGTTTGATAGTGTTGGTTTGAAATTTAGGAGTTGACAGAAAAGATGCTTGAAATGGTCAGCATAACATCACTGGAAGTTCAGCGTGAAATTATAACATGTATTCCTGAAGTGTTGGATGATTCAGAACACACAGATGTTGCTAGAGAACTGAGGTAAATAATTTATTTTATACTATGTGAATGAGAGTCTTATAAATGCACTGTGATGACACATGCCTGTTATGGTGTCGCGGATCAGCCCTCCTACATGTAGATGCTTCATGCAGTGGAAACGGAGGATTTAGAGGCAGATTACTTGAGCTGGGCTGGGTTGGTTTGCCGAGACGAGTTTCAGCCCAGTATTACACGAAGCAATGTAGCTACATGTAATTGGTCAGCTGAGCTGACTTGCTTTCCTAAATTCCCAGCAGTTCTCCTCACCCTTATCTTTGCTCTTATGTTAGAACGGCTATTTAGAACACTCTTTGTGGCATCACCCTTTTTTACTAATAGAATTTTGCTGTTTTTTAGTGAACTCCTTCGTCAAAACACTGGGCTGACAGTTCCTATACTTGATGCCCTGTCCAATCTCAATTTACGCCCAGACCTATTGGCAGAGGTGAGTACAATTTTTATTGCCGCTTTCAATTATGATGGTTCATTCGCACAGGCTAACACTTTGAAAAACATGTTTAAGCTAATACAGGGTTTTATGAGACATTCAGTACTGTGTATGCATGTATATTCACTGACCCAGCAACCCACCCACCCACCTACATGTACCTACTTACCTACTTCCCACCCACTCCCATACATGTACCATTCCTACCTACTTATCCACCCACCCACCTACCTATCTACACACCCACCAACCTACCCTTCTACTCACCTGCCTTCCTACCTACCTCTCTCCCTCCCCACCTATACCTACAATGTACCTACTCAAGGTTACTTGTCATACAATTGTTTTTTCTTTGCACACTTGTGGTGATCTTCTATTATTAACTTTTTACTTTTACTTTTTTATACTTCTTGTTCCTGTGTGATTATTTTAGGTACGGGTGTCAGTTATACAAATGCTACCATCAGCTGAAATAGATGACCTGCCTGTGGTAGTAAAATTCATTCTACAGTCTGTTGGTGATAATGATGCATTTGAGGTATGAAGGATAAAACAACACGTTTAGTTGTGATGTTTTTATTGGTTAAAGGGACATTTTAAGTGGATTAAGTGTAGCATGCAAGAAAAATCTAAAAGTGTCTAAAAGGTGTTGTAAAAAGAATAGAGCAATACAGCGACTGCTTAAACTCAACTTTAGCATGTTATATTAGTGCCATTTTCATACCTGTCTTGGACAATCCAATTTCGGTTTTGATGCGCACAGGTAGGTTGGAGAAAATAATTATCTAACAAAAATACCTGGTAGATTGCAGAGTTTTTAATATTAAGTTTTAGAGCTGGTGGTAACAATTAAAAAGTGGGTAGCAAAATATAATTAATGCACTTCAATATTGTTTTATTTCTTTGAGAGGTGTACATGTCTTGCAAACTCTGTTGATTCAACCTGTAGGCTAAAAAAGTTGCGGGTCACTAGTTCTAGTTAAAAGTGCTGGAGGGAGTGAAAAAAAAAAACATTTCTTACACATACTTTTCTGCCCTTTTAATATCATTATTTTCAGGTAATAAGTGAATTGAGAGCAAACTTGGACTTCACATCATCTACACTGCCACCTGCAGCATGCTCTACTCCTGCTGAACAAAGAAGATCTCGTGGAGGGTATAATGTTTTACTAACAATTGGAAGCATTGCATCTTATCCCTAATATGTTTCCCTTGGTAGTGAACTTTGAGCAAACAGTAGGGAAATTTACACTTCCAGTCCTTCTAAATTTGTTTTATAAAGACCTATTTAAACAGTTCCAACATTTGCGTTAACATTCATCCAACATTTTGTTGAACAACATTAAACATTAGCACATCAGGCTTTACCAGTTCCTCATGATGATTTTTTAAATATGTTGGCTCGACTGTTGGGCTGATATTGAAACCATTTTAACCCTTGAAGCCTTAAAAGTTGAGTGATCAGCATCAAATTTCTCCTTGTAATATTAATGCCTTATCAATCAAAAAGATCATGAGAATTAAGGACATGATCACACAAGATGACTTCTTGATATACAAACAATTTCTCCCCACTACTTCCGAAGGAAATGTATAGGACTAGAAATGAGAATTTAAATTTTGATATTAGAGCTTAACCCTTTACATGCAAAACCCCGATATTTACGGGTTTTGGGGTTTTACGCATGAAAGCCATTGTGATGTCATCAATTCACACGTCACAAGTTAACTTTGATATGCAGTTGATGCAGAATGGATAGATCTTTGCATTCATATGTCAATTTTGGGAATCGGTCAAATTCTTCCGGAGTTATGCAGGAAAAACCTGTTAACTTTTTGTTGCAAAATCAGTGCCAAATTTGGTTCACACAGGGCATTCTTCCAGATTCATTTCTCGGCTCCCTCATAAAGGTTGGGTCAAAACTTTTCCAGCTGAAAGAAAGTGTATAAATAGCCGAAGATGGCAAGTAAAGAAAGGAAGGGAAGGATGAAAAGAAAAGAGAGAAGGAAAAAAAATCTAATGGGAAAACTCTTTTTTTTTTCAAGTCTACAGTATCGGTTTACACCTGCACCAAAGATAAAATTGATAGTTTTCACTCAGAAGCTATTTAAACACCTTGCCCCCGTTCACAAATGCGCATTTTTAGCGCAGGAAATGCCCAATTTGGCCACAAAATCCATGAAAACCCACTTTTTTTTAACCCCAGCGTGTTTTGAGTGAAATTCCGCACAAGTTTTGTTGGGTGGGTGTTGGGAATATGTTAACAGACCCAGGGCTAGAAAAAAACTGAAATTTAAACTTGCCCTTTGGGCAAGCAAGTCTTAAATATTACTTGCTTGGACAAGATTTTATAAATTGTTACTTTAGCTTAGTTCACGAACAGCTTGTCCATATCCTTGCCCATCCGGCAAGTGAGTGGGAAACGTTACTTGCCCAACACAAAAATCTACAGCATTTGAAAACTACACACATTTGAATGACAAAATACACACATTTAAAAAAAATGGGAATACACGCATACACGTGTAATTAGGCTTTTCTATTACACGCGCATACACGCGCGTCAAATTCGTGTAAAATACATGTACTACACGGACTTAACACGCATTTTACGCGCGTGTAGGTGCTGCAATGCACGCGAGCGGTACTGTACTTGTCCGGGACGACCGGACAGGACTTTTTTTGAGCCCTGAGACCAAGACAATTTGCACAATAATAATAGCCACGGAATCAGGGTTTTATTCCTGCAGACTGTTTTTAAATACAATCTCACAAATCTACCTTCCCTGTCAAGAGAGGCCCTGTTTACATACATGTTTAGTAATATTATATTAATTTTCTTTGAAGGTCTCTCGTGACTAAGACTAAGGATGGAGAGTTGTTTACGTTGGATGCTATCTGTTCAGGAATACGTTTCCAAAGATCTGTAGCTGAAGGATGGATAAAGGTAACATGTTGTGCGTGTACATGTAGACTCTTCTATTTTGGGTTTCATGCTAGCATCTCAGGTGAGTGGCAAAACCATGAGATACAAATTGGGGCTCCTTTTTCCTTGCCAGCTTGCTTTGCTTGCTGCTTGCATAAGCTGACATTTTATGAAAAATCGAAACGAGCCTGCTTGCTGTCTAAAGACAGTCATCACACGACATGGATTTCGAGAATGATGCTTTGTGCGCTGTTCCTAGTATGAATAGAGAAGCTGTGACATTTCTTATTTCAGACTTACCAATGGCTGTAAATCAAGCATTGTGCATGTCACTCACACACTGTTCTGTCCTGTCCTGTGCTGATCTTATGACGCTCTCCCATCCAATACTAACACTCCTCATCTCTCCCAGTATCGTTCGTTTTTCCAGAGTTCCAGGTCAGGGCTGTTCTTGCATGCACTGAAGGATCCATTCTTAACACATACCCAAGCCATTTCCATCTTCTTCGCCAAAGAATGAAGTCCATCAACCCTGTCAAAATGTGCCAGCAGCTGACAATTCTGCCTCCTACAGTCAATTATTTGCCGTCTACTTTACACTGTAGTTCACAAATCATGAACAATAACAAAATACATCTCTAGCCCTTACTGCCTACTACTTCTGTTACCTTGCCTACCACTACAAAACATTCTGAAAGGGCTGTGTCCATTGTTTCTTGCCTTGTCTGGCATTGGAAATTTTATTGGGCCAAAACACTCGCATTATTTTCCTGAGTCAAGTGGTATGGACGAGCCTGCAGTTGTCGTGTTCAGTCATTCTCCAGCATGTTTTTGACTGTGAAATGTTGTTTTATTTTATTTTATTTTGCAATGCAGGCAATTGAATCTGTGAACACATCAGTTAAACACAAGATTGTGGACCTTTTTGTGCTTCTAATTCTTCACTCTACTGCCAATAGAAAGAAATCTGTGGAAAGTCTCTTCAGAAATAAAATAAAAAATGGCCACTTTACAGAAGAAATGCTGACTGCTGGTTTTAATTCACATTCGCAGGTAAGTGATTATGAATAAGTTTTAAATATTTTGTTCTTTAAAGACATAAAATTGATGAAAATTTGGCAGAAGATCAGACAAGGGAAGAAATAATATTTAAGGGCACATGTGATGGCCGCACAAGTTAATAATATCATTGCTACCCATCAGGTGACCTCGTAGAGTTCAGTTGGCATCCAACTTAGAAAACTAAAAGGGGTAGACCCAGGTAGATCGCAAAATTTTGAAAGAAGAATTTTTCGAAGATTTCTAAAGATTTTCAAAAATTCTCCAAATACTGTCCGAAGGTTGTACGAACGTTTCCAATTTCCGAGAAAGATCTGTAGATGTTTCGATTGTAGAAAAACATAGTTTTAGCTTGTTTGAAAAATTTTAAAAGAAGGAAGGTGAATTTACTGTAAATTTTGCAGCATGCAGAAGACACATGCTCCCAGAGGATGCCTATTTTTTTTAAATCCATGTAGCACACTATCTAGACATTGATTAATGTTAAAGGACATTTTAATATTTGGTTTAAATACCAGTCTGTGAGATTAAAATTGTTTGAGACCACATCTTTGCTAAGCCCTGTTTAAACTTTGTTGGAAAAAACTGACGCTTTACAGTGTGACGTGCCTTACCGTGATCACCCAACAAACTTTTTTACAAGTTAGCCAATCAGAGAGCACAAATTCAATAGGCCATTTCCGAGTTACGATATGCCTCGTTGTCAAAGCGAGGCTAGGTGCACAGATAAACAATGCTGTATTTAATGCAACGACCCTTTCTATCGAACGTTAACGATAAGATGAGTTTAAAAGCTGCTTTGGTTCGTTTGAACGGTTTGTTTACATTGAGCTATGCTGTGCACACGCTATCACGCCATCATAATTTGTAACTTTGAAAAACTTCGAAAAGTTGTTCTATTTCAATGAGCAATTTACAGCGCGAAAAGTCCGTGTTTTGAAACTTTTTTGCTAAACAAAAATATGATAACGCATACAAAACGTCGTGTACGTCAGCTCGTGACTAGTAAGAATTTCAGTTTTGATCAGCACAAGTTATCTTCAGTTTAGCTTTTTTTTTGCCCGAAAAACAGTTGAATTGTAATACAAAACTAATTTCGATTTTGAGACGGCAATACTGCATCATATTGACGGCGTTGGAAGAAAATATATTCTCCGTATTGGGCTCCGTCGCTTCGCGACTCCGCCCAATACAGAATATATTTTCTCCCAACTAGCCGTCAATATAATGCAGTATTGCCGTCTCAAAATCGAAATTAGTGTATAATATTAGTTTGTTAAATTAGTTGTTAATTGAGGGAGCGACTTCTGTAACGCAGCACACTACAACCTCAATGGAATGAAAGAACAAAAATTTAAATTAAAATTAGTAAAAATTGCAAAATGTGTTATGAAACAGTCAGTGTTTAGAAGGATGGTATATGATTAAAGGGAAGATAGCCTTTCTCATAGGAGTGTAAAATTAGTTACAAAATGTGAACATTTTATTCACTTCATTGCTGCACATGTATCCACAGTTACGAAAATGATTATAAGAATAAGCTGGTGATATTGTGGAAACTTGTACAAACGTTTGTTGGGTGGTCACAGCAAGGCGCGTCGCGTTATTAATCGTAAAATACCATGCAATTTTCGATTATTAATCGTAAAATACCATGCAATTTTCGATTATTTATCGAAAAATACCATGCAATTTTCGATTTATCGAAAAATACCATGCAATTTTCGATTATTTATCGAAAAATACCATGCAATTTTCGATTATTTATCGAAAAATACCATGCAATTTTCGATTATTAATCGTAAAATACCATGCAATTTTCGATTATTTATCGAAAAACACCATGCAATTTTCGATTATTAATCGAAAAATACCATGCAATTTTCGATTATTAATCGTAAAATACCATGCAATTTTCGATTATTAATCGAAAAATACCATGCAATTTTCGATTATTAATCGAAAAATACCATGCAATTTTCGATTATTAATCGAAAAATACCATGCAATTTTCGATTATTTATCGAAAAATACCATGTAATTTTCGATTATTTATCGAAAAATACCATGCAATTTTCGATTATTAATCGAAAAATACACTGCAATTTTCGATTATTAATCGAAAAATACACTGCAATTTTCGATTATTAATCGAAAAATACCATGCAATTTTCGATTATTTATCGAAAAATACCATGCAATTTTCGATTAATCGTAAAATACCATGCAATTTTCGATTATTAATCGCAAAATACACTGCAATTTTCGATTATTAATCGAAAAATACCATGCAATTTTCGATTATTTATCGAAAAATACCATGTAATTTTCGATTATTTATCGAAAAATACCATGCAATTTTCGATTATTAATCGAAAAATACCATGCAATTTTCGATTATTTATCGAAAAATACCATGCAATTTTCGATTGATCGTAAAATACCATGCAATTTTCGATTATTAATCGAAAAATACACTGCAATTTTCGATTATTAATCGAAAAATACCATGCAATTTTCGATTATTTATCGAAAAATACCATGCAATTTTCGATTATTTATCGAAAAATACCATGCAATTTTCGATTATTAATCGAAAAATACACTGCAATTTTCGATTATTAATCGAAAAATACCATGCAATTTTCGATTATTAATCGAAAAATACACTGCAATTTTCTATTATTAATCGTAAAATACTATGCAATTTTCGATTATTAATCGTAAAATACCATGCAATTTTCTATTATTTATCGGAAAATACCATGCAATTTTCGATTAAAAATCGTAAAATACCATGCAATTTTCGATTATTTATCGAAAAATACCATGCAATTTTCGATTATTTATCGAAAAATACCATGCAATTTTCGATTATTAATCGTAAAATACCATGCAATTTTCGATTATTAATCGAAAAATACACCGCAATTTTCGATTATTAATCGTAAAATACCATGCAATTTTCGATCATTTATCGAAAAATACCATGCAATTTTCGATTATTAATCGTAAAATACCATGCAATTTTCGATTATTAATCGAAAAATACACTGCAATTTTAGATTATTTATCGAAAAATACCATGCAATTTTCGATTATTCATCGAAAAATACCATGCAATTTTCGATTATTAATCGAAAAATACACTGCAATTTTCGATTATTAATCGTAAAATACCATGCAATTTTCGATTATGTAACGTAAAATACAATGCAATTTTCGATTATTTATCGAAAAATACCATGCAATTTTCGATTATTAATTGTAAAATACCATGCAATTTTCGATTATTTATCGAAAAATACCATGCAATTTTCGATTATTAATCGTAAAATACCATGCAATTTTCGATTATCAATCGAAAAATACACTGCAATTTTCGATTATTAATCGTAAATACCATGCAATTTTCGATTATTTATCGGAAAATACCATGCAATTTTCGATTATTAATCGTAAAATACCATGCAATTTTCGATTATTTATCGAAAAATACCATGCAATTTTCGATTATTTATCGAAAAATACCATGCAATTTTCGATTATTAATCGTAAAATACCATGCAATTTTCGATTATTTATCGAAAAATGCCATGCAATTTTCGATTATTTATCGAAAAATACCATGCAATTTTCGATTATTTAACGAAAAATACCATGCAATTTTCGATTATTTATCGAAAAATACCATGGAATTTTCGATTATTAATCGTAAAATACCATGCAATTTTCGATTATTAATCGAAAAATACAACGCAATTTTCGATTATTAATCGTAAAATACAATGCAATTTTCGATTATTTATCGAAAAATACCATGCAATTTTCGATTATTAATCGTAAAGTACCATGCAATTTTCGATTATTTATCGAAAAATACCATGCAATTTTCGATTATTAATGGTAAAATACCATGCAATTTTCGATTATTAATCGTAAAATACCATGCAATTTTCGATTATTTATCGGAAAATACCATGCAATTTTCGATTATTAATCGTAAAATACCATGCAATTTTCGATTATTTATCGAAAAATACCATGCAATTTTCGATTATTAATCGAAAAATACCATGCAATTTTCGAATATTAATCGTAAATTACCATGCAATTTTCGAATATTAATCGAAAAATACACTACAATTTTCGATTATTAATCGTAAAATACCATGCAATTTTCGATTATTAATCGAAAAATACACTACAATTTTCGATTATTAATCGTAAAATACCATGCAATTTTCGATTATTAATCGTAAAGTACCATGCAATTTTCGATTATTTATCGAAAAATACCATGCAATTTTCGATTATTTATCGAAAAATACCATGCAATTTTCGATTATTAATCGAAAAATACACTGCAATTTTCGATTATTAATCGTAAAATACCATGCAATTTTCGATTATTAATCGTAAAGTACCATGCAATTTTCGATTATTTATCGAAAAATACCATGCAATTTTCGATTATTTATCGAAAAATACCATGCAATTTTCGATTATTAATCGTAAAATACCATGCAATTTTCGATTATTTATCGAAAAATGCCATGCAATTTTCGATTATTTATCGAAAAATACCATGCAATTTTCGATTATTTAACGAAAAATACCATGCAATTTTCGATTATTTATCGAAAAATACCATGGAATTTTCGATTATTAATCGTAAAATACCATGCAATTTTCGATTATTAATCGAAAAATACAACGCAATTTTCGATTATTAATCGTAAAATACAATGCAATTTTCGATTATTTATCGAAAAATACCATGCAATTTTCGATTATTAATCGTAAAGTACCATGCAATTTTCGATTATTTATCGAAAAATACCATGCAATTTTCGATTATTTATCGAAAAATACCATGCAATTTTCGATTATTTATCGAAAAATACCATGCAATTTTCGATTATTTATCGAAAAATACCATGCAATTTTCGATTATTAATCGTAAAATACCATGCAATTTTCGATTATTTATCGAAAAACACCATGCAATTTTCGATTATTAATCGAAAAATACCATGCAATTTTCGATTATTAATCGTAAAATACCATGCAATTTTCGATTATTTATCGAAAAATACCATGCAATTTTCGATTATTAATCGAAAAATACCATGCAATTTTCGATTATTAATCGAAAAATACCATGCAATTTTCGATTATTTATCGAAAAATACCATGCAATTTTCGATTATTTATCGAAAAATACCATGCAATTTTCGATTATTAATCGTAAAATACCATGCAATTTTCGATTATTAATCGAAAAATACACCGCAATTTTCGATTATTAATCGTAAAATACCATGCAATTTTCGATCATTTATCGAAAAATACCATGCAATTTTCGATTATTAATCGTAAAATACCATGCAATTTTCGATTATTAATCGAAAAATACACTGCAATTTTAGATTATTTATCGAAAAATACCATGCAATTTTCGATTATTCATCGAAAAATACCATGCAATTTTCGATTATTAATCGAAAAATACACTGCAATTTTCGATTATTAATCGTAAAATACCATGCAATTTTCGATTATGTAACGTAAAATACAATGCAATTTTCGATTATTTATCGAAAAATACCATGCAATTTTCGATTATTAATTGTAAAATACCATGCAATTTTCGATTATTTATCGAAAAATACCATGCAATTTTCGATTATTAATCGTAAAATACCATGCAATTGTCGATTATCAATCGAAAAATACACTGCAATTTTCGATTATTAATCGTAAATACCATGCAATTTTCGATTATTTATCGGAAAATACCATGCAATTTTCGATTATTAATCGTAAAATACCATGCAATTTTCGATTATTTATCGAAAAATACCATGCAATTTTCGATTATTTATCGAAAAATACCATGCAATTTTCGATTATTAATCGTAAAATACCATGCAATTTTCGATTATTTATCGAAAAACACCATGCAATTTTCGATTATTAATCGAAAAATACCATGCAATTTTCGATTATTAATCGTAAAATACCATGCAATTTTCGATTATTAATCGAAAAATACCATGCAATTTTCGATTATTAATCGAAAAATACCATGCAATTTTCGATTATTAATCGAAAAATACCATGCAATTTTCGATTATTTATCGAAAAATACCATGTAATTTTCGATTATTTATCGAAAAATACCATGCAATTTTCGATTATTAATCGAAAAATACACTGCAATTTTCGATTATTAATCGAAAAATACACTGCAATTTTCGATTATTAATCGAAAAATACCATGCAATTTTCGATTATTTATCGAAAAATACCATGCAATTTTCGATTAATCGTAAAATACCATGCAATTTTCGATTATTAATCGCAAAATACACTGCAATTTTCGATTATTAATCGAAAAATACCATGCAATTTTCGATTATTTATCGAAAAATACCATGTAATTTTCGATTATTTATCGAAAAATACCATGCAATTTTCGATTATTAATCGAAAAATACACTGCAATTTTCGATTATTAATCGAAAAATACACTGCAATTTTCGATTATTAATCGAAAAATACCATGCAATTTTCGATTATTTATCGAAAAATACCATGCAATTTTCGATTGATCGTAAAATACCATGCAATTTTCGATTATTAATCGAAAAATACACTGCAATTTTCGATTATTAATCGAAAAATACCATGCAATTTTCGATTATTTATCGAAAAATACCATGCAATTTTCGATTATTTATCGAAAAATACCATGCAATTTTCGATTATTAATCGAAAAATACACTGCAATTTTCGATTATTAATCGAAAAATACCATGCAATTTTCGATTATTAATCGAAAAATACACTGCAATTTTCTATTATTAATCGTAAAATACTATGCAATTTTCGATTATTAATCGTAAAATACCATGCAATTTTCGATTATTAATCGAAAAATACACTGCAATTTTCTATTATTAATCGTAAAATACTATGCAATTTTCGATTATTAATCGTAAAATACCATGCAATTTTCTATTATTTATCGGAAAATACCATGCAATTTTCGATTAAAAATCGTAAAATACCATGCAATTTTCGATTATTTATCGAAAAATACCATGCAATTTTCGATTATTTATCGAAAAATACCATGCAATTTTCGATTATTAATCGTAAAATACCATGCAATTTTCGATTATTAATCGAAAAATACACCGCAATTTTCGATTATTAATCGTAAAATACCATGCAATTTTCGATCATTTATCGAAAAATACCATGCAATTTTCGATTATTAATCGTAAAATACCATGCAATTTTCGATTATTAATCGAAAAATACACTGCAATTTTAGATTATTTATCGAAAAATACCATGCAATTTTCGATTATTCATCCAAAAATACCATGCAATTTTCGATTATTAATCGAAAAATACACTGCAATTTTCGATTATTAATCGTAAAATACCATGCAATTTTCGATTATTTAACGTAAAATACAATGCAATTTTCGATTATTTATCGAAAAATACCATGCAATTTTCGATTATTAATTGTAAAATACCATGCAATTTTCGATTATTTATCGAAAAATACCATGCAATTTTCGATTATTAATCGTAAAATACCATGCAATTTTCGATTATCAATCGAAAAATACACTGCAATTTTCGATTATTAATCGTAAATACCATGCAATTTTCGATTATTTATCGGAAAATACCATGCAATTTTCGATTATTAATCGTAAAATACCATGCAATTTTCGATTATTTATCGAAAAATACCATGCAATTTTCGATTATTAATCGTAAAATACCATGCAATTTTCGATTATTTATCGAAAAATGCCATGCAATTTTCGATTATTTATCGAAAAATACCATGCAATTTTCGATTATTTAACGAAAAATACCATGCAATTTTCGATTATTTATCGAAAAATACCATGGAATTTTCGATTATTAATCGTAAAATACCATGCAATTTTCGATTATTAATCGAAAAATACAACGCAATTTTCGATTATTAATCGTAAAATACAATGCAATTTTCGATTATTTATCGAAAAATACCATGCAATTTTCGATTATTAATCGTAAAGTACCATGCAATTTTCGATTATTTATCGAAAAATACCATGTAATTTTCGATTATTAATGGTAAAATACCATGCAATTTTCGATTATTAATCGTAAAATACCATGCAATTTTCGATTATTTATCGGAAAATACCATGCAATTTTCGATTATTAATCGTAAAATACCATGCAATTTTCGATTATTTATCGAAAAATACCATGCAATTTTCGATTATTAATCGAAAAATACCATGCAATTTTCGAATATTAATCGTAAATTACCATGCAATTTTCGAATATTAATCGAAAAATACACTACAATTTTCGATTATTAATCGTAAAATACCATGCAATTTTCGATTATTAATCGAAAAATACACTACAATTTTCGATTATTAATCGTAAAATACCATGCAATTTTCGATTATTAATCGTAAAGTACCATGCAATTTTCGATTATTTATCGAAAAATACCATGCAATTTTCGATTATTTATCGAAAAATACCATGCAATTTTCGATTATTAATCGAAAAATACACTGCAATTTTCGATTATTAATCGTAAAATACCATGCAATTTTCGATTATTAATCGTAAAATACCATGCAATTTTCGATTATTTAACGTAAGATACAATGCAATTTCCGATTATTTATCGAAAAATACCATGCAATTTTCGATTATTAATCGTAAAATACCATGCAATTTTCGATTATTAATCGAAAAATACAATAAATCTATATAAAATCTACTAAAAATCTGTTTCAAATAGGCCATTTCCGTGTTGCCTTTAGCCTCTCTATGAAAGCGAGGCTAGGTGCGAAACGTTTCATATGAAAATGAGTTTTCATTCACATGCAAATAAAGCTTATTATTTTGTATGTGAATGAAAACTCATTTTCATATGAAAGGTTTCGCACCTAGCCTCGCTTTGATAGAGAGGGAAATGGCCTATTCATGAAGTACAAAAATATAGTTTATTGCAGCTTAAATTTATTTACTTTTTTTTGCAGATCCTGAGGGATTATTTTTCAGATTTGCTGTCATTGGCAGAGATTCTTCTCAGATCTCCTGACCCTGCTGTTTGTTCTTATGCTTGTGCGATGTACAAGTTATCATTTGTCTCATTTGACCTATACTGCCAACAGGTAGATTAAATGAAAATAAGACATCAGTGTGTAGTTTGCTGGAGACATACATGTTGGCTAAATGATAGAGTGCTTATTTATGGGACCTCAGTTGTTAAACTATTTGCCAACTTAGTTTGTCCAAACAGAACATTATTTTTCAAGATAAACGTAAATTTTTGTAAAGTAGTCGATTCCAAGAGGAATTTTTAAATGGAAAATGTGCACTCCATTTCCTTCTTTTTACCATTTGATGCATGTTTTTGAGCTACAATTAGTTCAAGGCATTAAAACTATGATAAATGAAACATGACAAATTTCCATTGATGGAATTTTCATTTGGGGATTATAGGTCTCATTTGCACAAACCATTTTCCTGCACTTGGCGAGGGCTATATATATATATATATATATATATATTTGCTTCAAGTTCTGATAGGTTCATCGGATTGTCTGCATCTGTTGTAGCTGGTCAGAGTAATTGCTTTGGCTTTGGTTTTACGACACTCAAATGAAAACTGCTTATCATGTGAAAATATTACCTAATTTAACACGAAACATGGCTTAATCGATTGTTCATCAAACATTTAATGTTTCAATGACGTAATATATCAAACATGAGACACAGTGTTTCATCACTAGATCAAACACTGAGAAGAGAGTTGAAAATATGACGTGCAGCGGAGTATTTTTGATGAACTTTCAGGCGTTTGATCTTGTGATGAAATACTGTCTCGAATATTTGATATTACTTCTCAAACAAAATGATTTTAGAAGGAGAAATTTAGGATCCAAAAAATGAGGAGTGTTTCATCTGATTTCCAAACACTCGTTAAACATTTGTTTCCTTTGTATTTTCTTCATGAATTATTAATGAGTTTGAGAAAGCCAATTACACATCAAAATGACACCTTTGACCCATTGGTGACATTTCTATCAATGTAGGAGATAGTGGGCACCTTAGTGACTCACATAGGAAGTGGATATGCTGCTGAAGCTGATGCATCCTTAGATGTGCTTTCTGACCTTGTTGATTCGCTCCCTGATGTCATGGCACCATTTGCCATATTTATCAAAGTAGGTAGAAATGTATCTACGGATGGGGTGTTAGTAGCAAAATAAGGCCTGTGGTCAGGGTCTTCGGTAACAATTGAAATTCCCAGATTCATTGGTGAAACAAGTGGACGTGAGCACTGTAGGCGTGAACATAAGCGCTGAAGGCATAAACTTTTAGCGGGGTCTGGGGGCACCACTCCGGGAAATTTTTGAAATTGGACTCTCTGAAATGCCATTTTCTGTGTTCCCTGGATGGGAATTGGTTAACTGAGAAGGTCTTCTAAAGCATTAAAATGCTCCCCAAAAATTAAATATTTGAATTGACAGTTATGATAATTGCGTTCGACGATAGGAGGACGCTTTCTAATTTCGTTGGGTATCGGTCTGGGCGCAGGGGATTGTGGGAGGAATCGGGCTGGATACTATGCGATTTCAGGGTTTGGACGCCATCTTGGACTGGCACACTTAACCTCGATTCCATTTGGACTAGCACACGTAGCCTCGATTCCATGTGATAATTTTCTCGGCCGCCGGGAACTGGTATTTACACGTGGTATTTACACGTAACAAGATGCTCAGGCCATAGAAAATATGCCAATCAGCGAGAATCAAATCATGGCGATGATTCGGCTGCCCGGGTTCGGCTGACACGAACGAGACAAACAAACGAGAATTGAGCAAGAATAGAGCGAGACATATGTACCTCCGTGACATTCGGATGGCTTGACTGAGCTAGAATCGGGCCATATTCAATCCATCCCGTTCGAAAATTTATGGCCAGACACGAGCGAGATTCAAGCCAGAAAACGAGCAAGAATCAAGCGACAAATGTTTTTCTCACTTTGATGGAGATTATGCGGATGGATCGATGGAACGCTCGCGAAACCAAACGTGGCTTATGTTTATTCCCGAAGACACTCCAAACTTTCTGTAATGTTTTAGCGCGGTGGAAAACTTGGAAATGAAGGCTGAGAGTTTGGAAAAGCTTAATCTTAATTTGGCGAGCGAAACTACAAAGAAAACAGAGAATTTGTAGAAGCGCATAGTCTGTTTATATAAATACTTGCGACTTTCGCTTTTGCCAGCGTGTTTTCAGGTTTCAAATTACCGTTTTGACATTTTTTTTCCGACAACTACAACAAACTTCAAAGGATTTAATTTTTTTTTCTGCTACCAAACTTTCCCTATTGTCTTCATACACAGAGTACTTGCGACTTTCGCTTTGGCCAGCGTGTTTCCAGGTTTCAAATTACCGTTTTGACATATGGAAATTCGGTGCACTTTCCCCAGTTTTCCCATGGGACCGCCAAACACTTTTCTTTACCGACAACTTCAACAAACTTCAAAGGATTTTTTTTTGCTACCAAACTTTCCCTACCGTCTTCATACACAGAGTAAATACAGGTTTCACTGTACACAATAACCCTTAATTTGACAATATGCCATAGACATATTCATCTATCCCAATAACCAAAAATTAAAATCCCCCCTTACAACTGCCGAACGCACTACCCTAATCTCCGATTACTCCTAGTTATAAGTCTGCAGGTGTCCCTTCTTTAGTAGATTCCAATGAAATCTACTGAAAACGGATTATAATCGGGAAGAATGTGGGATAATCCCGGATATGACAGATGGTTTTTACAACTACCGTAAATGATCTAATAAACGCCGGGGGCGTTCATTAAATTGCAAGGGTCCGAGGGGAGCGTTTAAAAGATAAGAGGCGTTTAAAAGAGAGAGGCGTTTATTCTAATAACTGTAATTAATAACTGTAACTGTAATAACTGTAATATGGTAACCTAAATAACGGTATTATAATAACCTAAATGACAGAGCTTTAGCAGACTATCACGTCCGTCCGCTGATAAGTCTAAACCGTCTACAAATCCATTGAACTTTCAAGAGTACTGGCTGGTTTTTTAACCTCAAACGAGTCGAACTCTATCACCGTACAAGTATGCGGAAAACGAAAACGTGAAGTAGGCCTTGTAATTCCGGGATGCTACAATGCTAGGACAAGCCGAAAGAAAATTGCTGATATCCTAAGCACAGAGATAAAGAACATTAAAGAGCGCTATCCTCACTTTGAACTGGAAATTGAGCAAGACGCAACTCGCACACTGGTGTTAATTAAGCAAGAACGCAAATAAATTGATTGATTGTATTGTACATCTGTTTCTAGTTCATGTGTGGTTTTCAGGGAAGGGGGGCGTTTATTAGACAGGGGGCGTTTGTTAGAGAGGGGCGTTCAATACAAACTTGTCAGCTTAGGAGGGCGTTAATTAGATAGGAGGCGTTCATTAGATCGGGGGCGTTTATTAGATCATTTCAGGAAGTCCAGTTCTTCCATGAGTGACTCATCAGGACAATCACTAATGTTTATGCTTACAGAATAATTATAATTATTTTTTTGTGAATGTACCAGACAGGTTTCACATGTCAAACGACTGGACGTAACATCCTGCCTCTGGCCTCAAACAAAACCCCTGTTGTGGCTTGCCACCGTATGTTATGGAAATGACAGTGGTTATTTTATAGTACAAGGTGTTGTGTACTGTGCACCACTAAAATCCACTTAAAGATGGATTCTGAATACCTGAACAGACAGAAACTTATTACTAAATGAATACTACCTATGTCACACAAAATGCCTTACCTTACTACTGACACCCAAAGCCTTACATGCATTTAATGTATGTACAACAACTAAGCATAAATGTAAGTAGTATAATGTGTGTTGAATTGTCCTGAATTTACTTCATTCTTTGGTTAATACTGGTTAATATTACAAACACTACAGTTTATACAAACACCTAGATCATATGTATAGACAGTTAAATGTGGTGCCGTGTCGCTTCATGGAAGTTATAACTGTAAGTCATCAGATTTCTCCTTCTGCTCTGATGTATAACTACTACTTTCAGGGCATTTTGGATTACTTGGACAATCTTACTGTGATACAAATTCGGAAGCTGTTCAGCATGCTAAGCACCCTAGCCTTTACCAGTCAGCAAGATGGGGGACTTATTCAGGTACTTCCTTAGTACTTCTGAAGTTTGCTGGTAATTGGAGGTCATGTGACATTGATGTGAAAGACAAATGAGCTTGCTATGACATTTGGCATTTCATTTGCAGGATGACATGCATATTGTAATCAGAAAACAGCTTTCAAGCAACTCTACCAAGTAAGAAATAGAAGATAATTCATGGGTTTGCAGAGATATGACATCTTTTTGAGTGTTCAACTTGACACTGCGCTCACTTGTGAGATATTAAGTTGAACACAGGAAGAGAAATGTCATCGCCAAGCAGCCATGTTTTATTTTGTTTATTATATAAAGTACTTGTATTACAAAGATTTAAGCAGTTTTCTGAAGATTTCTAAAGATTTTCAAAAATTTTCCAAATACTGTCCGAAGGTTGTACGAACGTTTCCGATCATTTTCCGAAGATTTCCGAGGAAGATGTGAAGATGTTTTGATGGTAGAACAACATCTTTTACATTTAATAATGGCAAACATGGTAGCTAACATGAACAATAAAAATTTATTTATATCTTCTCTCGTCACAGTGAAGATAAAATTGATATCTACGAAATATATCAAACATGAGACACAGTGTTTCATGCATATGTCAAATATGATTTTTCCACAGTGGGAGAAATACTTGTACTTCACTGAAGTTTATTAATAAACCCACTTATTATTACCCTGGCTCTCTTTCAAGTTTGTGGTACAAAGTTAAAATTTGTGCTATGAGAGCATACCGTGATACATTGTAGCTTGCAAGCATTCCTTACAATTGTCATTTTTACTTATGTTGGGTTGGTATGAGCTAACTTAATTGTCAGATAAATGGTGTTCTTCATTTCTTGAAATTAAGAATTGACAAGAGCATATAAAATTGAGAAATGTCAGGTTTAAAAGTAAAAAGACATTTATTTCTATGTTTGTGTGTTGTGTATCCCCTTCCAGATACAAAAGGATTGGCATAATTGGAGCAATCATGGTGGTGCGCAGCATGGCAAGAAAAAGGTTTTTAAGTGTAACTGCTGTTGTTTGCAATATGCTTTCCCCAGTAGTATTGTAGATAACAGTTTTACTTGCTGTTAGTGTATTTCTCTCGCTATTGCTGACTTCCAACCATCTCATAATTACTGGTATACCACTTTCTGTACCACTTCCTACGCACTGTTGCGCGCTTTCACTGACAAAATATTAATACACGTAGGTTGGCTTGGGGAAACTACATTGTACGTAAAAATTTGAAAACTGGTAAATCCTAGAATCTTCTTATCACCAATGCATAGGTTAAAACTTCGTATTAATGTTATTTTTGCCAGGGTATACTATACAGTGTTACTTACAGTGGAAACTCCATAGAGTCCTAAAGTGATGATGTCACAAAAACCAAATTTGTGAAATTATGGGATTTGATTAGATATTCCGAAAAAGCATGATGAAACATGCCCGCTTACCAAAAATCAGCATCTTATTTGCAATTTGGGGGTGAGATATTGGCACCTTTATGCTCTGATGACTCTATACAAACCTTTCTAATTTTGCATCTGTTCCAACGTTAGGAACAAATGCAAAATTAGAAGGGTTTGTAAATGGACTCATCAGAGCATAAACGTGCTCATATCTAACCCCCAAATTGCAATAAGATAATAATTTTTGGCAAGCAAACGTTTTCATCATGTTCTTTCTGAATATCTAATCAAATCTCATAATTTCACAAATTTAAGTTTTTATAACGTCACACCTTAGGACTCTATTAAGGGGACACCATTGAGAACAGAAGAAGTGTCACATCCCATGAATAAACATGTCCCAAAGTAGAGATTCCATTGTCTTCAGTTTTCTTTTGTTCCGTTTTTTCCTGTGATGCAGCACTGAGGATGAGGGTTCTGAGGAAACAATGGATACAGAATCACAGCAAAAATCCACTCTCTCCAATGATCTGTACAAGCAGGTAAATCTTGCAAGTTAGTTAAAGAAAACCGAGTTTTTTCTTAACCGAGTTGTTGCATCAAAAACGATTTGTGGTAGTTTGGCTTAAGTTACAGTCGGTCACTTACAGACAACTTAGTAATGCTGGAAGCTCCTACTAGTCATTTAATATGTAAACCATTTTTTTTATGACATGAAATTCCCCAATACTGTTTCATTGCACAGCTGAACACTGCGTACCTAGCCCGCAGTTGAATTTACCGTAGTTTATCCATAGTTTTTTAACCCTACTTTATGGTACCTGCTTTTTATGTTTATGTAGTGAAAAATGTGAAGGGAGAAACCCTAAAAATTTGTTCTGAACTGTAAGTCCTAAAAATGTTAGATGGATAGCGGGAATCATAGAAAAATATCTGACAGACCCAGTGAGAATTGAATTCACAACCTCTGGATAAGATCTACCAGTGCTCTAACCCGACTGAGCTATGAGGTCAGATGGGAGAAGGTCATAAATCACCTTAAAGAGACACTGTCCTGTTGAAATAGCAAAATTTTGCTTAGCTTATATCCACTTTATATCGCCAAATGCCACCAAATATACAACCTAGTTGGATAAAAAGATTCTATAGAGGGAAACAAAAGCAGTAGTTTGGAGACAAAGTGCAGGATTGCAAGGATTGAAGTGGATTACAGTTCATGAAATTTGATTTATTGAGAGGTAGTCAAGAAATCAAACTTACCGTTCTTGTAAAATTTGTACTTTTCTAGCCATTATTTTGCTTGTTTAGTTCATATTTCTTTGCTTCTATCACTTTTGGCAATGGTTTCTTCCAATTTCACGATAATCATTAAAGTTTGCTTAAAGCAAGTTCCTGGCCATATAATCATGAAAATACGATATTTCAACCGGGACAGTGACCATTTAAGTCACGGAAATGGAGAAATAATATGCACTTATTGACTGAGTGGGAGGGCCGGACCGGAAAATATTTGGCTCGAGGTCATGGTGTACGGAACGAGCGCAACGAGGTCCGTGCGCCATGACCGAGAGCCAAATATTATCCCGTCCGGCCAGACCTAACTCAGTCAATAAGTATTTTATAATATGACCAGAAACTACAAGAATAGTCGTGCAGTGCGAGGTCGCTTGAACTCGAGCGGGGCCGGACGGCTTTTTCCGGACCGGCTCACGTCACCTTGCGATTCTATTTTCTGTAGGATTGCGTCAGCGTGGCCGTATGGTCATATTATAATCAATGCTTAATCAATACTCAATCAATGCTTAATCAATGATAAAGGAAGAGTGCTACTGTACATAGCTAACGCTTATTGTTTCCCTCTGTGTTTATAATCTACCAGATTGTAAGCATGTTGGATATGATACGAAACAGCATCAGTGATGCTCCTGAAGCTGCGGCACTGTTTTATGATGAACTGGCAAGAATTATTCAGCTTGGAGGGATTGATTCTAAAATTGAGGTACCAGTGTTCACAATTGAACCTTGATTTTTAATAAACATACTAAAGGGACAGTGTTGAGTGTCTCGTTAATGGAGATATCCATATATATTCAAAAGTTAGAACCACCATGTACAGCATAATAAACAACATCACAGGTTGTAGCACTGCATTGTTCAATAGATTTCGCTTGAATGGTCACACTGTGGGATTTAATTCACAGACTCAAAAGTTAGAACCACATTGTACAGCATAATAAATAGTACTGCAAGAAAGTACTGCTAATTAAGTAGCTTTCATTTGAAAGGTCACACTTTAGGATTTCAGTCATCCACAGACTCAAACGTTAGAACCGCCTTGTACAGTGTAATAAACAGTAAAACAGGAAAAAATGGCTCTGTTGCATTTATTTGAATGGTAACACTCAATGATATCTTCAACAGACATTTAAGGTAAAACCACATGTCACAGTTTGACCCTGTCAAAGAAAGGGTAAAAGACAGGCGTAATGGTTAATACATTAATTTTTTTTTATGATGTCCATTTGAAGAATTTGTTTTTGAAAGATTTCATTTTTTTAGCTCTCTGTTAATTATGTGCTTTACTTCCAGTCTTGGATCAGTGACACAGTTGTTGCTGACTTTCAGGATGACTTTTTGGTTGATAGAGAGGCGCCAGTTTCTAGGTATGCATGCCTTGCATTTTGTCATCTTGTTCTCTTGGAACCCAGCCCTTGTCAACTCTGTTCTCCCAACCACAACTGGAGAGAGGAGTGGAAAGGCAATTGCTTTTGAAAGGGAATTTATTTCAGTGTTACCCATACTTTCAATGCTACCCATAGTTTCAGTCCAACCAAACCAATAGTTGGAAATTCACCACGGTCAAACGTCCGAGGCATTTTTGGTTTTATTTAGCGGGATTGGCAAGGATGTATAAAATAATAAGTTTATGTAACTATCTTTTCATCTTCCTCAAAATATGAGCTACTTTTCGTTGAAAACTGACCAAAGCACTTCTTGTCGGTGCAAAATTGTGTTGGCAAATGGCGCCGACAATTCTGCAGTTCATAGGTTTTAAACGCTTAGAACTTTTTTAGTAAACTTTCAAAACATTTAGTGATTGACAGTGTATTGGTAATATATTAAACTTTAAACAGTGAAAATGACAACCTTAACTTTGAAGTACTTTCCTTTGCTTTTGCAAATTTCTCTTATTTGACCGCCGTGGAAGTTGGAAATAAATAAGTGAAGATTCGTTGGTGATACTGTTCAGCCCATTCTCTCTCGAAGTAAATAGGTGTGAAAACTCATTTATATAGAGCTTGTATAGAGCTGTTTTCAATCGAGTGTCGAAAGTAATTTCCAGTTGCTTTGGTTATGTTTTGTGATTGGCTAGAAAATCTTGCACCACTTTCTCAGCCAACCAAAAGTAAAACCACATGTTTCCCGCACTTGGGACTGGCTACATGTATTTGCTTCAAGTTCTAATTAGTTCATTGGATTGCTTCCGTCTGTTGTGTTCCATATTTTGTTTTGGTTTTATGACACTTCATCGAAAACTGCTGTAATATATTGTAGTTAATCACACCCAATTGAATGTTTTGTCAGTGATTCTGTTCCTGTGGAGTTGTCTTATGCTTTGGATGAGGCTGAAGAAGGCAGCATTGCTGTTAATATTCTTCCTTTGCTGCTGGCTTCAAGAAACAGTGCCATTAGCAAAGAGAAAAGTGACAAGTAAGTAGAAGGACAAAACACCATAGACAAAAAGGTGAAATTCAACAACAACCTATGATGTGGAGTTTTTACAAGTGTTTTTGTTTGCATTTGCTTTTGCAAGCAATGCAAGAGAAAGAAAAAAGCAGACAGTTAAAAATGCCCAGCAGAATTATGCAAATTTCCATAAAATAAAATGTTGATAATGTTTTATGACAGCTATCCTAAATTTAAGCTTTTTAAGACAGGGTCTTCCCTTGTAACATCATCACTTTAAGACCGAGGTTATAAAATAACAATTGTAAAAAAAAAAAAATTTCATATTCTTTTGTTACTTTGTAAACATCATTTTCAGCGATTTTTATAGGTAGTGCAATGATTTCTAGGGGAATCTGGAATAAATACCTTGAGTTAATATTTTTAAATTGCCCCAAAATACCACAAGCCCCTTCAGCTAATTATAATTGTTGTAATTAATTATAATTGTGGTATGTTTTATTCAGTGCTCCAGTGTCTCTCATATGCCTGGCACCTCACTTTCGTCTGCTGCGAGCTTGTGAAGAAAGTCAACACAAAGGGGACCTTGAAGGGATTGATGCTCTTTTGGGTAAATAACTTTGTGTAGTTAAAGGGGCACTGTCCTATCGAAATAGTGAAGATGTGTTTGATTAATTTCCATGTTATATCGCCAAATGCCATCAGATATACAACTTAACTGTTACTGGATAAAAAGATTCTATAGAGCAAAACAGAAGCAACTAGTTTGGAGAAAAACTGACGTCCGATAGTGTATGTTAAGCGCCATGAAACATTGATTTGTGCGCTATATAAGCCGTCAATCATTCATTTATTCAAGATTACAAGGATGGAGGTGGATCACAGTTCATCAATTTTGATTTTATGATGGGCGGTCAAGAAATCAAAGTTTTCATTATGGTGGAATTAGTTTTTTAGTCATTATTTTGTCTGTTTTAGTTCGTATTTATTTGTGTTCATCCCGTTTTTCTTCCTATGATAAGATAGTAAAGCAAGCTTAAAGTACGCTATTGGCCATATCACGAAAACACAATATTTCAGCCGGGACACTGTTCCTTTAACCCCTTGGTCTATTTCTATGAAATTTTGCCATGAAAATGTTCCTGGAAAGATCAGTTCATTTAAAGAGTAAAATCGTATCCCCCATAATATATTTGATATGGTTGACCACCCCTGCAACGTTTGACATATTTGTGGTGTGAGAAACAGCTCATGTTAGGTTAGTCTACTCGCTCAGAGCTGCAAAATAAGCTATAGTTTGGGGGTATACCTACATGTAGTATGTCAAAAAACTGGGGCATTTCTGTATTTTTTTCTTTTGACAATTGAAGCCTGTTTATGTCAGAGCCTTAATTTCCAATTCTGATATAAATTATGAACTGCACTAATCAGGACCTTTCAGATCGTACATGTATGTTGTAGTATTCACGGTGAAAAACAGACTAATTCGATGCAAACAGATTGAACACAACACTTTAATCAAAACCATAGAACATGGCTGCCGTCTCCAATACACACCCTATGTCATGTAGACTTATACCAAATTTACTACGTCATGTAGACTTACACCAAATATACTACATATATCGTACAGGGCCATTGAATTTTTACTTATGAGTTTGGAAAAAATGGTAAAACCCTCAGGATTAGAAAAGGGTTGTAAAATGTAAAATGCTAATGTTGTTTATAGTGGAAGAGCACTTAGCTATATAGCTAATTCACAGGCACGCCACTCAAATATGGAAACAAATATTGTAAATTGAACATAACATGTTAAAAATCCCAACTGGCAGGAGGCAGACTAACTGGCGAGGAGTTGAACTCAGGTCTATTGTGAAGCAATTCCAGCTGGTGGTCAGAGCGGGACTTGAACTCGGGACCTCTGCATTTCAAATCTGGCGCCCTGACAACTCCACCACCCTGCCTCTTGTTGATCCCTGTTACAATGACTTGCATCAGTTGTGCTCCTGTAATCTCCCAATTGCACTTATTTTCTTATCAGTATTTATATACATTAAACGTCTGTTTTCAGGGTGCCCATTGGTTAGCTTTAAACAAGAAATGACCCAAGAGATAGACACATTAGATCAAGCAGATCGAGAAGTTGTCTGTGGCATGTTGTTTCACACTGTGAATTGGTTCAGAGAGGTTTGTGAGATTCAAATTAGGCTAGATTAGTTTTGACACTCTTACCTGTTGAATTGAATAAATCATTTGTCAAAGTGAGCATCCTCAAGGTCAAAATGTTAATGGCGACTTTGTTAGCTCAGTTACCACGCAGCTCTTTACAACCTCTAATTTCATTGGACCTCTGTATCACGCAACTCTATTGTTTTCAGGGCTAGGGTCCATTGTTGTGTGGTTTGTTCTATTGTTTTCTCAGCAAATCAGAGAAGACCTTGTAAGAGCTGCATACTGCCCCTGTTAGCTAATGTCTATTGTTTTCTCAGCAAATCAGAGAAGACCTTGTAAGAGCTGCATACTGCCCCTGTTAGCTAATGTTTATGATAATGTGCAAAGCGTAAAGACATTGATTCACATCAATGGAAACCTTATAATAATGGCCGAGTTATGTTTATTGTAATGTGTATGTCACTAGTTTTTTATCTTTGGCTATGGATTGCCCGAATTGATATGGATTGCAAATTGAAAAAAGGGCCAACATTTTCAATTTCGTACCCTTTGTCTACGTGTTCTGATCGTTTATTGCCAGATAAGCTATTATTATAATAAGGGCTGGTTTCCATTAGTTAGCGAGGTAATCGGAAGCGAAGTCGGAGTCGGAAGCGTTAGGAGATTTTCGTTCTAGTGTAAATAAAAAAACAGAGTTGCAATCGGAATTGGAAGGATCAGAAGGTTTCGTTTTTCTTCCGATTGCGGGTCTGCTTCCGTCCCTTATGTCGCTAGTGGGAACCAGCCGTTACGCTTCCGAAGTTCCGATTTCGCTTCTCATTACGTCGCTAGTAGGAACCAGCCCTTAAAGATACAGCTAAAGCTCTCGTCAGGGAGATTGTTGTTTAAACCTAGTCACAAGAAGAGCTTCAAGTGTATGCAGTGTCTTTAAGAATTGCTTTACAAGAAGTTAGATACTACCTCAGTAATCTTTTTTGGCAGGTCGTGAATGCATTTGCTCCTCAAGAAGACCCTGAGATGAGGGGGAAAAGTATAACTAGACTTCAGAGTGTTACAAACTTGAATAAACTTCTCGAAAAATGTCTTGCAGGTTAGCTTCCAATCTACTTATTAACCCTTTAACTCCCAAGAGTGCCAAAAGTCAAAATTAAAAAAAAAATTCCCAAATTTCATTTTGTAAAATATTGAAAAACAAATGGTTCCTTGCAAAAATACTGCCAAAGAGGTTTCGTTTGAATGGTCACACCATAGGATTTTGTCCACAGACTCAAAAGTTAGAACAAATGGTACCATGCAAAAGTACTGCTGAAGAGGTTTCATTTGAATGGTCACACCATAGGATTTCATCAACAGACTCAAACGTTAGAACAAATGGTATCATGCAAAAGTACTGCCAAAGAGGTTTCATTTGAATGGTCACACCATAGGATTTCGTCCACAGACTCAAAAGTTAGAACTACTCTACATGTCTCCATAGCTGACTATGTCTATAGGAGTGAATGGGTTAATGTGTTAATAGTCTTAGGAACCACTCAGTGACAAAGAGTAGGCCTTTAAACACCAACCTTCCGACCTAAAGTCCAATATGCTAACCACTACACAGCCGCAACTCCACAACTTCATCATGTGGCAATGTTGAGGACACATCACCTTTAGTTAATGAAATGGTTTTTAACATTTACACTGTAACAAGACATGCAAATGTCACACAGTGTGACATTTCCTATATCACGTATCATTACTTCACTTGACTTTTCTGACTGTGTTTGTGTTTTTTTTTTGTACTTCTTGTTAAGTGTCTTTTAAAATCAACTTTTTTTCAGTGACTCCATCTTTCAAGCCAGCCTTAGCTACTTTTGATTTTGAGGACTCACTGGCTACAAGTTCAGCACCTCATGGAAATGCAGCAAAAGCCAAGAAAGGGAAGAAAACAAGTAAAAAAGGGTAAGTGTCTCAAGCTAGGCTGAGAAAAGAGACAGGTGACAGCCATGCTCCGTCACGCGTGACCAGTAATCCACAAGACGGAAATGAACATTTGAATATTTCTTTGTAACGTCCGAGATTTGAATGAAACCTTAAAGTGCCACTATGATCAAAAATATACATTTTCTGTTCCCTTCATGTTTTGAAAGTATAAATACTCGTTACTTACCTTGCGAAGTTTCCAGTCAAAACTCGTACGGCAAGTGCCATTATTTTAACTTTACATTTCGAATTCGGCTTGCCGCCATTACTCAATTAAAAAATTACCGGGACCGAATCCTGAGAGTTGGATCGAGTTGGCCTAAAGAGTTTGTGACTCAACACGTGCCTTTTGGCTTTGTTGTCTGTGTCCCGGAGGGAACCGCGTTGAGTCATTGACGTCACAAATCAAGTCACGTGTACCAGATCGCAAACCAGTAGAACGTGGGCTCGGATTTATGAACGGAGTAATGGCAGACGGATTTTACGTGATTTTCGTGTGTTTTCGGCCAGCTATTTCTGGGCTGTGTGAGAATATATCAAACTAATTTATAGCAATTCGCATTTGTCTTAACCTGTTAGATACATTTGCGTTAAAAAAAAGGGGAAAAAATACAAAAATTTTCATCGTAGTGGCACTTTAAAGATCTCTCTGGAAAACACTTTGAAAGTCACGAGTTAGCGGAAAAATAACTTTGCTACACGTATATAAACCTATTATCGTTCGGATATGTAACATTTCAAATAAAATGATCTTTTGTTGCTCTTTGTTTCCGAAAATGCGGTAAAATTCTCACGGGTATTCCGAATCTCGGAATGAATTTACAAAACCGACGCGTAAACTTGAAAACTCCATTCAAATTTTCAAAATACTGGTCACGCGTGATGGAGCATGGCTGTAAGTACCATCAAAAGTACTAACAACAATAAAGAGCACCACAGTAAAGAACTGGTCATTTCAATGGTCACACAATACGCAGGGTCCGAAATTGCGCTTTCCTGGTCGCCAATGCGACTAAAAAGTTTGCACTGGCGACCAGAATTTCACAACTGGTGACCAAAAATTTTGGTTTAGTCGCCAGTTGGCGCCAATAGAATGATGTCTTCCACAGACTGAAACATTAGAACCACCTTGTCAACATAATAATAAACAACACCACAGGAAAGCACTGCTCAATAGCTTTCATTTGAATGGTCACACTTTAGGATTTCATCCACAGACTCAAAAGTTAGAACCACCTTGTACAGCATAATAAACAGCACCACAGGAAAGTACTGCTCAATAGCTTTCATTTGAATGATTACACTTTAGGATTTCATCCACAGACTCAAAAGTTAGAACCACCTTGTACAGCATAATAAACAGCACCACAGGAAAGTACTGCTCAATAGCTTTCATTTAAATGGTCACACTTTAGGATTTCATCCACAGACTCAAAAGTTAGAACCACCTTGTGCAGCATAATAAACAGCACCACAGGAAAGTACTGCTCAATAGCTTTCATTTGAGTGGCGACACTGTAAGATTTCATCCACAGACTCAAAAGTAAGAACCACCTTGTACAGCATAATAAACAGTGCCACAGGAAAGTACTGCCCAGTAGCTTTCATTTGAATGGTCACACTTGAGGATTTCATCCACAGATTCAAACGTTAGAACCACGTTGTGCAGCTTAATAAACAGCACTACAGGAAAGTACTGCTCAGTAGCTTTCATTTGAATGGTCACACTTTAGGATTTCATCCACAGACTCAAAACGTAGTACCACCTTATGCAGCGTAATAAACAGCAGCACAAAAAAGTACAGCTTAACAGCTTTCATTTGAATGGTCACACTGTAGAATTTCATCGACAGATTTAAAAGTTAGTACCACCTTGTACAGCATAATAAACAGTACCATGGGAAAATACTGCTCAATAGCTTTCATTTCAATTTCATTCGGATTCAGCAGTTAAAATTATGTCAGATTACATCATACTTCATACTTAAAATTGAGGATTATTTCCCTTTGTACTGAGTTTAAAACAGCTTCACTTTAAGATATATACTTTAAAAACCTTTCTTTTCCACTTTAGGGGTGACAATGAAAAGCCTGATGATTCAATAGAAAAGGTGATGAGAAGATAAATTACAATAACATATACAGTACTTTTTAGGCCCAGTCATCTTTTAAGTTATGTTGTTTTACAGTTTGCTACTGGTTTTGGTCATAAAGGGATTGACAATAATTATTTTGGGTTTGCTTGTAGATAAAAGAGATGGAAAAAGAAAATTTAAATGACAACGGAAGTGATACCCAAAAAGACAAGCCTAAAGAAGTAAAGGATAAAGACAAAGACAAGGCAACATCAGTGTCGATGTCGCAGTATCGAGCATATCTCAGGTAAACCAAGATCACAACTGACCAGCTACAAATATAGGCTTCATAGCACACTAGTATCATTGTGTGTTTATGGGTTGCAATCCAGTTGACGCTAAAGGTGATTCCTCAGTATAGCTCTTATGCATGTTTACGCCCAACTAGCTAATTTCACCCCCAAGCCTCGCTTTCGAAGTGTAAACCTCTGACAATCACATCAATGTATTCTCAAAGGAGCAAAGTTTTAAAGAATGTCCACTCAAAAACAACGTGAACTTTTCAAGGTTTGCAAGGAATTTCGTATAAACGAGGCTTGGTGGTGAATTTTGAGCTGGTGATGTCATCGTGCATAAGGCCAATTGCATTGCACATAACTGCTGTGCCGCCATTCATCACCTTGGTGATGAACCTGAAATTGTGAGAATCTCTTAAAGGAAATTTCACAGAAGCCGTTCAAATCTCGGAACTATTCAGAAATTTTGAAACCATTGCAAGATTTGTAATGGTTCAAAATCTCGGAATTGTTTTATTAAAAATGGCAGGCCATACATTATTTACCATGATAATGTATCATGAGCCAATCAAAAAAGCACATGCATATGCCGTCATGATGGGTAGTACAGTGGAATCCCGATAACTAAAACTCTCGCTAACTCAAATCAAACTTTTTTCCCTCGGCTAAAGATTGTTTGCAAAATTACCCTCGATAACTCGAACCTTCGATATCTCGAACCAAATTTCCCTTTCCCCTGGAGATGTGAGTTATTGGCCAGGAATTCTACTGTACTTCTAAGATAAATAGGATAACTTTAGTCCATAACATCTTCACAGGCTTAGTGACCTATGTTTTTATTGCTTTTTTCAAACACAGTTTTTTAACTAGGAATCACCTTTAATTGGTTCAACTGGTTCAATGCCTAGAACAGAATCTCAAATCTGATTAATTCTGCTCTCTTTTACCAGTTTATTATGGCATAACAACAATGCAATTTAAAATAATTCTATAAAAAATTAGTAGTAATCAATATTTAGTAATGTCCATTTCACTTACATTATCATTACTCTTAGAAAATGTTATTAGCAGTTGACCTTTTTTTTTTACAGAGAGCTGGATCTAAAAGCATTTGCCATTTTAAAATGTGAATTAGTGTCTCGTGCTGTTCTGGATTCTGAAATGAACACAGAGGTTTGTGGATACAAATTGCAATTAAACCCCAATCGGCAATGTAATAACACATACATTTTTATACCAAAAATACCACGTTTTGTACAACGTTTATTAAACTACAAATAAGGCGTTTTGACCGAAGATCTTTGTCCTTCATCAGGCGTGCTACGCCAGCAAGTGTAACAAAACGATCGGTGCGCGAGATCGAATCACCCGAGTGATTCGAAACTTGCTGGGATGTCAATGTGTTCATTGCCTGCATTGGGGTCTCTTTCAAGGTTTTTGTTGTTTCAGAGTGCCAAGTCTAGAAGAAAAGTCTCTTGTGGTAACTGAATGCTCTGTTGAAATCATGACATGATCAAAATCCATACATTCTGTTCCTCCTTTAATTGTCTCCCTTTTTATGTTTGTACAGGAGACAACAATACTTCAACTTCAGGCTCCTCAGCTTGAGTTTCTGTTAGACGATCTTTCCAGGAAACTACAGCACTCGCTTTCAGCTTCTGCATCATCCAGAAGGAGCTTTCTCAAGGTTAGCATTTAGAACAAACATACAACAAATGTTCAAGATTGAGACTGTTTCTCTCCCAGACGTGCCAAGTGCACATGTTTGACAAACCCTCATTGTATGTAATGCATCAAACACGAGCAAGAGTGTTTCATCAGGATTTCCAAACACGGAATGGTAACACCATAGGATTCTGTCCACAGACTCAAAAGCTAGAACTACACTACATATCTTCATAATTGGCTCTGGGAGTGAAAGGGTTACATCTTCCCTTTCCGTTGATTTTGCATAAAATTGTATGAGAAAAGCGATACACGGTTCAACATGGATCAACATTAATTTTTGTTGCTCAACAAATGTTGAACGATGTTGCAACTTGTTGAATGAGTAGAAACACATTCAACATTTTAAAACGATTGACTGAGGTCGTTCAACAAGTTTAAACTTGTTGAAAGGAATAGAGGCTGTCTCTATACTTTCGTTCAACAACGTTCAACATGTTGAATGGCCTATTTCAACATTCAGCATGGCATGATACACAGTGCTGTCATTAAGGGCCGGTAGCCAGCCAAAACATCCTCGGCCGTCTACTTTTGTTTCATTTCACTGTTACTGTTGAAGAGAAAGCTTACAGTAATAAAAAAGTCCATCGAAATTACTAGTAAGTCATTCCGTCTAATTTTTTGGTCAAACTAAAGATGTATCAATCTGTATTACAACAGTTTTAAATGTCGGCAGCCGATGTTATGGGCTACTCGATCTCTTTTGAAGTTACATGTATTGAAGGTCTGTGGGTAGTGCCTGGACATTTTCACATGTGGTTCCCAGGTTTGCGCGCAATCTCCGGGAAAAAAAACACGGCGTCCACGCCGAAGAAGCCTTCGGCGCTCGAGTGCCAAGCTGCCTACTTTCCATTTTCAACCTGCTACTTACAAAATTAATGACAGCCCTGGATACTCTTTTCAACATTTGTTGAACAGCTGTTGCAGCATCTGTTGATCAACAAGTGTTGAAGTAATATATCAAACAAGAAGAAGCTTGTTTCATCAGGATATCCAAACACCGCGAAGTGGGTTGAAAAACAAGGGGGGGGGGGGGAGTAATATATCAAACACGAGGAAGAGTGTTTCATCAGGATTTCCAAACACCGAGAAGTGGGTTGAGAAACAAGGGGGGGAGGGGGGAGTAATATATCAAACACGAGTAAGAGTGTTTCATCAGGATATCCAAACACCGAGAAGTGGGTTGAAAAACGATGTGCAACCGAGTTTTTTTTACCCACTTCGAGGTGTTTGGATACCTGATGAAACACTGTTCGGAGTGTTTCATATAGCTTCTCAAACTAATCATTAAATGTGGAGAAAACGAAGGAATAAAATCGCCAAAATCTATGCTAATTTAAGACCGTGTATCACAGTCTTTTTGCCTGGAATAAAGAATAGTCTGTGCCCGTTTTTTTCCTTATTGTGGTTACCTTTTATAGGAGGCAGAATGTGCTATCCTGTTAACAATATGTGTTGTAACTTATGACGTTGTTACTGGTACAGGTTCGTCAGGATAAACTGGTAGGCTTCTCCAATTTATCGAGATACTCATCAAAGGAAGTAGCCAAATATGCTGTAGAGCTGTTACCATCCCTTTGTGAGCATTTAGAGGCTACAAGTGCTTTTTTTCAGGTAAGACAGTACAGTTGTGGTTTCATCGTAACTGCATCGGATGGTGTTTAATCCATTGACACCTAAACTGTTCCAAAACTGCTCTTGAGTGGCACGGTCCTTGTACCATTTGTGACGTCATCTCTTTTTACGACAAAAGATGCCTTTGCTGACCAACTTTGTATGTTTTATTGTTTTTTATGAACTTTATTGAACACAAGCTTACAAAATAGGATGTACCAAAGGTAAAAGGCGCGAACGGGAAGCAAAGCCCCATGCGCGGCGCCTACTCAAGAAACTTAAGCATAAGAAATCTTATGCAGAAGGAATCTTTCAAAGTGTTTTCAAACTTGAGCGATCCTTTCAATTGGGCCAGAGATACATGAAGAAACCTGGCCAGTAAATTCAACTGGCAAAATTGAAAATTTGGTCCTCCTACCAATTTCCACTTCTTGTTAAATATTTTCACTTTTTTACACAATTTCTCCAGCATTTACGTGAAAACATTTCCTGCCAAAATGAAGTCTAGTGAATGACCAACAATTAGGAATAAAAAAGGGAAAAGAAAAGTCCAGCTTGTTTAGCTTTTTCATGTTTAAAATGTTGAAATCTTGTTTTCTACTAGCCTTTGTAAAAGAAGGGATGTTTAGTTTTCATGTTGCAAACAACGTTTTTGCTAGTTTGGTTGCAATTTGTCCAAAAAGCGGTCAATTTAGTGCTTCAAATTGACGTTTTTGGCTACAAATTTAGGAGTCAATTGGTTGACGTTTAAATCATTTGTTTGATTTGTAGGCATTAATGGCTCAAAATGATGGACTGATAGATGGGCCTGGTCACAACACATTGGAAGCTCAGACTATGGCGTCATGTTTTCATTTGCTTTTTAGCTGTCTACAGACTCTGTTTGCCTGGTGTGTTATTTGATAGCTCACATTATAAAAGAGCTTTATAACTTCCTTTTATACAGTGAATTGCAGTTTACATTCACAAAAGTTTCCCTTAAGAAAGGTTATTGTGAATTTTCAAAGGATAATTAGAAAGCATATCTCATAACAAGCTCTTCTGTCATTTATTTAAGCTCTAACATATACAAATCACCATTTTAGAATATTGTGCCATTGTGGTTTTGCATAGTCATGCGCAATTTCATCCATCTGAAATCCATGCAGAATCACCATTCCAGAATGGATTGCGTGCGTTACAAGTGAATTATGGATTATTATAAATGTGCCATTTGGTTATGCATTGGGAATTAAACAAGTTTTTGTCATTCATTTGTCTAAAGTTCAATACAGAATCACCATTTTAGAATGAACAACATGGGTTAAAAGTAAATTGTGTATTATTATGCCTGTGACATTTTGAATTTGCATAGAGAATTTAACAAGCTTTTCTGATTGATTTATCCAAATCCACGCAGTCCACGCAATTCACGCTGAATTAACATTTCAGAATGGGTCACCCAGCTTGGAATCAAATTGCAGATTAGGTTTTTTATTTTGAATTTGAATAGAGAAGCTAACAAGCTTTTCTCATTTATTTGTTGAAAATTTACACAGAATCACCATTTCAAAATGAATTTCATGGGTAAGAAGCAAATTATGGATTTAGTGTTTTGTCATATTTTTTTAATTAATCAGTCGAAAATCAATACAGAATCAGCTTTTCTGGACAAATGGCTTGGGTTAAGTCTGTATCTACTAAAATTTTTAATTTTAAAGGGGAAGTAAACAAGCTTTTCTTGTTCATTCATCCAGACTCACACAGAATCAGTATTGCAGAATGTATTTTATGGGAATTGTGGAATATTGGATAAGGGAATTTATTTTCACGATTTATCTGTCTGAAATCATGCAGAATCTGCTTTTCATGATGGACTGCTTGGGTTAGAAAGGAACCTTTGGTTAATTCTATCATAGGCTTCTAAAGGGGGAATTAGAATGGATAGCATGGGTTAAAAAGAACCATGGGTTAAGTCTGCATCTTTTAGATTTTTAACTTTTCTCGAAATTTCCTCTCGTTTAACAAGCGTTTCTCATTTATTCTTTGAAAGTCCACACAGAATCTTCATTTCAGAATAGATTGCTTCGGTTAGGAGTGAATTATGAAGTCATTGACATTTCGATTTGTATACTAGGAACTTTGAAAGTCCGCACAGAATCTTCATTTCAGAATAGATTGCTTCGGTTTGGAGTGAATTTTGAAGTCAGTGACATTTCGATTTGTATACTAGGAAATTTAACAAAGATTCAACATCTTGTTTCCCATGGAAGAATGAAAGAAGAATATGGTCATGAAAATTATGAAATGAAGTCTCCATACATAACCATATATTCTTGCCTGGTTTTAAAGAACAAGAGTACAACTGTAACAAACCTTACTACCTGACAACCAGTTTTCATTAAAGGGTACCAAACATTTTGTAATGGCATCATCGAAAGGCTTAAGTATGGCACGGCTTGTGCAGGTCATGAAAATCCTGAATAGTAGTGTATTTTTCTGTCATTTTCTTGGACTGGAAAATACTAGAAAAATTAAGTTGCAAGTCCTGAAAAATGGAATTGACTTAACTGATGCATAGCAGCTTCAGCGAATGCGGAGCACTGGAAAATCTGTGTGAGTCCTAGAAAGTCAAGGGAAAGTTCTAAAAAATTGTTTCTGAGAAGGAATACTTTTACGATAATGTTTTAAACCAAATCAACCTTCTTTTTTTTTCAGGAGTGGTTTTATGATTAGTGAACATCAAGCACTCTTGAAGAAAGCATTGTTTGTGTTGTCATCACGAATAAAACTTTCTATCAAGTCCCAGCCAGGATTTCAAGAGTTACTGAAGTAAGTAGTAATTATGTTATTACATAACAGAAATGTTGCAACCTTACAGGCCATCAAGAAGCTTAAGATCTGCATCTAAGAGGCTCCTGACAGTACTACTAGCCACGTTGAAGGGTTATGGCTGTAGATCGTTTTCATTTGCCGCACCTACACTATGGAACTCATTACCAGAATCTGTCCGCCATCATGACGATCTTGCAAACTTTAAGACTGCTATAAACTTATTAGCACCTGAAATTTGTTTTCACATCCGGTTGAGGCCTGAAATTTCTTTCTTGCAACTTCTTCAGTTGATGTTTAACCGCGATAATCACATTCTATTTAATACGTTTGTTACTTGCTATACCTTGGTGGTATCCTTTCATCTTGCAGGCAGAGTTTTCATTACCTTGAGCAGTTCTCTAGTAGCATTCCTAACATCACCACAGCTGTCAGTCTAACCAAGCTGTTAGTGGTGTTAAGTGAGAGGCAACAAGGTGTTAACAACAGCATGAATACTGCTTTAGGTAAAAAGGTTTTTTATTGTTGGATAAAGATTTTAGTTCTATGCCAGGCATTTAAAGTATGTACGCGATGATATTTTCCATAGCGTCTGTCCACTATTATCAATGAAACAAAAACTATTTCCTTTTTTAGTTGTGACCCAGAAATCAATCGCAATACAGATTCTTGTATCTGATTTTAGTATCTGATTCTATGTAGTCACCATTGTTTTAGTACGGCCATTTACATTTACTAAAATTTGAAGTTGTTGCATTCAGTGGCAGATCTGAAATTTAGTTTTATTTTTTTAACATTTTCACTCAATCATCTTAAATTCACATCAGATGAGAATACCAGGACAGGGTTTTTGTTTGACACATGGGGAAGAGACTGCAACTCGAAATACAGCAATTGCTTCTGGGATTTTTAACTCTATCAAGACAGTTTTAGACGGTTTTATAAACCGTTCTCAAATTGATGTTACACGGTATTCTGTCAGACGGAATTCTGTCTGAGATGAGTTTTCCGTGTTCTAATATGAATGTGCTAAATGAAATTTCCGCGAAGTTACTTTTTGTAAGGAAATGATAAATATTTTGTATCCATCTCCAGCTGAACTAACAGGGACATTCCTAAAACGCGAATGGCTGAGGTCGGATGGTGAAAAAGAAAGTGGAGCCAAATTTAATGAAGCACTACAGTTCTTGCTGAGGTAAGAAACAAGCACAAAAGGAATACAGTCGAACCCCGCTTAAGGTGGCTCCATATAGTTATTGGCCAGTCTTCCAAATAAACTATACATGATCTTATTGCTGTCTTTCAGGGTTTTGTGTCGCGATACTAGACATAATACACATATACGTAGCTTAGGCTTTCTTCGGCCTTTACGGAAAAATCTAATTTCACAGTCTTGTCTCATTACAATGGCAACCACTGATTGAGTTGTTGGGCTTGTTGTTCAAGGCTTTTCTCGTTTTTTTACACGGTAAACATTCACGATTTTTGGTGATAAAGAATAAGCCTTCAGTAGCTCTCATCTGACAAAGCCATAAAAACAAACGGTACATAATTTTCGGCAATTTACTCACTTTTCGTGTATTGGGTTTGTGTATGTAAAAATGTACAGCATGGAACGAGCGCAATAAATGTTTTAGCTTCACTTGTCCTATGCTGAAGACACTGGCCACAATGGAGGAAATCACTGGCGTAGTGTAGTGCAGTTGTTGGCTGTTAAATCAAGGTTGTAGTTTGTATTTGACAAATTAATATTACATGCTTGTTTTTTTTTTGGCTTACAGGTTTCACTTGTCCTATGCTGAAGACACTCTGGCGACAATAGAGGAAATCGCTGGTGGAGCAATGACTGAACTTATTGAAGACGAGGATAAAAGTGCCAGCTCTGCGACCTACCCAACACTTACAAGGTACAGTTTGATCCTTGAAGTCAAAAGAGCAGGTCTTAACCCTTTAACTTCCAAGAGTGCCAAAAATCAGAATTCAAGAAAATTCCCAAATTATATTTTGTAAAATCAGGAAAAACAAATGCTGCCATGGAAAAGTACTGCTGAAGAGGTTTTATTTGAATGGTCACACCATAGGATTTCATCAACAGACTCAAAAGTTAGAACAAATGGTACCATGCAAAAGTACTGCTGAAGAGGTTTCATTTGAATGGTCACACCATAGGATTTCATCAACAGACTCAAAAGTTAGAACAAATGGTACCATGCAAAAGTACTGCTGAAGAGGTTTCATTTGAATGGTCACACCATAGGATTTCATCAACAGACTCAAAAGTTAGAACAAATGGTACCATGCAAAAGTACTGCTGAAGAGGTTTCATTTGAATGGTCACACCATAGGATTTCATCAACAGACTTAAAAGTTAGAACTACACTACATGTATCCATAATTGACTCTGGGAGTGAAAGGGTTAATTTTAGCAGCGCTCTTATTTCCTCTTATGTGGTCTATTTTTGTTTCGCATTTCCCGTGGGACTGGTTACCAAGCCAAACGAAAATACAGCCTGATTGCAGGATAGTGGCGATATTGTTTGAAAGTTAAATGATTGTCTGATAAATGAAGGGTTGTTTTGCCATCAACCAACAAAAGGAATGTAAGTCTAAGGGCCAGTTGCATGAACATGTTGCCATCGATCATCGCTTGAGTGTGATTTTTTACATTAACTGTCAATGTTACACCTTGGTAGCTTTAGGTTAATTTTGTCAAATAACTGATAGATGAAAATTTTACTGTACCATCAAAATAATACCCTACTGTAAATGGTAATCGTTTGATTCAGTAATCTAAAATAGTGTTGTTATTGCGCTTCAAATGCAGGAAAAAGCATCTCCGCAACTATAAAGCAGCAACAAAAAAGTCTTCCCCACCTGTATTAAAATAAAACTACATTCACTATTTGAAATCACATTTCTTGTAATCTTGTACATAATAAAGGGCTTTAAGCTTTATAGAACTTCCTATTTTTTTGGAATATTTTTCCTTTTTTGTCCAAAATTTTTCTATTTTGCCATTTTCTTGACTCTCCCAGGGCTGTCAATAAGGGAAAGGAGCCGGGGAGTTCCCCCGTCTATTATGTATTTGGGTCTGGCAACTTTGATATTAAAACAAAACATTGACAACACCAGAAACCAAATTTCCCCGACTACGTTCTTAACTTCCCTACCTATTTAAATCAAAGGGCTCTAAGAGCCATCTCGTGAATACGAAACAACGTTAGGTTAAAGGGCTTATGTCATGGCGGTTTTTATGTTTTTAGACTGTGCTAGAATTAAAACTGAGCATCTTACTTTCAAACATAAAATGCTCTTAGAACACCAAGAAAAAGATATCAAGTAAAAATCTTGTATAAAGAATAATCCATAATCAGTTTTTAGCAAATTTTCCAAAACACATTGAACAAACTTGAATCCATTTCCATCCTGGCCATCTGTAGTCAGAGACACTTGTTTATAGTTTCATTATACTCGTAAAGCAATTTTAAACAAAACTGGACCATTATTTTTGCGTTTCCACTGATATCATGTCTTTTATCTTTTTTAAAATAACACTAAAAATGGTGACATAGCCCCTTTAAGTTTATATTTTCCGTACTGAGTTTGAAGTCAAAGTATTGAAGAGTGAAACAGGTTAAAAACGACCAAAACATCTTAGCGTGACATAAATATGCATTGTGTGAAACGAGACTGTCTAGACAACTGGATGACATAATTACACTGGGGAGTTAAAAAAAGTTTACTCCAGCAATCATCTTTTAACACGTTTGTAAAATTCATTA